>VDFB02128515.1:0-252987 GCA_007258455.2 Sequoia sempervirens | reverse complement strand
GGTAAAATGTTCTCTTAAGCATATATTTTGACAAAATGTGAAGCTAATAAATTCTGAGACATGATTGGTCAATGAAACAAAAATATTTCCTAACATCATGAGTGATGTTTATGATGCAAAGAAATTTTGGAGGTGTATAAAAGGTTATGAATTCATTTAGATATAGTTTTGCATAATTTAATTGAAGTCGATTACATTGTTAATAAATTAGAGCTACATGGATTGTTGTTAGCATATAAATGTTCCAGTATGAGAAATTTTGTTCTAAGTATTTAAATATTTAATTCATGGAAGAGATTTGCCCCTAATATGCACTTATAGCTAAATGTTTTGATTCTTCCATCAAGAAAGTAAAAGTAATTAGTAAGTTTGATAAAATCGTTCTTATATTGAGATTATGATTCCAAACCTTAACGACTTCCAGGAGGAAGTCCACTCTAAGGGGAGGGAGATGTGAGGCTCAACCCCGTCTATAAATTGCGTGACACCTTGATTAGTCAAATTATACTAGTTTGGTGGCCAAATAGATAATTGAACCTAATTCCAGGCTTAATGTGGTGATTATCCAATAAAATAGATTAAATAACTATGGTGACAAATGTTCTTTATTGAAGGTGATTTAGAAAATTGTTAAGAATATAAGTGAGCACTTAAGATTTAGATTTGTGTACTAATATCATATGAAGAATACATTTAAATCAATATGAGATAATAAATGACATGTACCTAATATTGGTTCAAATGAGTTTCTAATATGTTTTATGTTACTTGGAAATTGTAATAGATAGGAATGAAGCAAGAATTTGAAGATCATAAAGAAGTTTCAAAAGGATCACTAGCCAAGCATCATCGAGGTAAGTCAAGACTATTTGAATCAATGGCAGGTATACCCAAGGTAGGTTAGTAAGGAAAAAGGTATAAAATAGATATCAAATTTGCATAATGAATGTTATTAGAGGAAAGATGTAAGGGTAAATTTAGTTACGTAAATAAATGATTTAGCTAAAGTTATTCTTCATTATTATTATATGCATGCTCAAATTTATACCTAGCATAGGGGAAGGGAATGAATGTATGTATATGATTCGCTAACTATTGAGTTGATCTTGCTAATATTTTGGACAGGTGCTCATTATATTTCTAACAAACATGTATTGGGAAATATATATATATACATGTGAGAGAAGTGTCAAAGGGAAAAGAGGAGAATTATATAGGCCCAAGTTAAATGGTTACCTTTCAAGTTCTAATTTTGACCTTATGACCTAGGAGGTAGTAAGTGTTTTGTGTAAACTTTAATTACGTTTAGGATTTTAATAATGGGAAGTTAATATAAGTATGTTTTGTGAAGTATTTTTTTTGAATCAAACCAAATTATTAGGAATGTAAATATAATTAGGGTTTTGAGATCCTTAGTTAGGCCTTCATCTTCGAATTGCTCATTAAAATGGTCTTTCAAGGGTGTTGTTAGGTCAATTTTATTGATATTAGTGCAAAAATAGACCCCTATGGCCTAAACCTATGGAAGGGGGACCTTTTTGGACATGTGACCTTGTCCTTGAGGTATGATATGACCATTCAAAAGTCCACTTCAAGGAGTGTGACGAATTTGAGTCTTTGGGTCTTGGGAGAAGTGACTTGTCACTCTCCCACTCCACTTCACAAAGTTCATTAATGAACTTGAGAAGAGCACCAAGGCTTTCACATGTGTGAGAACTTGTTGGGATATGTACTGGAAGATTGGATGAGAGAGTGACAAGTGTCTCTCCCTCATTCAAGTGACTTCAAGTTGAATTCATTTATATTGGGATGGACAAGAGGAAAGGGGTGTTACCCACTTCTCCTCTTGGAGAATTATTTTTGAGTGGAGAATTTGGAGAAAAGAGAGAGGATGAAAGTTGGGTGGAGGAGGGAGTGATCAAGAGAGCTTTCTTGGAGGGAGAAGGATAAGAGAGTTAAAGACTAGTTCCTAAGGCAAAGAGATAAGTTTTGTTATTCTCATCTTCCCTTATTTAGTTGTTGCAAGAGAATGATACATTTGTGTGGATTTTGTTGAATAGGATAAGTGAAGAGTCTATATGTATGTGGTATGAATGTTGTGTTATTTTCCATCATTCGTAAAAGTTTTTAGAAGACCCCATTAATCATCTTGGGGTCAAAATATTTCTTGCTCGGGGGTATGGCTAGAGCCCATGGGGCTCCATGACGCCATTATGGTAGGGTGGAGAGCAAGCCTAGTTTAGTCGTATATCATTCTTTGTATTTCTTAAAATTATATGCAATATGGAAAGTTAGTAATTGCTATAACATGAAATAAATGGTGAAAAGAAAGCCTTGATCCTTGAGTACTATTCATTGTGTTTCTAAACGCTAAATGCAATACTGAAAGTCTTTTTTTTTTGTTCCCTTAAAGAAAACATGTATACTCCATGAGTTGTAGCACTTGAAGTTTCATCAAGGAATTACTCTAAAAATTTCATGTATAGTTGAAGGGTTAAATGATGTCTCATTATAGTGGTATGGAGGTACATTTTATTTCAGTCTTCAAGACAAAAAGATGCAAAAAAATAAAAAAATAAAATAAAATAAAATAAAAAAATAACATGGAATGAAATGACTATTCTAGTGTACTCATGGTCTAACATATTTCACTGTGATGAATGTTACTTCTTTGTTCCTTTTCTTTAAATATATATATAATAATCAAATAAATAAATAAAATTAAAATGAATAACTAAGCCTAAAAAAGTATGGTTGAATGGAGTCTACGTTATCTCTTTCAAAGAACACACCCCTTACAATATCCATAGGTTTGTGATGAATCTGTCTGTTATTCTTCACGATCTGAGAAAATACGGAAAGCACATTTCTAATCGTGTATTTCTCTGTGTAAGCCACTTTATAAAAAGAAAAGAAAAGGGGCAATGTAAGAGCTAAACTAACAACTAGAATTGTGCAAGCTTAAAGTAACATATGAGCCTCTCACTACTTTGCATACACCTCTCTAGATATCAAAAATACGGCAATAGCTCAGGAATATATATATAAATCATAAACTGAGTAAACATTTAGTTTTTCAGTTTATCACATATGTTCAGTAGTATAAAGCAAAATAAAATAATGATATGAAGGAGAAACTTGAAGCAACTTGAAGGAGAAACCACAGCCTGACTAAATGGATCGGCTTTCATAGATGTGTCACTCAATAATTGCTTGTATTCATCTCCAAATCTAGCATAAATTATAACATCACCAGATCTGAAATTGGGTTTTAGCCAATTATTACTATGGTAAGATACCTGGGTAGAGGAAGATCAGGACTGTTATTAAACAGAAGATTGTAAACATGATATTCGAGTCAAAAAATAGGTTGAGATAAGATTTGAAACCTACACATCAAATGCTCAAGTCTGCTGAACATAGCATCGACCCCTGAATCGAATCGTCCTTTCGTCTGTTGATAAGCAAGCAAGAAAATATGCATAGAATAATGTTTGTGAACGAGCAACAGTTGTCTTTGATTGTTGTTGGAAAACTTATTCAATATTTCTTAATGAGCTATTGGATGCACTGCGGGGCATTAAACCGTTCACCTAATCATTCTGGTCACCATAAAGCCCTACCACTGCTGCAAACAATAATGGATTAAAAGGATATTCACAGCTTTTGGACCCAGGCTGTATGGATACCTCGATTGGCGCCACCGACCATACTATAGTAACAGTCTACCTCCTGTACCAAGCCGATGATTATGGTACTCAGTAACAACCGTCGGGCAGATAGCAGGGTGGAGTAAACTAGTCGCCACTATTAGTAAAAAGAGAGTTATGATTGTAGCTTCCAGAATTTGGTTATGAAGCGAACGCATGTTCAAACACCGAAGTCATTGATTTCTTGCCTGTGTTCGAAAGGGAGTTGTCAAACCAACTTAGGGACTCACGTCTTCCACCTTGATGCGTCGCAGCAGAGAAGTGACAGGAGAGAAGGGTTGGTTTTGTAGCTTGATGTGCTTCGATAACCCTACGCCTGTAGCCTGTCTGCTTCACAAGTGTCTCATAGGTGGAGTATCACGTTAGAGAATTCTTAGCGACTGCCTAGAGCCAACATTTGGTCAAGGCAGACTTATCATAGGATCCTCGTCTTAGCAATGTCAGAGCGGCAGGAGGGAATGGATCAGTGTTCGTTGTATCTGAACAGATTTCTTTATTTATTTATACATGGCAAACTCCGTCATAATCTTATCGATGCCGGTGCTTGCTACTGTATATAGTGTTAAAAGCCAATGGTGATAATTGCTAGAATGGTCACGTATGCTTATTCCAAAGCTTAAGAACGTTATCCTTAATATTATCATTACGTTAAAATACAATTCGGTGCTGTTTGTTTTTGTTTTATCCGAAAGCATTATTGCCTCCTTCACGTGGATCACAGCATGGTCAAACTCGCTAAAGAAAATGTAGAGGGATTTGCTTGGTCTGCGATTTAAAACTCAAGAAAAATTTATCACCCTCCCTCATTCATTGCCACGTTATTGATAATTAGAGCATGTTAACGTTTATTTATTTTTATATACTTATGTATTCTTATCTAACTAAAATGGTCCTCCACGTGGAGGAGAAGAAATAGGTGGGAGGGGGCCTAAGTTAAAAGAAAATATAGCTATCTAATGTATTTCTTAATATATATAAATTATAAAGATATTCTTATAAAATGAGAGAAAAAAAAAAAAAAATATACCCACCTCATATTATTTTAAAATAAGATTATGTAAAAAGCTAAATATTAGATATTTGATTTAATATTTATATCATTCTTTCTTTTTAAATCACAAAAATAAAATACTCAATATATATATATGAGAAACAATTTACTTAATTATAAAAGATAATCATTATTGTACTTTTAAATTACTCTTTGAAGTAAATAGAATATTGGTGTAGAAAGAATATATACATATATATAATGTATGAACTCAAATAATTGACAATTAAACACATAGATAAAACAATAATAAATTATTATTTTTTGGATTTAGAAGAACATTAATATCAATAATCACCTTATTAGAAATATTAAGAGTATTTGTAATAGACTTAGAAATGATGATAGTGGTAATAAATAAGAATAGTATTAATACTAATGTCAAGCAGTGAGATGGTTAAGGGAAAACCTCTTATGGGTCTTGAATTGGCTATTAGAATTATAGTCTTCATGTTTGTTATAAAAATATTTCATAACGTTAATGTTGAGAACAATATTAGTGTTTCATTGACTAGGTTTCAAAAAAGCAATGTTGGTAATTATAATAGAAGTAGCTTTTGTCTTAAGCATGACCTTAACTTGACATGGGAAAATAATATGGAAACTAGAATACATGGAAATAATAATTTAGCCATGAACTGAATTAAAATAAAAATAAAAATTATAGGTTGAGGTAACCATGTCTCAACGAAGTTAACGTTGATCAAATTCACCCCTGGTAGTAAACATTTGACCTTCTCATGCAATATCAGTACTAGAATCCTTCTCTTCATCTCTTGAGGGTGTACATGATGGACTCCGCACACCCAACCTTGCTACCCCCCACATACCCCGCTCTCGACAAGGTGCTAGTGATAATGATGCATGGGCAATGTCACCCGATGCGCAAAGCATTCACCATGCACATGTATGATGGCTACACATTAGTATTTGTAATATTGTTTAAAAAAAAAAAAATAGTTGTCTTTTTTGCCCAAGTGTAAAATTATGGGCATTACATTGGTCTTGTTGGATGATATTCTTATCTACTCCAAGAATGAAGAGGAACATCTCCAACATATAGAGATTATTCTTCAATGATTAAGAAAGCACAAGTTGTATGGAAAAATCTCTAAGTGTACCTTCTTTTAGAAGGAAGTATAATATTGGATCATGGAATTTCAGCTAATGGGATTGCAGTTGATCCACCAAAAATAAAAATAATGCTTGAATGGCCAGTGCCTAAGAATGTGCCAAAAGTTTTAAGCTTTATGGGTCTGGTTAGTTATTATCAAAAGTTTGTAGCAAAATTTTCTAGAATAGATTTTCCCATTACTTCATTACATGGAAAAGGGAAGAAGTTTGAATTGTCGGAGAAATGTCAAGCGACATTTGACCAAATCAAGGAGAAATGGACTACAACTCTGATTTTGAAAGTACCATATCCAAATGGTGATTTTATTATAATCACATATGCTTTAAGAGAATGTTTGGGTGGAGTTTTAATGCAGGATGGGCGAGCCATAGCCTATGATTCAAGGAATTTGAAGCCTTATGAGCAAAAATATGCTTCACATGATTTAGAATTAGTAGTAGTTGTCCATGCATTATAGATGTGGAGACACTATCTGTTGGGGAAAACTTTTGAATTGAAGACCGATTATCAAGGTCTGAAGTATTTATTTACTCAATTGAATCTGAATGCACAACAAAGAAGATGGTTGGAATTGATATCTTATTATGATTTTAATTTCAGCTATGTCAAGGGAAAGGAGAATTGGGTTGCAAATGCCCTAAGTTGTAGGAGGGATATCTCCTTTTAATGATGTCAATTCAAATTGACTTCAAGAGTCAAGTATTGTAGAAATCCAAGGGTGACGAATATTATGATCAAGTAAAGCAAGCACTCTCAGATAATCTGCAAGACTTGAGGTATGAAGATTTCACTTTGAACCTAATGGTTTATTAAGGTTTAAAGGAATAATCTATGTACCTAATTCTAAGGAATTAAGGAATTTAGTGTGGAAAGAAGTTCATACCGCACCATATTTTGAACATTATGGAGTGACTAAGATGTTGGATGGTGTATAGCCATTGCAGTTCTAGAAAGGTATGAAAAGGAAGACTGCAAGATTTGTCGCAAGTTGTTTAGAATGTTAGAGGGTGAAGGCAGAACATCATCACCCCGAAAGACTTTTGTATCCTCATGAAGTTCCAAAAAGGAAATAGCAAGTCATTAGAATGGATTTTGTGGAAGGTCTTCCAATGTCGAAGAATAAGAACAATGCCATTCTGGTAGTGGTGGATAAGCTTACAAAGGTGGCTCACTTTATTCCATGGAATCTAATGGATGAAGTTCCTATTATAGCTTATAATTTTATTCAAGAGGTATTTAGGTTACATGTAATTATTGAGAAGATTATTCATGATAGGAATGCTCGTGTGACATCTAGGTTTTGGAAAACCTTGTTTTCTTTACTTAGGACATAGTTGAACATAAGTTCAACATATCATATAGAAATTGATGGTCAAACTGAAAGGGTGAACCAAGTATTAGAGGATCTATTGAGAATGTATTGCATGGATCAACAATACAAGTGGGAGGATTACCTACCTTTGGTAGAATTTGCGTATAACAACTCTTATCATTCCAAATCAAGATGGCTCCATTGGAAGCATTGTATGGTAGGAAGTGCCAAAATCCTATAAGATGGGATAAGCTAGAGGATAGGATAAGCCTTGGCCCAAAAATGCTATTAGAAATGGAGGAACAAGTTGGTATAATTAAGCAGAGGCTAGTAAAAGCTAATGATAAGCAAAGGATTTATGTAGATTCCAAGCGAGTACCTAGAAATTTCGTAGTAGGGGAGAAGGTTTTGTTAAGAGTGAAACCTCACAAAAGTTCTATAAAGTTTGGAAAGTCATCCAAACTAGCTCCATGTTATGTAGGTCATTTTGAGGTTCTCAAATAAGTTAACCCTATTGCGTATATAATTGCTTTGCTACCGACTCTTTCCAAGATGCACAATGTCTTTCATGTATCATACCTTAAGAAGTACATGCTAGGGGATAACCATGTTATTGATTGGAATGCTTTACAAGTACAAGACCTAGGAGTGGTAACAATCGAGCCTCTCAAGGTGCTTGAAACATGTAAGCTTCACTTACGTAATAGAGAGGTTCTGTAATGCAAGGTCCAATGGGATTAATATGTAGAATATTCTTCCACTTGGGAGGACTATGGTGAGATGAAGCAAAAGTTTCCTCATGTTTTGCTAGACTTTGAAAATTCCTGAAAAACAACATTTTTATGTTATATGTTTTATGGTTTTATGTTCATGTTTGATACTTAAAATCATTGGGAATGATGATTCAAAAGGGGGGAATATGTTACACCCCATTGTGTTATTCCTATTTACTGTTACTTTGTTAAGTTAAAATGCTTTTATATATGATTGTGTTTTGTATATGTATCTTGATGGAAAATGTGATGAATGAATGTGCAATTCAATATGATATTTAAATGTTTTGAAGATGAAAATATATGACGCATATGAATGTAATGTTATCAACTAACTACTATTGTGATACACTAAGTTGGATGTAGGTAAACAATCGAGCCTCTGAAAGAGAGGGGGAGTATCACTTAGGAGAAGAACCTAGCCTGGTAACCCTTAATATGCCTAATTGAGCTATCACACACTCACATCCTAGTTTGGTCAAGTTAGTTCAGGAAAGGGTAAGTAACCTTTAGTCATGGTTTGGGAATGTTTTGGTATTGGTTTATGGTTTTGTTCTTTGATTTTCCTTTATTGAGAATATGTGATTGAGTCTTTATGTTAAGTGAAAGTTTTTCTTCATGTGTTCATATTTTAATATTAATCGATGAGTATTTACATAGAATGTATATGTGTATATGTTACGATAACTCATACATGTGAGTATATATGTGCATGTGTATACATAGGTAGATGTATCTACACATACTCATGTATGGATATACCATACACATGAGAATATTGAATGGACATATGTGACATATATATGTATACATGTATATACATTTTGCATGTATGCGCTGATCGGTGAATATGTAAATAAATGTGTTTATTTGGATACTAAAATAATGGTATATGTATATAATATATATCAATATATATGTATAAGGGTACACTAATGTATATACCTATACATACATATTAATATACATACATATTAATATATATATATATATATGTATATATATTATTATATATATAATTATGAATATATTTAAGTACCAAAGAATGATTTTATGTATATATATATGCTAATAAATATATATATTATAATGATAACATTATAATATAGATATATTATTATATATATAATATTGAATGCATTTTGAAATGTTTACAAAGTAAACATAACGCATATATAACACAAGCCTTTTTAAAGGTAATTAGCTTAAATGTAAGCCATTATATTGTCTTTGAGCAACACATATAAAGTGCATGAAAGAGAGTTTAAGCCAATGCATATAAAGTGCATAAATGAGTTTAAAATTTGTGCATAAAATAATGCAAAGCGCATGAGTCAATAGTGCATACTATATGAAAGTGAGTAATATTTTTGTAGTTTATGAGGTGCATGAGCAACACTATATTAAGGCATTGCAAATATATTAAAGTTGTTGTGAATGTAAACCACACATATCCTATTGATGTGTAAAGTAGGTAGGGCCAAAATAAGTGGAGTGAGCAAATAAAAGTCAAATCTAATGCTCAACTGGAAATAAGCAAGCAGACTTTGTCAAAGCCAAAGCTGGTTGAAGCTCATGAAGGTAGTCGACTTGCATAACAATTAGGAAACCTATAGATATGAATTGTTTTGTTTTGACTCAGTAAAAGAGCCATTGTTGTCACTTGAAAAGGACGACTCATCTATTTTAAGAAGGTGTAAATATTTGGACTATTTATGTGTTGCGATTATGAGTTTGAAGCAACCACATTTCATTCTAAATGGTTGAGTCAATGTATTTAGAGGAGGAATTAGTCTTACTATTGAGTGGTGGATTTAGTAGCTTTTTTGTAGCATTGAGTTGCTTAGATTTAAGTATAAATAGAGGAATATTGTCTACCTTTTGTTACACTCATTCATTTAGATTTCTTCATTTGTAATTTTGCTGTATTTTTATGTGCAAGTGTGTTTTTGAGAGTTTTAGTGAGAAAGAGAGTTTGTTTTGTGGATTTTCATTTGTTGAGAGTTTTGTGAGAGGCTAAAATTGAAGATAGGTTGAGTTTATAAGGAGCAAAAAGTGTGATTGTGGATGTTGAGCTTGGGAGGTGGTATTTTCATTTGGAGTGATAATTCTAGGCATGCTGATTTTATTACTCTATTCTTCTATGTTGAAATGTTATATATCTATGAATGCCATTATTGTGGAAAGGATGATTTAAATGCATGTTAAGTTTGCATGATTCTTGGTAGAGTCTTGTTTTGGTGAAGCCATTTTTGATTGGCATATACATATATACTATATTGGAATTTGTGTGGTTATGATGCTATTGGTTACTATAGTTAGTTTGTTAAGACTATATGTATGTTGCATGAATTGTGAAGTATGAGTTATGTTATTATCTTGGAGTACTTTAATGAAAATGTTAGTTTGAACATGGGTAGTTAACTTGGTTGTTCTTGGGGTTAGATAATCCATGGGAAAGGGAGTAACCTATTTGGTCACCTAGTATGTGTGCATGTATGGTTATCTTGGTTATTCCTGGGGTTATAATAATCCATGGGAAAGGGAGTAACCTAGTTATCCAGATTGTTATGTCATAACCTTCTAGATCGAATGCATGTTATGATTGAAATGAGTATGAATGGTCAAATACCAAATTGAGCTAAAGGTGGGTGAACATATGACCTACACTTGAAGTGCAAGGTGTTGAATTCTTTGGCCAAAGTAATGTAAATAGCCACTATTTACAAGTTATCAGTTCACTGTGATCCAAGTTTGCATACTAGGCAAGAAATGTCGTACATGTAGGTTTTAGCCACTGTATGGTAGCTCTAGATATGTAGGACACAACACCATGCTTAGGAAGGCTAGTATTATGAGGTTACCAAACAAATCTCTCTGTCGAAGGGTAGGGCCATCTTGCTAGTTAGGTAGATGTGTGGGAGATTGTAGTAAGTCTATGGTTGGTGGAAAAGCGCTTGAGTGATGATCTCCCTCATACAGTTGATGGCTAATATTTGAGGATGTATGCCAACAAGGACATATGGACCCTTTGTATCACTATTTCATTAAAAGCTAATGGAAGCTATGTATGTAATCATGTATCTCTATTCTTACTGAGAAATGGTAAATGGAAAATGTCATCATGAAATTATGTAATATGGATTTGTTGCTTGGAATTTTGTAATGTTTTTTGTAATGCAATGGGATTTTTTCAAATGTGCATCTTGTTATTCAATAAGAAAAGAAAAAAGTTATTGCCTAAATGTTAGTATCATAAACTATTCACATGTGGGTAAAACATAGTAAAATCAATGGGTAGAACAATGGGCATGTTACAACCTTCCTTAGCATGCGTACATGCAAGTGAGATTTAAATGTTATGTAAAAGGTGAATTAGGATCATTAGGCAAATAAAAAGCTTTATTGTCATTATTTTTCTCTTGCTTTCTAGGGTTTGATGATTCAAAATATCATGAATCCCAATCATCCTCAAGATTTGCATGAGAAATATGAGGGATCTAGGAACTTAATTGTTGGAGAAATCCCAGGAATGATAACTTTTTTTGGAGATATTAGTGTTTATCCTTTCAACTACAAGTAGTAAAATTTGTATGGATTATTGTTAATTTTCATCACACATTGAAGAATAAAATTAATTTTTTGATGAAACATGTATGACACAACATCTATTACATGAATTCATGGATTCCACAAAATAATGCTATAGGCCAATGATATAGGCATCACATGTAATGTGATCTCAAGAGTAATGGACCTTTGAATGATATTTAAAGTGACATAATAAAGGGTTCTCATTTAAAATGATCAAATCCTTTAATGGTTACCTCGCATGTTACGAGATTAAAGTATAGTAAGTTATATCACATTTAGAAGCTGTTAAGTACAAATATCCATCATTCACCAATGCACATTATATTCAATAATGTCTCCATAAATAAACACACTATATAAAGGTCTATGCTTGTGAATCACATTTGGAAGTGACAACTCATGTGGTGTAAAGGAAATATGATACTTACTTGTGTGTATCATACACCAAGCACATGTATGCTAATATATAGGATGAGTTGGTGAGATAACTAAGATGTGAAAAGTAGGAATAAAACTATGCTTAGTATGATATGAGAAACATGAAGACACATAGGCCTTATGACATTCACCTTCAACATAAGATGTAGCATCCATATTAATAGAAAGTGCACGTAGATAACATGTATCTTTTATAATAGATGTATGACATGGTGGATTATATTCTATTACTATACATAAATGCGAAGTTCTCATAAATATAGTACAATTAGAATCAAGGAATACACTACTATCACTCTTTATAAAAAGTATATAACATATGTATGATAATCATATAGGAGTGAGATAAGAGTATCCAATAGAGAAGGAAAAGTGGATGTCAAATCCTTCAATGAAGAAATACCAAGGACAAAGGACCATGATAATCCATGGTGTAAAACAAAATGGGATATCTAGAGATGTAGGAGTCACAAGAATAGGATTGATAAAGGATAAAAACACTAACAAGATTAAAGAAATGATATTCTTTTAGGTATGCTTGTGTATGAATGATTGAAAATAATAATATTTAGTCATGCATATGCTCCTAAGAATGCTTGTATAGAACTAGATTCCTTTTAGTGCACTGATTGAAGTGCGTAAAGAAAATGATAGTTGAATAATGCTCTTAGTTATTTGGATGATAAAAATGGATGCATTGAATTCCTTTAAATACACAATTATATGTTTAACTGACCATAGGTAGGAGGGATAAAGTTAGGGAGTTAGTATAATTTGAATTTGGGTAGGATGAGTGTGATTGTGAGGATAACCTCGTAGATGCAAACTAGTCTTAGGATAAAAAATAGGATAAATCTCAATGGATAACTTGTACATGGAGATGAATGTGAGTGTAGGTTTGATCAAGAAGTTGATAGAATGAATGTATAAGGGTGTATTAATTGAATCTGGATGAGTGGTAGATGAGTCAAAATATGTGTACAAGGTTAGGTGGATAATATAAAACAAGAGACTCAACTTTATATAGAATTATATTATTTTCCAATATATCTATTCATTGAAACAATCCCCTCAAAATGAACATAAAACCAAATATGAAATGGCACAAACATACAAATTTCATAAATTATCGCTAAGATTATACCAAGAATTTATGGTAGAAATTTTTACTAGACTATACTTAGATCCCTAATTCATAGGGTGGTGTATACATTTTTCATGTTCCAAAAAATATCCATTCCTATCTTGGCATTGTACACTTAATGGAGAAAGGGATCCAAAGCCTAAATTTGATGGTCATTACTTAGTCATTCTAACTATAACATACAATTACAATTTTAAGAAGAATATATTACTTTAAAAGATAGATTTTTTATTGTCAATTTTTTTATATAATTATTCTTATTAATATATAAGGAATAATAGTATTTCCACAAACTCAAATGATTCATCCCAAAATTATGTTTCATTCTTCAGCCTATCACTTCTTCAACATGCACTACACCAACCTGCTCGCTTGCACTTGATGAAAGATTATGTTCTAATTCATCCAATAAAGGAGATTGAATGCACTAGCACCATGAGACCTTCCAATACTTTACACACATTTGTATGGAAGGTTCATATCAACACTAACTCATAATCTCCATGTTTGCGAATCAAAATAGAAAGAGGAGATGAAGGAGCCATAACTGTTGCTCAACATTTGAAATTGCCTTCACCAACTTAACAATGAAGTCCTCTCTAATAGAGGCTCTCAATTGTGGTGAACTTGCAAATACCCATGCTTTGCTCTCCTAAAATGGCCTTTAAAAAACCTAGACATAACAAATCTCTACGGATAATATTACCATCATAAAGGCCAAAGTATGATTTTGGATAAGGCTGGATGCAAGCAAGTTGATTTCAATCCATAATGGTTATAAGTGGGATAGTTTGACAAGGAGGATGTCTAGTTTTTTATTGAATGCTAATTATATCTATTATTGATGGCATTCTTTGTCAATAAATGAAACACACAATAATTCTATTGTATTGATATTTAAATGCATTGATGTATTATTAGTGAGGAATCTTGTAACACAATTATTAAAACTCAATATTCTCACATTCATTTTTTTGTTTTAGAAGTACGTGATCCAATTTGTTAGTTTCATGCATAAAAATAGTGTTGCCATTGTGTTGGTCAAGTTACTCGCTATGACATGCATATTCATACAACATAGTGATTATGATTGTTGTATAAGAATGTCATTACTTCAATTTTCTATGCATCGTGTTACACATATATTGATATAAATGAAATGAATGACAAGTTTTCTAATATTTTGTTTCCTATAATTCTTATAAAGAAGTGTAAAGTGCTCTTAAATTCTCTCATTTATCTTTGTAGCTAACACTAAACGAATATTTCAATTGTAGTAATTTGATTTAGTTAGAAATTATTTATTACCATGAAATTGGTAACTCGATGAGGATCTTACACATTTTGTTTAATTTTGGGCCTTTTTGGACACCTTGACAAAAAACATGCTGATGTGGCCCTAAAACCTTAGTTATAAGTACGAGACTTGCCAAGTAAGCTGTTGTAAAAAATTGAATCGTTTGAAATTTCCACGTAAGATAATTAGAAGCACGAAGTTAGGATGCATGATCCGCTTTCCGTTAAAGAGAATTTTTTTTTAATAAATTAGCGAGAGAATGAATAACTGTTGCACCAGCCGGGAATCGAACCCGGGTCTGTACCATGGCAGGGTACTATTCTACCACTAGACCACTGGTGCACATGTTGTTTAAATTATAAATTTTTGCTTTTCATAAGTATATAGTACTATCCATTGAAAATAGCTCACGGCCAGTAGATACGGATGCTCTTCGGTAGCAAATAATTTATTATTTTTGTAATTAAGGAAACGATAATTTATTTATTTTAAAGTTAAAATCTCTATTTGGAATCAAACCTTTACATGTTCTTCTATTCTAAGTTATATATTTTTCTAATGAAACAAAGGATAGAAAATTAATGTGTATTGCTAATGCATAAATTTGATATAAAAGAAAATCCATAGAATTTCATACAAGAATCCTTTGGAGATGAAATCTTTACATATTCTTTCCTTTTTAAGTTATAATTACTTTCAAAGAAATAAAAGATAAAAATCTAACTTTTTTATATAAATCATAGTTTCACTTGTATCTCATCTTGCATTGTAAAGTATTTGAAAGTTTTTATTTTGTAATATAGTTTCAATTGTTTAAATTTTAAGGCTTTTTCTCTTTCTAAAATTAATATAATTGTATATTTTTTAATTACTAATATATATTATGAGTATTATATCTACTTACTATCTATATTAACTAGCACTTGCACCTAAAGGTGGTTCAAGGATTACATCGATAGGAAACTATATATATGTCGATATGTTAGAGAGTACGTGTTTGTTCATGAGTGTGTATGGATGCCATGTGATGCAAATTCTAGTTGTATGTGGCTAAATTAAACAATTAATAATAAGTGTTAAATAATGAAATGAAATAAACTTAGACAAATCTAGATTTTTTCCTTAAAGAAATTAAGTATTATATGATTTTGAAATATTTGCATATGAATTTAAAACATAAAACAATGCAAATGAAAAAAGAATTTTGCCATCAAATTGACAAAAAATATTGTAAATAGAAATAGAATGTTCCCATCTAGTTGCAAAATCAATATTTATTTAGCTTTTATGTGATAAGTGAGATTTTGGAGGCTTTTACCATTAAATGGCAACTAGTTTGCCATTAAACAACAACAAAAACTTTTTTCCGATAACTCCATAGAGGTTTGCAATGTGAGACTTGTTTCAAACTTGAATCTCACACTATATGTAGCCTATCAACTAATTATGAATGGTTCAACTTGATAGTATTGTTAATTCTATTTTCTTAATTGTTAATGCATAAGTCTTAATATAGAAAAAAGACAATCCATGGGATATCATGCAAGAACATGTAGAGGATCAAGATAGAAATGGTTACTTCACTAGGTGATCAAGATATAAAATCACTACTTAAAAACTAAACTTTTTTGAGATCAAATATTTGCATGCTCTTACATTCCTTTTTAAATTATAATTATTTTTAAGGAAACAAGGGGTGGACATCTAACTTATAGTATAAATCATAATTTTACCTTCATTACATAACATTTAAAACTCTTTAGTTTGTAGTGTGATTTTAATCATTTGATTTTTAAGTATTTTTATTTTCTAAAATTAATATTTTAACTAAATTAAAACAATTGATATACTTAATCAAGGGAAAAATAATGGCATATAGATAAGTATAATTTATTTTATATATACGAAAAATGTTTGGAATGTGTATATTATTTTTTATATGTTAGATTAAATATTATGAGGGAGCATATATCCAAATTAGAAGTTATCATTTGGTTAAACTATCTCAAGTAAACTTTGATAAATCATCATTCCTACTATTTAAATACAACTTTAATTTTCTAAAACCTTTGAATATTCCAAATATATTTAAAATATATTGCAACTTAATTTAAATAAAAAATAATTAAGACAAGGAAAGCACAAGAAGAAAGACATGTCCAAGCCCACTTGAAAAGATAACTCCAACTCCTAACTATATAAAAGTGGAGTTGAGTTACTTTTTTGAAGGGTCTGTTTATGACAAGATAGAAAAAAATGATTACATACAAATGGGGCTTATTGGCCAATCGGATATCATTGAGTGTCACTTCATCATGCAATAAATTCGTATGCTCGTCAATCTATTTTAGTTGATGGAATTTGGGCATGATTTTTCTTTTAACAAATAAATGTTCCTCTCCATCTCCATCTCTATTTGTATCTTTCTCTCTATCTCTATCTCCTTACCCCTCTCTCTCACACTCTTTCCCCCTCTATCTCTCCCTCTTTCTATCACTACCTCTCCCTATTGCAAAAATAACATGAGCCTATTAGCAATGGAGCCTGATTATCTTCATAATTTAGAGGTTTTATTTCAATCATGTTTGAATCCTTCTAAGTGGATGTGCCACATAGTTGATTTGAAGTTATCACTTCTCCATTGATACCTTTATTGGAGCATATTATGGTGCCCCTTGATAGCCACATTCACTACACAATGTGTATATGAAATATGTGAAAGATCTAATCCATCTCCATCTCCATATCCATCTCTATGTATATCTTCCTCTCTATGTCTCTCCCTATCTCTATTTCCTTACCTCTTCATACATATCTCTCTATTCCCCCTTTATATTTCCCATTATATCTATATATCTCTATCTCTCCCTCTTTCCATCCTTTTCTCTCTCTCCCTCTCTATCTATTTTTTTATCTCTCTCCCTCTCCCTCTTTATCTCCAAATATCTCTTACTCATACATAAACACAATCCATGTTTCTCCCTCCCTATCTCTATCTCTATCTTTATCTTTCTCTCACTTACACACACACTCCCTCTTTCTCCTTCCCTATCTCTATCTATATCTCTATCTTTATCTTTCTCTCACTTACACACACACTCCCTCTTTCTCCTTCCCTATCTCTATCTATATCTCTATCTCCATCTCTCCTCCCTCTATCTCTCTCTTCATATCTCTCTATTGCTTGTATCTATCTCTCTATTTATATCTCTCCCCCTTTCTCTTCCCATGTATCTTTTTCTATCTCTCGTTCTCTTCCCATACATCTATCTATCCTCTCCCTCTATCCCCACCTATCTCTATTTTTCTATCTCTAATTATCTCTATATATATCTCTCCCTCTTTCCTCTCTCTATATATCCTTATATCTCTATATCTCTATCACTCTATCTCACTATATATATCTTTGTCCCTCTCCCTCTTCCTCTATGTCTATCTATCGCTTCCTCTTTATCTCTCCCTCTCTATCTCCATATCTTTCTCTATCTTTATCTCCTCCTCTACATCCATCTCTCTATCCACATGTCTCCCTCTCCCTCTCCCTCTCCCCCTATATCTCTAGACACATTTCTCTCTTTATCCACCCATCTATCTTCCTTTCCCTCTTCCTAAATCTCGATATATATCTCTTTGCCTCTTTATCTCAATCTCTCCATATTTCTTCTTCCATTTTCTCCCTCTATCTCTATACCATTATCTCTCCATCTCTCTCTACCCTTATATCTCTCCCTTTCTCTATCTCTCTCTATAGATCACTCCCTATCTATACCTTTATCTTTCTCTCTCCCTCTCTATATATTTATCTATACCATCTCTATCTACCCCTCTCTCCTCTATCTCTTTATCTCTCCCTCTCCCCCATATCTTTCCTTCTCCATCTCCATCTCTGTCTCCATCTCTATCTCCTTACCCCTATCTCGATTTCCCTCTTACCCAATCTTTCTTCCCTTCTCTCTCTCTCTCTCCCTCTCTCCCTACTACAAACATAATGCAATCCTGTTGGTAATAGATCCTAATTATCTTCCTAATCCAAAGGTTTTATTTTAGTCGTGTTTGGATCCTTATAAGTGGATGAATAGTTGATTTGAAGCTATCACTTCTCTATTGGGACCTTTTTTGCACAAACAAAATCATTTTCTAAATTTCCTACCAATTTACCTCATGTACTACACAAATGTATAAAAAAAATAGACCAATTTTTTTCCTAAATAACCCTCCTTACCTCTTCGATGTACCCATTACACAACAAGGTATGATTACTAGTTTAAAATTATTTGTGTTGTCAAGGGGTTGTTTAATTGGGTGAGTTCAATTGGTGAGGATGATGGTATGTAATAAAAATTCATTCACCAAGATTAAAATTCTTAGAAGTGTGTTCGAGCCACTGCTTCCATAAAAAATAAAATAATACTAGTATTAAATTGTTTAATTTTTTAGTTCTTTTTAGCTATACAAACATTATCTATTGATTATAAAATTGGCATAAAAGATGTTTAAAGTATCAATTTTTATGTTTGATCCTTCACAATGGTGAATATTAATGTCTTCAGTGATATTTTAAAGAATCTCTCTTTTCACCTAATCAATATTTTAAGGAACCTCTCTTTTCACCTACCACTTACAAATCAATACACTAGATCATTTTAAAAAACTACTTGTGTTGCCAAGGGTTGTATTTTAATAGGGAAAGTTTAATTGGTGAGGATGATGGTATGTGATAAAAATTCATCCACCAAGATTTAAATTATTAGAGGTGTGTTTAGGCCAACAACTATTAATATAACTGTTTCCATAAAAAGTAAATACTAATGTTCAAATTATTTAATTTTTGAGGGATTTTTTAGCTATACACATATTATCTATTAATTATACAACTAGCATCAAATATTTTTAAAGTGTCACCTTTTATGTTGATCTCTTGCAATTATAATGAAAGAAAACAAAAATTATATGTAGATATAAATAAAAGCACTAGGAACAAAATGTTAAATTGAAAAGAAGTCATGTATTATTTATTAACAAAAAAATTATACTAAAATATTTATGTTTAAAAGTATATATTTAAAGCTTTTAAAAAAGTGAGTGGTGTGAGAGGAGGGATGGTCTACTTATATTCTTGTCTCATAGGTAGTAATGGAGGTGGATTGGTGGTTCTCTAGCAACTCTCGTAGTGGTAGTGTGAGAACCCTAACTAGCTGTGTTTACTTTTTTGGTCATCTTGCAAGGGGCATTACCCTAGTGGCTAAGCAAAGTTTGGAGATGTTGAAGCTTTAACACAACCTTGCTAGCTTTAACTTGTATTTGCATGAACACAAATTAAAGACCAACTACAATTTGGAGTGAAATCCTTTAAATCATAACTTATAAATTAGCCAAGAGAAAGTCATACATGAGCTAATCAAGCTTGTACTATGATGTCTTGGAGGGTTACCAATAAGAGGAGTGGTAGACATGGGTTAGAGCTAGAAATTTAGAGAAAATTTGGAATTTACATGCCAAAAAAATTAGCTTTGTAATCCAGTATGCAAGATTTTTTGAATTATTTCAATGAAATTGTCAAAGCCTAGATTGGAAAGCTTGAAAGACAAAAGCAATTCCTAAAAACTTAAAAATTTCCTTGTGATTGATAGATTTGTATACCAAATTTTGAAGCTAGGCTATGGGTTGAAAAAACATTTCTTATAATTTCACATCTTATTCAATTTGATATTAGAGCCAAAAGCCAAGGAAAAAGTGTCAAGACATTTGAAAGCTTCATGAACATTGTCCTCCTCTTCAATGAGTGCCAAGAATGAATCATCACTACAAAATAACATTGCAAGGAGATAGCCAAATCACTTAACAACAAGAACATAAATTAAATGTGTAGGACTGCAACCCTACCTTTTAGATAGAAAAGACCAAAGGGTATAAATTGAACACCATTAATGGTTGGGCTAGAAAATGCATCATCAAAGAGCATTTGAACCAATTGAATGAATGTGGAACCAAAACAAAGATCTCTAAGGAGAGGAAGAATGAAATGTCATTCAATCCCATCATAAGCCTTTTCAAAATTAATTATGATGAAAATTAATTTTTTAAATTTTTATTAGACTTTTGTGCCCATTCCATTCCCTCCCAAACAAATATAATATTGTTGAGGATGTATCTACTTTGAATAAATCTAATCTATACAAGATGAAATACCTCTAAGAGGAGATGTTTGATATTTTTGACAAGTCATCTATAATTGTGAATGACAGAGTAATCAACCAAACTTTGTTCCCCCAAAGTTGGCTAATGGTGAAGGAATGCTCTACCTGAGTTGTAGTGGCTAACACCAATATTATATTATTTAAAGACATGCCATTTCTAAACATTGATTTTCTTATAAAATTATATCATAAAAAGGTGTAGGTGGTATTTAAGCTACTTATTTTTTAATTAATTAAATCAATTAAACTCAAGATAAATAATAGTTTTGTGGTTAGTTTGAAGGCTTCGACTTGGCTATTGTATTTGTAGTGCAATAATTAATTTTTGTATTAATAAATTTCATATAAAATTATAAAAAATAATTAATATTTTGTATATAAAATTATAAAAATTAATTATAATATGATATGAATGATATGTTGTTTTAATATATTAAGAGTTTTTGTATAATATTATAAAATAAAATAATTTGGAGTGCAATGGTAGTGTTTTTTTATTAAGAGGGATACACACTTTTGACCCAGAGCTATGAATCGGTGAGGTCACAAATGAGTGACCTCATCCCGAATATAAATTCTCAACAATTACACAACAAATCAACCATCACACCATGCCACTATTGGCAAGTGTAATGGTAGTGTTAAGTAGGTTATTATTAAATATTATTTGGTTGAACAACTAAAGATAGATTTCAATCAATAAAAATAAAATAATTATTTTATCACTTTTATGTGTTGATGAGGTATAAAATTACTATATATCATTTGGCCATTAAATTGGATGATGTTTAAGTAGAACTAAGTATAATTATATTAATAATGGTGTTCTTTCACATATCATAGTTCAAATACCTAATTATAGTTTTTTAAGTGAGATATAAATAAAACAATACATCAAATCAATTAATGGCATATCATGATAGCTCTACTTAAACATCATATAATTTAATTATTATTCAATGCTAATTTTGCACCTCAATCACATCAAAGTGATAAATAGTTGTTATATTTTTGTTAGCTAGAATTTACCTTTAAAAATTGTTGAACCAAATGATGTTTATGAATATTCGTTATTACTTGTGGCACACTTATGCTAGAGTGTCATCTATTTTAGTAAAATGAAGAGGGTAGCAACAACATCAATATTCACACAATTGTTACTACTACAATGAGGATTTACACTTCCACTACCACTTAGATGAAGGGAACCATGTTATCATTATCATTACAATCATCCTTCCCAACAAAAAAAATTCCAATGCTTTTATAACAAAAATAATATAGAGACCTAATAAAAATTAATATTTAATTTTATGAAAATTAAAAATATTTTTTTGATAAACATTAAAAAGAAGAGAAGAAGCATGGTTGAAAGTGTGACATTTTCTTACAATAAACATAGATTAAATCTAAAATATTGTAACTTTGACTCTTTTGCTATGAAACTTTCCTACCCTTGCTTTTTTTGAATTCCTCTATTCCTGCACTGATTTGATTGCCTGATGAGCCGATCGGACGGGGGGCTTAGGAAGGCTCCCCATTCCAAGAATGTTTCCCCTTTGTCTGGTGTTGTGTCTACTTTAGTATCTTCCAATGTTGTTATTCTTCATGTTGGTTCCCCTTCTCGTACCTTTGTCCCTTCTCTAGTGGGAAGGACAATTGGTACTTTTGGAAAGATGCCTCTATCCTTGTCTTTTGGTTTAGACTCTTTCTTCTCTAAAGAAGAACTAATCTCTTTTGTGGATAAACAGGTGGGTGTTTGCTTGCCAACTATGGGAAAACTGAATTTGGAGTCTACTTCTTGTTTAGTTATTGGTTGGGAAGTTGATGTCCCTGAAGCATTGATAATGAAAATAATGGACGACCTCAAGTTGTCATTGGTTGACAAGTTTTTGGTGTATCACTAAATATTGAATAGGTATGCCTCTGGGATGCTTCTATTTGGAACCTAAAAGGAGGCATCTCTATTGGTGCAATGCCCAAAGGTATCTTCCTTTTTTCCTTTATATTTTATGAAGATATGTTAAAGGTATTAACGGGTGGACCCTAGGAATTTGATGTTGGCTTCAAGAATTTCCTCTCTTTGTGTAAATGGAAACTGGGTGTTGACCCTTCTGTGGACTTGGGTGCTATGGCTCCTACATGAGTACGCCTTCCAGAGCTACCCCTTGAGTTTTGGGAGTTGGGAATCCTAAAAGGGATTGCCAACTCTTTTGGAAGCCTCCTAGCGGTTGATAAGATAACACAAGAAAATTATAGGTTAGTTTATGCTCAAATTTATGTTAATGTTGTCATTTGCATGGTTTTTTCAACCTTTGTTCTCCTTAAGTAAAATTTTGGTAACTGGTCCCAACCCCTTGAGTACAAAAATGCAAGACAGTTATGTCAATTATGCAAGAAATTTGGCCACCTTATAGATTCATGTAATAAAAGGACTCAAGATGTGCCCAATAAAGATATTCAATCTCTAATAGAGTCAGTGATTAAGGATTCTAAGGTTGATTCTACTGCACCCCCATAAGGATTTCTATGTCTAGGAGGGAGCTATTGTCCTAAATAATACCCCCTAGGGAATGATTCTTTTTCCTTAGATAGGGAACCTACTTTTCACGAGCCTCTTGTTGTTTCTCGAGTCTTGGATAATAAGGAAATTAAGGAAGCGTCCTTAGGAGAAGGAATCCCAATCCTAGGATTGAAGCAAGGTATGAAACCAAAGGCAGATAAGGAAACTCCTAAAGAAAAATCAAATGAAGAGATGGAAAGGACTCATAGGGAGGCCAATGAACTAGCTCAAGATAAGGTTGATCTTGGAGCTAATGAAGTGGATGGGATAGAGGAAGGGGAAATTCCTACTATTGTGTCTTCAACTCCTACTTCACCCTTGGGGGGTATTTCCTTTCTATCTCAGAAGGAGGGTGGAAACATGAGTGACTCTCTGGCTATTTTGGGCTTTCCCCCTTTTTCCCAGTAAAAGAGAAGAAGAGGAATAATGGTTACAAGCCTCAAGGAAGTCAAAAAAGAAAAAGAAACTGGATGTTGGTGGAAGAAATAAGGCCAGAAGACCCAAAAGGAATCAAGGAATAAAGATATAGTGTAGGATGTGGCTTTTGGTAGACAAATTTTTTTGGACTTGATCATATGTTTGAAGTATAAAAAGAAGTAATGTTGGTTGTTCTCCTGACAACCTCTTGGTGTTTTTGTAATAGTTTTGTTCTGATAATGAAGATTCTCTCTTGGAATATAAGGAGGCTTAATAGCCCTTATAAATATTTTTTGGTCAAAATGTGTATTCTAGATAACAAAGTGAATGTCCTGCTTCTTCAAGAAACTAAAATTAAGAAAGAGACCTTTAACAAGGCTATTTTGAAAACTTGGCCTAGTGTGAATTACTTTGTGAGTGAGGTTGAGGGGGCCTTGGGGGGAATAGTCACTCTATGGGATCCTTTGAAATTTAAAGGGACTTTGGTATTTTCTAGAAATAACAGTCTAATGGTGTCTTTGGAAGATCTATCTTCTCTGGAGAAATGGTTTAATCAATATTTATGCCCCCAACTTTAGTAGGGATAAACTATAGTTTTGGGATTTTCTGAATGATGTCATAAAAAGAAAATTGCATGACTATTGGATTTTGGGAGGTGACTTCAACTCTCCTCTTTTACCCTTTGAGAAGTTAGGGGGGCTAGATGACTGTCTTAAAAGTATGATGGAATTGGTTGGTTTCTTTAATTTTGTCAAGATTTTTGATATTCCTTTATTGGGTTGCAAATTTACATGGTCCAATAGAAGGCTTGGTAATCAACCGATTCAAGTTAAGCTGGATAGGTTTCTTATCTCTTCAAATTTGAATATCTCCCAACATCTCTCAAGCTACCCTCCCAAGATCTAGTTCAGACCATAATGTCATCTTGCTTAAAGAAATTTTGATCATAACAAAGTTTCTTTCCCCTTTAGATTTGAACTAATGTGGACTCTCCATCCCAAATTTTCTTCCCTAATAAAAAATTGGTGGGCTAAACCTACGGAGGGTACCCCCATGTTTTTCTTGGTGGAAAAGTTGAGAAGAATCAAGCAAAGAGTGAAATGATGCACTAAATTAACCTTTGGTAACATCTTTGAAACTAAAAAATTCTTAGGGAATAGTTTAAAGGTAGTGCAAGATAAAATGGAGGTTGGCCTAGTGGATGAAGAGATTTTCACTCATGAACATAATCTTAGATCTTAATGGTTTAAGGTCAACAAACAGGAGGAGATTTTTTGGAAGCAAAAATCTTGGGTATAATGGCTTATTGAAGGAGACTGAAACACAAAATTCTTCCAAAAATCCACTATGAAACACAAAAGCAAGAACAAGATAAGAATTCTTAAGAAAAAAGATGCCACAATGGTGACTACTAAAAGAGAAATAGTTGAGGAAGCTATCAACTTCTTCTCCTCCTTCCAAAATGTTCTAGGGGATGCAAACTAGGTATTTGATGATTTCCTTGAAGTCATTTCTAAAGTTATTACCGAGCAAGATCTTAAGGGTAACCAAGTTGTTTTCTCCTTTGGGGCTTACAAAGCCCCGAGGTTTGATGGGTTCCCTCCAACTTTTTTTCAGATATACTAGGATATTGTAAATATTGACCTATTTAATGTTGCTAGAGATTTCTTTATATCAAGGAGGCTTCTTAATCAATTTAATGCAACCTTCATAACCCTTATCCCCAAGGAGGAAGAAGCCTCATCTATAAAGGAATTTAGACCCATTAGTCTCTATAGCACAGTGTATAAAATTTTCTCAAAGATAATTGTGCTCAGACTAAAAGTTGTGTTAAGAAAAATGATAGCTCCAAACTAGAAAGGATTTTTCCAAGGAAGAAACATCTTAGATGTTGTTGTTACCACCCATGAAATCCTTCACTCAATGGACCTAAGTAAAAACTCAGGGATGGCCTTGAAAATTGACATTTCAAAGGCTTATAACATAGTCTCCTAGTTGTTTCTCTTTGTTGTTGTCAAGAAATTTGGGTTTGATGGTAGATTCCTCAAGTTGCTCACTGCTTGTGTTACCACCCCTATGTGTTGGGTTCTTGTGAATGGAGTCCCCTAGGGTTTCTTCTTATGTGGTTGTAGTCTAAGACAAGGAAACCCCCTCTCCCCCTATTTGTTCATAATTGTACCTGAGGTCCTTGGAAGGAATATTCAAAAGCTCATTGATTCTAAAGTCCTAAGAGGAGTTAAAGTTGGTTTGTCTCTCATGCCTGACACTCATCAACAATTTTTTGATGATACTATACCATTTGGAGAAGCCTCAGTTGGTGAAGCTAGCCAATGGAAATCTATTTTAAATGACTATGCTTATTGGTCAACATATTAATTGTGACAAGAGAAAGATATACTTCTTCAATGTTGATCAAATAGTGAAAGAAAGAGTGGTGTGAATCTTAGGCTGCTAGGAAGTTGTTTTTTCCTGCTGCTTACCTTGGGCTCCCTATGATATCAAGAAAATTGGATAATAATTATTGGAATCGCTTAATTGAAAGAGTCCAAAAAAATATAGAAGGTTGGGAAGGTAAAATTCTAAGCCTAGTGGGGAAGATACAATTGCTAAAAGCTTCTCTTCAAAACATCCCGATCTACTATTTATCTCTCTATAAAATTCCAGCCTTCATTGGGGAAAAAATAGAACAAATATAGAGAAGATTCATGTGGTCTAGAATAAAAGAGAAAAATAGATTGGCTTTGGTAGGTTGGGAGAAAGTGTGTACCCCCAAAAATGTTGGAGGATTGGGGATAAGGAGAATTAAACTTTTCAACAAAGCCCTCAAAGCCAAGATGGGATGGAGTCTCTTGGAAGGGACTAAGGATTAGGTAAATATATTCCAAGCAAAATATCTTAAGTACAAAGATATTGGATGTTTCCTTACTTCCTCTAATCTACCTTATGGATCCATTTTTTGGAACCATCTTATCAAAACCAAAAGTGTGCTGAAATTGGCTGTGAGAAAGTGGATTTCCAATGGGAAGGACACTAATTTATGGAAGGACCCTTGGGTTGTTGATTCGCCTCTCTCTTCCTTAGATGGTTTCAACCCCCTCAAATAGATTTTGACTAGAATACATGAAAAAAATGTGGCTAACTACATCAATTGGGAGACTAATGAACCAAAATGGAAGGAATTTAACAGATTGCTTAGGAGTGCCAACTTGAGAGGCCAAAGATAGCTTAATTGGGAGCTAGTGTTGCAAAGGCTACATAGCCTCATTGGGGAGGTGAATTAGTTCTCTAAAGATAGGAAAGATGAATGATTTTGGATTAAGAACCCCTTTGGATGCTTCTTGATCAAAAATGATTATAAGGAACTTGAGAAACCTCTTACTAATTGCAAAGACCTTCATTGGGACAATGTGTTGATAAAAAACCTTACTCCAAAAGTAAATTGTTTCTAGTGGGTTGCTTCACATGGAAAAATATTAACTATAGATAACCTTCTGAGGAGGGGGATTCAATTAGTTAACAAATGTATCCTCTATAGGTAGGAAGAAGAGTTTGTTATGAATTTATTCCTCCATTATCAATACTCTAGAGAAGTGTGGTGTTTTTTCCTCCCTTTGCTACTCACGGATTGGGTGTTCCCCCTACTATGAAGTTATTTGTTGAAAGCTGGTCTAATTGTACTTACTCCCATAAGATTATAATGGATCTTTTAAATCAAGCGCCCCTTTCATAACTTGGGGAATCTGGAAGGAAATAAATAATAGGATTTTTAGGGAAGCTGAGAAACAACTTTGAGCTATGTATGTCTATAAAGGACCAAATACAAGAAAATGTGGAAGTTGGAAGGAATAGCTACTCAAAAGTTTGGTCAACCTATAAATAATTGAGAATCAAGCATATATGGGGAATACTGAAGGACCTTATCAATCTCAATTGGTCCACAATTTCTATTAGGAAGTCAATTGTTTGGAATCCTCCTGAGAGGGAATGGATTAAATGCAACTTCGACAAATGCTCAAAAGGAAATCCTGGCATTGCAGGGGAGGACGGTTGCTGAGAAACTACCTGGGAGATTGCGTAGTGGAATATGGAAAAAAATTGGGCACCTATACCATTAACAAAGATGAGGAAATGATAGTGTGAGGAATAAAGACACCTGGAGACTTTGGTTTTAAGAAGGCCATATTGGAAGGAGACTCCAAATTAATAGTTGACATCTTGAAAGGTGGTGTTGTGGTCCTTTGGGAAGTAAAATACATTATTGATAATTGTAAGGTCCTAATGAAATTATTTACTCACTACTGTATACAACATGTGTTCAAGGAAGGTAATCTCTCTACTAACTGTGCAACCAATGAGGCACTCAAGTGTAACAGGTGGACCCGATGGGAGTACAATCAATTACCTTTGGAAATGAAAGAAAAAGTACTCAAAGATAAATATTTTATGTTTATAACTTATAAATTTGGTATAAGGGATCGGTATAGGGGGACTATGCGATATCATGTTAAAAAGGGTTCTTATATTAATGATGGAAATATTAGTATGAGGAGTAAGAAGATATCCTTAGGTGAGAAATTTAATTTTCATATCATTCCCAAGAATACCAATAATCACATGACTTATTTCAATGCTAACACTTGGGTCAAATCCCAGTGTATTGACATGCCTAATGTAAAATGTCACCTCTTCATTGAAGATTAGCTTGCTATAAAAAATCTAGACTCATTTATTATTTGTAAAGGTAATAATGATTTTTCTTCATGGGGAAATGTGTTAAAGGTCACTTCTTTAAGAAATTTCTCAAATTTCATTTCTAAAAGAGTTTATCATCAAAACATAAGCTATTGTGTGCTCTACAAGATTAGTTGGGCTCTTGAGTGTTGCGGTGGTATGAGGAAAGGTGTGTAGAAGAATAACTCAAAAATTTTACAGTGTTCTAAAATGGGTGGACCTAGAAAACGAATCAAACCTCCAAATTGTTCAAATCTTAAGCAAAATGATAATCTTTGGAGGTTGTTTAGTAGAGTGGGAATGGTCTCATTTTTTGAGGCAATGAAAGGGAATAATGAGAGTCTCATGACTAAATTCACTAACTCTTAGAGGAAGTGGCAAGTGGCTATTGGGGCAGTGAGATTTGAGGTTATGGCTTAGTTCATTGTGAAGGCGATGGGTCCGGAGAACTAGGGAATAAAGGTTGTTAAGAAGAGCAGAGTTGACTAGCAAGTGTTTGTAGAAAATTTCCTCCATGATGGTGAGAAACTCATGTGGTTTCAAAATGGGTATACATGACTCAAAATTTCATCCCTTTTGCTCTGGTTAGTATGCTCGTTATGAAATATTTTACATTAGAGGGTAGATATAGGACCATCCATGCTTATCACTTTCCTCTACTTAACCACACTCATCATAATGAATGCATAAACCTACCTTTTTACCTGCTTTCCTCATTGCAACAAAATATAGAAAATGGTGTGAACCCCCCTATGCACCAAGGCCTCATGCTTGCTCTCTATCACATGCCCTAGCTCTAAACCCTCATGGAAATCCTCTGGTTGCTAGATTGGATATCTCAAATCAAAATGCAGGGGAAGATGAAGAACCACTAGCTACTACTAATCCCATTCCAAAGCCTAACCCTAGGCCTCTTCCCCAAATTATTTCCCACAAGGTGATTCCCCTTGTTAATGTCTCTACCTCCACTGCTAAAAGTTCCATTCCTTCGACCCATGTGGGTAAGAAGGATCCTATTAAAAATTCCCTTGAGCTTGAATTAGTTAAGGCCACCCTAGAGAAATGAAAACAATCTTTGCTTCTTCTTGAACCTCCAAGGGCCAAGAATCTAAAAAATGACTTGAAAAAATAGAGTGTGATCATCACAATAAAGGAAGACAAAAAGGGTAATCAAAAGGATATTTTGAAGGGAATTTGAGTCTATTTAGTGGAGGCCAAAGATTGGCACATCTTGCAAAGGTTTCCTCTCAAGAAAAAAATGGGAAATAGAAGGCCATACTCCAAGAGGAGGAATTGGAGGTTGAAGAGTTTGAGCCACAAGTGGATGATGACAATGAGGACATGGAATTTGAAGAGACTGCGTATGATATGGGAGAGGAAGAAATGGAGGAGGATAAAGAAGATAACGAGGAAGAAATTGAAAGCTACTGAAATAAAGAACAATGTTGTAGCTACTAACTTTGTTGATGATTCTAACATTGATTTTCTTAAAAGCAGGATTACATATATGCAGGTCTAGATGGATGGTATGGAGAAATATATCATCACATTGATGAGGGTAACCAATTGTCTCATGCATAGGGCCATGGTGGGTGTTGTTTCGAGTCAAACTAAGATAAAGAAAATTCTCAAGAAGATGGGGAAGACAAAAGAAAAGAAGGAACAAACTGAAGAATACAAAATTGGCAAGTACTAGGACCTAATAGCCAATTCCAAGTAATGGCATTGTTTCTCTTTGTTGTTTATGATTGCTCTGCATTTTTCAGTTATCTATGTTATAATCCCAAACTATTATTATATAGTAGCTTTGTTATGGTTAATCTTTTGTTGGAATTTGGTTGAACTTATTAATGGTATACGTATTATTAGTTGGATTAGTAGGGGTATTCTATTTTTATTAAGTTTATCATGGTTTTGTGGTTACAATTTTGGATAGTCGGCTTGCGAGCCACCTTGGTTTTTGGTTCTTGTTCATTGCTATTTTTTTATGTTGGCTGGTGCTATTCTTCCTAGCTTGTTCCCTTTTTTGTTGTTTTGGTTGTGTAACCATGAGATCAGGGCCCTTCATTACTTAATTAATCAAAAACATTAAAAAATAAATATTATAAAAAAATTAAACATTCTTAAGAAAATTACATTACATATTTTATATCATTGTCACCAAGAGATATCCCTCCTTCCTTTCCTCAATATTTTTTGGTATATCATACTCTTGATAGTTTACAATATTGTGAAGGAAATTATTTTAAAAATCTTAATTTTAAGATAAATAAATGTTTACCATGAATTTCTTAAAGAATTTTTACATAAAAAATAAGGTTGGTCTTAATTGGTATGTGAACCTATTATACTCATGTCAACATGCCACTTGTTTTATTATTATTAAAAAAAATCATTCTCTCATTCCATTTCTATATATGCCATGGTCATGGTGGATTGTTACTTTCAACAGCCAATGGTCACTCACATATTATTATTTTTTTGAATTTGTCTCTTTTTCTTGAATATGTCCCCTAATTTTATAATATTTTTCCCACTTGAAGATCATATATGCACCAAATTATTATTAAAAATGCTAAGAAGTTATGCTTGTTAGAGTAATGGAGAGGAAAAGGCCCCATTGAAAGTAGGGGAAAAAACTCAGTATAGGAGAGCGAGACCATGATGATGTGGAAATACACATGAAATTTATCTCTTCTTCCTTATCATGAAAACCATTTTTTTTTTTGGTAATTATATCAATGATTTTATCCACTCAAACTTGCTATTCCTTTTTTGGTGTGTTTGGATGATTCTTAATAAGAAGTGCTATCATTTCTTTTTTTTTTAGCAACTTATTGATCATGGAATAAATTCCATTCACTCAAGTTGACATTGGAGGATGATACATATCAATAAAACTTCAATTCTATTTTCCTTTTTATCCCTTACAAAAAATATATAATATTTTTATATGGTGTTTGGAGCTTGCTTGTTCGACTTTTTGATCTTTCTATTAGTAAAATTATCTACAAATCGCTTAGCAATCAAACAAAAAATTAAGTGTAATTATTAAGGATGCAAGTATTTTCACATCAACTCTTTAAAGAGAATATGAAAATAATTAAATTTACAAAAAAATGCAACATTCTAACATATAAATAACAATTAGAAAATAAAGAATGAGAGATATAGAATAGAAACAACCACAAGAAGTAGAAAGACATAGATATACCATGGTAAAACCATTTTGAGAAAACCCAATCTCGAAAACACCAAATCAATATATTATTTAGCAAGAAAATATTCACAATACAATATCAAGCTATTGTCTTAAGATGGAGATCAACATCCTCTTCATCTGGTAGAAAAATAGTAACATAACCCTTCAAAAACACCTTCCAAACATCCTCTATCCCATGCCTCATCTATATAGACTTAAGGAGGTTCTTAAATCCATAAAAAATAATACCATGGGCCCAAATAATGTATGAGAATATCATGGTATTATTTTTACAACATTCATATATGGAGAGCCATCCTAGAGTAAAAAATAAAGGATTATCATGGTACATTAATATTCATCCTATTTAAATAAGGATCATCTACCAAACCAACAAATCATAACCAACACCTCAACCAAAGAATCCAAGAGTCCTCCATGGCTAACCAATATGTCAACATGTCTAAATCAAATCAACATGGCCATCTATTGTTAATAAAACTAAAGATTTCAAATAACCCTCACTGCATATAAGAAACTAACTCTTATAATGCCTTCATGACATCAACAACCACTATATAAGATCATATATCGCCACTTGTGATGATTCTACGTTACTACTAATAACTCTCATTGAACCATGATACCTAGCTACATATGACATCATGATGACCATCTCCTAAATGAAGATCATCCATGAACCTTACATGATTAAAGGAATCAACTACAACATTAGGAGCTACCAAATTAAAAATTAAACTAATAAATCCAAACTAAGAAGATACACCATCACCAAAAAATCACTATAAAAAATACCATTGAACTATGTAAGTAGGCTATTAATGAAATTGTGATAACCATATCCTATTTGAAGATTATTTGTGGCCCTCACATAATCAAATAACTCAATTGAAACATTAGAAGCTCCCAAAGGGAAAATTAATTTAACATGATTTCCAAAATAATAAGATACACCACCACCTATAATCAAGAATCAATCAAACACCACCAACAATGCATCCACATAACAACTTTTCATGCCAAAGCTCTAAATGTACAAGGAACCTCCATGACACCATAATAACCACCCAAATATATCTACATCAAACACCCACCAAGTCTCACTCATCTACACAATCTATTCAACATTTCCAAGTCCCACAACACAACTATAACCGACAACACCATCTCTCTACCCCATAATGAAAACCAAACTGATGAACTGAGTGATCAAACTAGGCCATCCAAATATAATTTGCATCCACACTAAAATATTTATGGGTATAGATGGTCCACATCCTAGTTATCTATGAAACTTGTAGTTATAGATAACTTACAAAACTACAAAACTTGTATATCTCATAATAGAATATATAAATTCAACCATACATCAATATCCATGTCAAATAAGTACAATTAAAGAAAAATGTATTTTATATGAATCAAACACCAAATCACTACTAGATTCAATTTTCCACAAACTCTAAATTACTATAGTAAGAGGAACCAAAAAATAGCTAAAAAAATGATATATCAACATCTCTAAACCTAATCCACTGTGAAGTTCTCATAAAATGCACTTTTATCCCTACAAGAAGGAAAAAGTTAGACATCGTGGGCACAAGATATGACCTATAAAAGGAAGAAAATAATCAAATTTAAGCTATTATTTTATACTCAAAAAAATAAATATTGGAAAATTCCCTAATACTATAGTGCAATACTTGGAAAGAGATTTTCTTTGACTACAAGAACATGAAGATATGACTCCTTAGTTGAAAGTTATGCCTTAAAAAAAAACTAGCTCCATTATGGAATTCAAACTTAGTCTTGGTAGCAAGTGAGCAATTGACTAGTAGTCATCTAGCACTATTGTATGATAAGTGATGAGCTCCTGGTATGAGCTAGTAGTAGGGATTAGGCCACCCCCAAATAGAGACACAATAATGTTGTGGTGACCCACCTCTAGTAGGAACCAAGTACTTCAACCCCATGTAACTAGACACTCCCACAATTTAAATTGCACACGCCATTGTACACCTAGTGATGTCACCTTAGCCAAATTTTTTAAATTTTAATTTCTATAGACCTCAATGTACTCTCTAATGTAGACTCAAAATATGTTGGAAAATATTTTTTAACAACTGAATATGATAACATATTTTGTCGATTGTGATGCCATAAGGTAAATATTTGTATGACCATTCATATTTTGTACAATAGTATGGTTTTTTAACCCATATATTCTTCCATGCTTCTTATAAATAGAAAAAAAAATCCAAACATTTTTTTTTTAATATTATAGATCAATAAGTTCTTGGGTTTTCTAAGGTCAATAGTGAGGTCTATTTTTTTAGAGCTCTCTAGCAAAGCTCACCCCAAAACCCTCATAGAAAGAGCCCAAACAAAAAACCCATTCACCAATTCTCTATTAAATTTAAGATCTACAAGAACCCAGATCTACAAACACACTTGTGACTTTGAAAATACCTTCATTATTGTAGATTCCTAAATTTATCTTGCTACAACATTGACCAAGTGATCTTAAATTATTTGATTAGTCCAACTCACCTAATGCATAATACACCTAATTAAATAATCTTCTTGTTAGATTAGTCACTTTTCTCTCACATTTAATTAAATAATTTATTATTTAATTATCCTATTCCACCTCACATGGCTAAAATAATTAAATAAGTATATTATTTAATTATCTCATTTTCAAATTATTAAAAAGATTAAATAACTTTATTATTTAATTAGGTTATTTTCTCTCCATCATTTTGAAGAACAAAGGCCACCAATTGTGTTTCTTTCCCAAATTATTATGGTTGCAATAAATTACTATTTATATTAAATGCAATCTTAGTATTTAATTTCAAATAAACACAATTGTGACCCTTTATCCTCTCCTTAATCTTAGGAAAATATTCTTATTTATTCTCTATTGTTGACTCTCTAATCTCATCTCCATTGTTCATATTCTCTCCCAAAAGATTCATAAATAAGAACTATAAGCTCTCATTTTTGGATCCAACCCTGTGCTAACTATATGTTATGAATATAGGTAACTTTTGAGCAAAGAGCATTTGCATATCACTATATCAAATTCAATTGTTGGATAAAATATAATTTGAAAATGAATAAATCATTGGTAGTTTTATTTTATATATTTTGTAACCTCCATTTGCATACTCTATTTGAGGTTTGTGATAGTTTAGAATATGAAGCTTTGTTTTACATTTTGCTTACAATATGTTTTCTACAAAGCTATGATTCAAAAATGCACAAAAATCTACCCCTTCCAAGGGTTAACAATATTGGAGAGATCTCCCACAACCTAACCACCAAGATTTGATACCAAATGAAATGAAATTTGTAGTCATAATACACTATTTCTACATAACCCCATGAGAGAAACATATGCAAACAAGTACTTAGAATCTACAATACAAAAGAGTTTACACACATATCATCAATATGACACATGATATACTCTAAAAAATATTTCATGAGGGAAAACCTAGCCTCCAAAAATACTTATGTCTACTCAATGTATTATCTCATGAACAAAGATTGCAATAGACTTGTAGAACATCCATGAATACTTCTAAAACATCAAGCTCCCTACTTGCACTCCATGTGAACAAAAAAATGAGAATCATGTAACCAAACATATCAATCCATGCTTCCTCTCCTCACATATGCAACCTACAATAAATTCTTAATCAACTTTAGCCAACAAGCCTAAGGTTTTGAAAGACAACCTAGACAACTTCAACAACTAATCATGTGCTTATTTTTATAGAAAAATTTACACAAAACCACCAAGTGGTATTACATAAACTACATGTCTAAAACCATGTCCCCATCATTTAATTTTTGGTACTAAATTTTCCCTTTTTGGTACTAAGTTTTTTTAGTATTAAGCATTTCCTAATGTGCAACCCACACTAAATATTTATCCAAATGTTACATACAACATACAAAGTGACACCAATAATTTCTAACCCATGTGATTCATACATCCCTAAATTCCCTACATGCGCCACAAATAATATTATTATATATTTTTAGAATTATGCAAGGTGAACAACACATACTTTCCTAACCTTATTTATTTTTCATTTTACAAAAATGTAAACAATAAATCAAAATGTATTTCATATATAATTTATTTTTCTTATGTTTCTAAATTGATGTTTCTATACCAAAGCACATATATGTCATTCAAATTGCTCACTCATTAATTATCCTTGTATTTTGATAGCTCATTTTTTAAAAAAGTGATTATTACAATGACGGGCATTCCCTGTATGAAGTGTGTTGAGTTGTATTCAATGAGGCCTTAAGATCGATAGCTTGATTTGGGTACAAGTTTAGGATAAATCTTAAAATGATTGAAGTCACTCATGTCAATACTAGGAATAATATCCTTGGTTACTTGTTATGTAAGACTCCATAATACTTCTCCTTCTCATTCTTGTTATTGGCCACCAAGCCACTATGTATTTTTTTGGGAGAAAGTATAACATAGAGGAGGAGGAACTCAAAGTAGTATGGGAGGGTATGAGGAGAACCTATAGGAACTCCACTCCACTCACTTCCAAGCCAAGGGTGAGTCCTCCACCTACCTTCTCGAGACAAAAGAAAGTCTAATTAAATGATTTTTTTGGATTTTTTGACAGCAAAGAAATTTATTCTACTAGGTAAAGATATACCCCTTGAGCATATTGTTCCTCTTTGTATTTATATCTCATTAGGTTATATATATATATATATATATATTATGCCTTTATAGGAAATTATTTTTGCTATTGGTTGCATCTAGGTTTTGTAACTTAAATAATACTAGGGTTTGGAAGTTTTTGTTAGTGTAAATATTGCCTTTATCCATCTAGATAGCATATCACCTTTCTAGGATTGACCTATTCACACTTAGCTTAAGTTACGATTCTTTTTCTTTTTTTCTCACTCCATGGCATTGAGACATGTGTCCTTATGATTCCTCTTGAATTGAGACACCTATTGCATGTACACTTGCCACTTTCTCACCCACTTGTCAAGTGAGATCACAAGTGTCCCATTTTTGAAGGGGCAGATAGATTTTTATTCATACCTTCTCACCTCCTCATCCTTGTATTTATATGCAAGGTTTGATCATTGTATTTACACACAATTCATTTGGATAGTGGTAGACTTACTATTGTGCTCATTTTATTCATTTGTGGAAGTTTGTTTCATGCTCTTGATTTTGGCATTCTCTAGCATGGTATTAGAGCCATAAGAGGAAATTTCTTCCCACATTAAGCTTATCACAACACTTATCCCTATCAAAGAAGCATCATATAGCCAAATGGACAATGTCATCACATTCAGAAGGCTCAAGAAACAAATAAATACCTTTCATTTTGTTAAATTTGTTAATTTTAATTTTTTGGCCGATTTTACAAGTAAAAAATAAATAAATAAATTACCAGAAGGCCAATTTTCCCTCAACCAATTTTCCCTTTGATAGAAAATTATATTGTTTTAATTTTTTTTTATGGTAAATCAACCAATTTTAGCAAAAAATTGGCTATTTCAGTCTATTTGCAGGTTATATTTCTCTATTTGTAGCCTATTTTCAATCACATGTTCTATCTTGCAAGTTTCATATTTACAAGCTTTTATCTAGGCAATAGCACTATTACTGGCATCCATAATTAGGGGAGATGCTTCTCACTAGGATGCCATTGAGAGGAGATTTGACATGTTGCTATAGCTATTTCCAGTGCATTATCATATCTCATTGCAACAACTTCCCATTCCTTGGTTTGCAAGTCCCATTGCCTTGCTCAAGGCCATTCCTATTGCACAAACAATTGTCATTACACAAAAAAATTGACCTGTTAATGCCTGATACAATTGTTAGAGTTAATGAATCCATAGGAGGCGGTTAAGCCATGTCACGAATCTAAGTGTTGTGTTGCACAACATAAGGAGACCAAGTGCACACACCTTGCAACAATCCCCCCCAATGCAAGTGAGGGGTTTGAATGTGACCCAAGCTCTTATACCAATTTTTGCACAAATGGTTGTCATTGCACCAAAGATCGACCTATTAATGCCTGATACAATCGCCAGAGTTAATGAATCCAAGGGAGTTGGTTAAGTCATGTCACGAACCCGAGAACCATATTGCACATCACAAGGAGACCAAGGGCACACACCTTGCAACAATTCCAAGGCCTTCAACCCCATTATCTTATTCTATCTACCCATTTTGATTTGTTATTCTCAGTTGCATTCCTAATGCTTTCTAGGTGTGATCCTTTTAATCTACAACCACTTTGTTGATAGTGTGTGGCACTCATAAGAGCCACTTATTCACAACATCCTCCATTTTCTATTACGTAGACCTTCACGCCATCATGCCCTCTATGAAATAAGTCATTTGTTTGCTGGTCTTGTGCGGTCTTGCATGAAGGAAATGGACATCTGAGGCAACTTATTTCAATAGTGACCACCACACCTCTCTATACTTGGTTGCCTTACTCCTCCATCTCGAAATAACGTTGGTGGTCCAATAATGTATCCTTCCTTGTTCTCTTTAATCATGTTTATCTTTGATTTATAGTATGATCTATTAAAAATTATTATCTAATTTCTCATAGTTACGATCCTATTATAAGTCTCTTCCAATATTTGTTTTGATAGTTTTTTGACATCTAAATACATAGTTGTTAGAATGTGTCATATCCTTTTAACACTTCTCATAAATTAATTATTATAGGCAATGATACTTGGGATAATAGTATATATATCTATATTTTTTGATTTGGTACATGAGCTTATGGTTAGAGAAAATATAGGTGAAAATCCTATCACCCCTTGTTGCAAACCTAGTAGAGTTACTCTCTTAGGTAGGGTTCATGTTATATATATTTCTACTACAATGATTCCATTATAAGGTGAGTTGACCTGCCATAATTTAAGCACTATGGTCTATTATATGTATTAACCAAATTGGTGGTAAACTAGTTATGAATCAAACCTAGATGGTATGTGTTAGTATTGGTCAATCATAAATGAGTTTGGAGTGAATTCAAGTTGTCAAACTATGAAGCCTTTGAGCATCACATAGGCAAGGCCATCAGAGATGAGCCCCCAAGGAACAGGTCTTGCCCTTAGGTCTTGTCTATCTATATCTATTTTGAGATTTTGTGTCATGTCCTTAGCTATGTTTTTGTTAAGTTTTGGCCATTACATAATGGGCCACGACTCAATACAGAGGCCATGGGCCTTTTTAAAATTAAACTTTATTTATTAATAACTTTTAATTATATTTTTTTATTTCATTTTTTATTTTTTATTTTCAATTTCTTAAGTATTTTAATACAAGATCAATTTTATGCTATTTAATATTTACTTTTATATTAAACTTAAACTTAAATTAAATTTTTATTATGTATATATTTTAAATGTTTAATTTTATTTTAAACTTATTTTAAAAGAAACATTAATTAATCACGTAATTATTTATTAATATTATTATTTAATTTGTAATTTAATATTAGTTTTAAAAATAATAATACAAAATAAAAATATAGTTAAAATTAATACGTTTTAATTGTATTTTTTAATTTCACTTTTTTGTTTGTTTGGTGAATCACTGCTAAGGGGAAACACCTATATCACTTTTGACTAGAGCTATGAACCAATGAGGCCACATTTGGGGGACCTCATCCCCACCATCCATATTCCCACCTACAACCAGCTAAGCTTGTCCCGTTAATCTATTACTCTCCATATCCCTTGATTGTCACTACGCCTGCCTGCATTCCCACCAAGCTCCCTGCAGGACTTGGCATCATTCCTCCGTCTGCTCCACCTACTTGCATTCCCGCCAAGCTCTCAGGACCCGACATCATTCCTCCATCTGCTCCACCTGCTTGCATTCCCACCAAGCTCCCTGTAGGATCCAACATCAATCCTCTGTCTGAACACCCTTGACAGCTCCACCTCTCCATCATTCTCTCCAGCATTGACCCCACAACAGCGCTAGATCATCTTTCATCCTCCTCCATCCTTTGAGCACCACTCCTCTGTTCTCTTTCAGTCAGTCCCACCATCCACTGGTGGGATTCAAACACTAGACAATAGTTTCACTACTGCTAGCAACTTGTCGTTGCACTGTGGGGTCATCCCCTTAATTTCACTTTTTTATTTTCTATTTTCAATTTCTTAAGTATTTTAATACAGGGTTTGTTTAATATTTTACTTGTATATTAGATTTAAAATTAAATTAATTTTTTTACTATGTATGTATTTTAAATGTTTAATTTTATTTTAAACTTTTTTTGAAAGAAACATTAATTAATCATGTAATTATTTATGATTATTATTGTTTAATTTTTAATTTAATAATAGTTTTAAAAATAATAACACAAAATAAAAATATCAAGAGTTAGGTGAAAGCCCTATTCGAAATCCCTTAAATTAGCATTTTATTAAACATTGCTTGAGATTCTAGAGATATGTAGCAATAAATTGTTTGACCTAATAATGAATTAATGATTTTTAGTAACAAATATTCCTTTTATATATAGGCCTTTCCTTAAAAATGTAAGAGCAAGCAGAGGAAGGAATTATGAGAACAAAATTAACAAAATGAAGAATGTTAAGATTGTCAAACCTAGGGATCCACTCAATTTTCTACTAATAAATGTAATGTTGTATTGTGAAAATGATCATGGTTGCAACTCAACAACTCCGTACTTTTTTTCCCTCTTGGTTTGCTAGTAGATTATGCACTATGTGAATTTGGTTATATTCCACAACAAAGTTCTAAATATATTTATGATTTGAACTATGGATTCCGACACAGTATGGCATTCTAAACATAAATTCAGTGATTATCTTCTAAAAGCCTTTCATGGATGCTACATGTATTGCATGTTGATGGTCAATACAACACAACAACATTAAACAAAATATTACTATTTTATTTCTCCTGAAAAAGAAAGATAACATGTAGCCATCTAACTCCCAAGGTACTGGTAGTTGGTTCTCAATTGTGTTGATATCACTTAGAGGTCAATGCAATTGTAATTTGCAAGGGGCCTTTGCTGGTAACAAGGAAAAAAACTGCATGAATTCAACTATTCTACGTTTTGGGGGTTTGAATAAAAAGAAAAAAGATAGATTAGAGCTTTAAAACCAAAAGAATATGAATAAAACTACTTAACACCTAGACATGCATACCAATAATGAGTGTTTCTTTATTTGACCACAACCATGACATGAAACAATCCATAGAATAATCTATACCATTTCCTACATCCATAGTGCTAATTCAATCATCATAACTATTCACCAAAATTTCTTCATAAACTTTGAAAAAACCATTCACTCATTATTAAAACATGTATCAAATAGATATATTAACAATTCATTTATAGATAACTTAATGAGATAATCTTAAATCCAGTTCCTTCTATTGACTTTCATCAAATAAGAAACACTTAGGCGCAACAAAACCACTAGCATATGGATTGATTATATATCATTAAAATCATCAAATAAGTCCAACTTGATAACATCAAACTTAAGCAAAGCTGTAAAACTGTATCTAAATTTACTTGAAATTTTAGAGTATCTGCTTAACAATTATGAAAACCTAAGACTATTCCTATTTTCTATCATCAGGTGGCTAAACTTGCTTCAATCAGTTGACCTTTACAAAATGGAACCAAATAATACATATAGGTCAAGAATGCACGAATTCCTCCCAATTTGGAATCCAGATCCAAAAATTAAGGAATAGGGACTGCTGATAGAACCGAACTATTGAACTCTGAGTTAGGAAGCTAGAGAAAAATATTGCACAAATTCTAATTTCCAAAGAAAAAGGTGAAACTGAAGAAGAGAACCAAAATTGAGCCCACATTAACACCCTAAACAAGAGGAGAGAAGGAGATGTTACATCAAGCGAAGAAAGTGTATAACCATAAGTTCACCCTTGCTTTACATACTCAAGGAAATATTCATCATAGCTATCAAACACTTGTTGAAGAGTACCCAAATTAGGTCCATCCAACCAATCATCTTCAAATTTGATCCTCCTTAATTCAGCTGAAACCAACTTCTGTACCTCCTTCAACTCGATCAATTGTCTTTTAGCAACCTTTGCTTCTTCCCTGATATCCATAAACTGATCTAATAATAGATCCTCCCCATAATCTCCTTTTTTCATTATGTCTTCAAATCTACCCTTCCATCTCTCCCTCATCTTATCTAAAGAAAGGCCTTCCCTAACTGAGGTATCTAGATTGATTAGAATGGCTACAATTTCCTCCAATTCATCAATTTGTTGGTTCAAATCCTTACTCATCTCTTGAACTTCATCTTGATGCACATGAATAGCCTTGGATTTATACCTTATTATACTCACAATTTTCTCAACAAAATATGCATTATCCTTCTCAAGAATTGAATGTTCAAACAAAGTTGACTTAGGTACTTTACCAATGTCTTCAAGATTTTTAACATATTCTTTATATTCCTCATCCTACTTATCTAGATCTTTGGTACGTTGATCTAGATCACCTTCCAACTCAAGAGCTGCCTTGTGAATCTTAAAACCATCAACAAGAACATCATCAATGTCCTGATTGAGCTTGTCCAACCATCTCTCTAGCATTCCCACCTTGCTCTTCATATGAACCAAATCATCTACCTCCTTCTTTTTTAATAGGATTGGGGATTCAGGGGTAGTAGCCTGTTGAGAGATTGGAGTTGAAACATCTTTCAGAAACCTATGCAACTGATCTAATTGAGCCTTAAGCTCATCCTTCTTTTGATTATCCTTGATCATCTGGGACTTGGTAGAGGAATCCACAATATCATTTAAGTTTATTTGTTGATTCCTTGTAGGCCTTCCTAAATTCATTGTACCCAATTGATAATCAATCGTCTACATATCTTTCTGGTTCTTATCCACCACGGGTATTGCACATTCAACAATAATCTCCCCTATGTTAGTAAGCTTGGTGGAGTGAAGAACCCTAGCCTTCTTTTAAGGTCTATCCTTCTCAATTTCTTTCATCATCTCCTCCCAATTGAGAGGTTGTGGTTAAACTATTTGCTTCCTTTCTAAGTCAAGCTTCAACTAGGTAGGAGCAATAAGAGTAGTAGCTACTTGGGCCAAAGAAGAAGTAGCAGTAATGCAAGACAAAGGTTGTAATATTGTATTTTAAGGCTGAGAGTTAACCTCTTGCACATTTTGTTGCTCACTTTGTGCCCTCTCTTGTGCCAACTTATGGGCCTCTTACTTATCTTTCTACTTCTGTAGTTTCTTGGCCTCTAACTCTTGCTTCAAATGTTCTTCTAATTTTATCTCCTCCAACACTTTGTCTCTTTTCTCTTCTAGCTTCTTGACATAATCCCAAGCTTCCTTTGACTTCTTTTCATATAGAGCAAGCTTTGTAGCCTCCTTCTCCCTTTCCAAGCATTCTTGTTCCTCTTTCTTTTTATGAGCCTCTTCTAAGGCCTTAAACTTAGCTTCCAAAGCTTCTTTTTCTCTTCTCTACTTGGCCTTTTACTCCTCAAGATCATGAATCTTCTACTGTAGAGTCAACTTATCCCTTTCCTCTTTCATTCTAAGTTCTTGCTCCTTTTCTTCCTGCTGCTTGGCCAACTCATCAATAGTAGCTCAAGCCTCCAATTCTCTTTCCTTAGATGACAAATCATATTGTGCTTTAGCTTCCTTTTCTTTTTGTTTAGCTAATGCCTTAGCTTGTGCCTTGGAATTAGCTTCCCTCTTGGCATCCTCAAATAATTTCCATTGATCTTCCTTGATCAATACATGCTTTGTTTCTGCATCATCTATTACATCAAGAGATGTTACTAAATGAACCCCTTTATTAGATGAAGTCTTCTTAAAATTAGTAGCAATATCATGTATCTCAATTCCTGACTCCATTTCCTTTAATAGCTCTGCTTTCTTATGGATAGTTCCCTTTGGGGATTCTTGACCTGGTTGTTGTGTAACAAAGGGTTGAGTAGATACTTCTCCTGCAACATATGTGGAAACACCAGCCTCTACAATTGTCTCACCTTCTTGTACCTTTGGGAGGTCTTGGGAAACCACCTCCTCTTCTGAATTAGAAGGCACAAACTCTAATGGTTCCTTAGGTGCCATCCTTCTCTTTGTCCTCTTATAACCTTTGGTGGTACCTACAACTTTCCTCTTTTTGGATGATTGAGCCTCAGGCTGGTTAAATCTTAAGCTAACCTAGTGCACACTTCTATCCAAGACTAGTCTGACAACTTGTTTTATATTAATAGACTCTTCATCAGTTCAATCCACTAGATCAAGATTTCTAGTGCCTATATTCTCAACCTCTATTAGGGATCCAAAGTCACCCCATCATCTAACAAAGTCTTCAAGATATCTTCCTTAATCCCATAATCAACCATGAGTGGGATAGAAAATCTCTTATAATTTATTTTCCTTAAATCATATTCATCCTGCAAGTCCATCCAGAAATCTTCCAACGGATTGAAATGCTTGTCAAAGAGATTGGGAAGCAAATCCTACATCTTGTGCCTGGAATCATAGTGCTTCCTAGTAGTGTATGAAACCAACCTTAGGTGAACCAATTCATCACAAAAAACCTTTGCTGCCACAATGTGTGGACAACTAAACTCTCCCAACTTCATTGGAAACTTATGGCAACCAATCTTGTGTTTGGTTCCAAAATTGTAGTTAACAGCCAAAGCCTGATATATAAATTCCATCAAAATGACCCTATCACCACAACATCTAGGAAGCAAATGGGGATGGCCATCAAAGCCTAATAATCTAAAGTAAGTGAATGTGGGGTACTAGATAAACCAATGTCCCCACTCATTGATAAAGGCCATTGCCTCCTTGCTAAGTCTGTATCCAACATCACTAGTAAGCCTATTAATGATGACATAAAGAAAGGCATCATTAACTCTCCTATAATGTGACTTTGATGCCTGTAAGGTGAGTTGATTATAGTGTTTCCATACTTTCTTTTGTCCCTATGCCTCTCCCAATATACCAACTGTATTAAGTCCTGGAAAGATCCCCATCCAGGCAGCTACATAGACCACATAAGAGGTCATAAAGAAACTCTTGGTTTCCCTCACTCTCAACATTTGATTGTGAATGATTTCTGACAATATAATTGGCCAATCAAACTATTGTTTTCCATCTAAAATAGTTTGGATGAATGGGAACATCCACTCCTTGAATTGTGAAGACTCTCTTTTCCCAAACACCCTAGCAAGCAACATAATGATGTATCCAATCTCTTTGTTAAAATATGCCCTTTTAGGGTAGTCAGGAAGTTTGGTTAGAGACTTCTTCTCCACCCTCATCCAATGCTTGTTCATGTGGGATCTATAGTTTTCCTTATTGTCACTATAAAAATTCAATGCTTCAACCTCATTCAACTGTCTAGGGATCTATGGAGTAGGTGCATCAAACATGAATCTAAACACTTGGGATGTTAAATAAATAATCATATTCCCTTGGGAATCCATACATTGCCTAGTAGTAAGATTGTAATCCCTAACAGCTACCAAAATTAGTTCTGGATATTGAATAGATAAAGGGAAAAGAGAAACATGCACAATCCTGATTGTGCAATCCTCTTGGCCCTTGGTGTAGCATCCTCATTGAAGGTTTCATCAACCAATTCCCCAAAGTTGAAAGGGCCTAGGTTGGTGTCTGTGATGTCTTCCCACTCTGATTTAACTTTACTTGCAGAAAGAGTAGCATCCCCATGCTTATACCTTAAAGTGTAAGGTAGCTGCTCTACTTTGATCTTCTTAGGCCTAACTCCTTGCCTTGAAGTTTCACCTGGTTGGCTCCTTTGAGAAGCCCCATCTGATGCCCCAGAAATTTCTTGATTCCTATAGTAAACTCCTATATTAGATGATAAAAAAAACATCAAAGTTAGTTAATCATATAATACCATTAGCTACCTTCCTAAGATAACACTCATACTTAGCCAAATATCGCTTTCATCAGAAGTAGAACCATAGAAGGATCAAGAATAGAAAACACATTCAATATATGGCGGGATTGGAACCAGAACTAGATTAGAACTGAGACCGGAATGGGAAACGAACCAAAAACCAATTGTTAGTTCCAAGTTTGACATCCATTCCGACTCCAGTTCTGCCTAAGTTTAAGCACGAAGACTCAAGGATAAGTATATAAACAAAACACCATAATGACCAAAAACAAAGCCCTTTTAGGAACTAGTCCTAAAGAAAAACAACCTCGAGACAAAATCATTCTCGGATCTACTCCCGGCAATACCATATGCAAAATGAAAGGCATTTTCCAAAGAAATAGTCATATGAATTTTAAAACCTGGGTCACATGAGCTTATGAGAAAAACCAAATAAAAGGGAGCCTAACCCCTATCCTTCAATCATACAAGGAACAATTTAAACCTAAGACAAGGCACGTTGTGAAGTTTATTGAGAAAACCCTAGTTTGCTTGATACGTCGATTTAACCACCTAGGGAAACATAAATCCATCATAGAACATATCCAAAGGACACAAGATTAGGATGAAGCAAGGTTGCAAGAATATTTAAAACATCAGGAGTACAAACAACCCTTGCAAATGGAATCCCTAATTATAAATTAGGGCATGAAAAAAAACCACCTGTCGTGAAAGCAACAATAGACAGAAACAAACAAACAACAACAAAAAGAAAAGAAAAACAAAGCAGGAACAAAGAGAAAAGACAAAACAAAAACAAGAAACAAAGAAAAACAAAAGGAAGGAAAAAATTCATAGGAGAGAACTCCATGAACGTGCCAAAACACAAAAAACAAAACAACACAAAAACACAAAGCAGGAAGAAAAATGAGAAGAGCCCTACCTAAAAATGCTCTCTAGGAAAGACTAAAATTCAACCAAGATTCGCTCCGCAACTTGCCTCCACAATTAAATCGATCCTCTCGAAGCTTCTTTGGCTCTGGTTCACTCAAACATTTTGAATAACAACGATAATGAGCCAATTAAAAATGATTAGGAATTTTAAAATTAATTTGCATTTGCGAAGAAGCTGCCATTAATGCCATAAATGTGGTAGGTTGGAGGCGAAGCAAACAATGTGAACAGGCAATTAAGTCCTGTGAACACCCAAAGCAGGGTGAATAGGGACTCGGGTCAGAGAAAAAAATAAAAAACATTGTAGAAAGTACCCTACACAGTTTCAACTCCGCAACAGAAGCAACGACGAAGAAAAAGAAACAACGGGACGGACACAAAATCGAAATAGAAATGAAACTTTCACAAAGTTCAAAGTTTGTTTTCAGTTCTGGTTTCACTCCTAACCAAGAAGTAGGAACAAAACAAAGACACACAAGCACAAAGGGAAGCAGGTTTGAAACAAAAACCAGACTCGACTCAAACACCAGAGAAACGTGACAAAGCAAATGAGCAAAGTTAGAGTCAGAATGGGAACAAAATTTGGAATTTTGAAAGTTCCAAGTTTAGTTCTAATCCTGGTTCCACTTCTGCTTAGGAAAAATAAAGTACAATGAAAATGCCAAACAACTCAAGGGACAAACCAACCCAAGAGTGACAAATGAACCAACAGACAACGAAAAAAAACACAAAAGAGAAGGCGGACCCGAAGTCAGAACATAATCCAAACTAGGAACTTTGTGAAAAGTTCAAAATCCAGTTTTGGTTCTGGCTCTGCTTCCACCAGAGCAAAAGAAAGAAAGACCTAGGAGAAAAACAAACAACTCTTAAGACCCAAAGAAACAACCAAATACAAACAAAAACAAAGGGGGACCCATTTTGTTCCAAAATAAAATGGGGTGGTTATGCAAAGCATAACACTGCACATCTTCCAAACTTACCCTTCTTTGTCATTGAGTGGTTATTCCATACATTGTCATTTAGTATTGCTTTTACAATCTCAAGATATCCTCCTGACTACATACAAATTGGTGGTTGCACCTATATCCATTTCAATCTAGCTTATTTCGTGCAATCTAAAAATTTACTATATACTTCAACTTTTACAAATAATGTGTAAATTTGCCTAAATGTTCTTTATGAAATGTGCCTTGAAGAGATAGAAACCATTTGGCTACTAGATTATTTGACTTGACTTTCAACAAAAGATTCTTTTTTTTTATGTGGCAGTACTTGGAAGCTATTATCAGAGTTGTAGATCTCCAAATTTATTGTAATGATAGACATAGCTCTTTTTGTAATGTAAGAAAATTCTGACTACATTTTTAAAAACTAATAAAATAATATTTAAAAAAAACAAAATACATTTAAAATGATCTTAATAAAAACTATATTGCAAAATATATTAAAACATAAACTATTAATCATTTTTGAAAAAAATAAATTACATTTAAAAAAAACTAATAATCATTAGAAATAAAACAAAAAATATTTAAAATTAGTATACATTTTAACATTCACTAAAAAACCTATTAATCATTTTAGAAAAAAATTAAAAGCAATTAAAATCAATCTAATATTAGATACATTTAAAAAATCACACACAATTTTGATAAAATAAAAAACAAAAATGTAATGCATTTAAACTATAAATAAAATATTCTATCTTACATCTCATTTATCATTTTATAGTAGGAAGAAATTCGTCACTCCAAATTCGAGAACAAATTTAGAGTATTGAAGAAAAAAAAAGAATTTTATTTAAAAATTAATGTTTTAAAATTGCATTGGAATTTAAAATTCTCTCAAATCTTTGCATTAAGTTGGATGATCAACAAATTGCTAGATTGTTGCAACCATACCATAACATTTTTTATTTTTTATTTTGTTTACAACTTATAAATGAAATTTGAAACTTTTACATCAACATTTTAGAGCATTCACTTTTTTTACATAACATTATTATTATATCAAATTTTAAACACATATAGGGAAATAAGGAATGAAATATGGATTCTAAGCATAAGAAAACCAATCCTCTCAATCTATACATAATAGGATGGAGGAACTCCATAAAAGCATATTGCAAGAATAATTTTATTTTTCAAATCAAAATATTTTTACATGGAGAAATAAATTTAAAAAGGTTCATGGTGAAAGACTTACCTCAAAAGAATTCAACTTTTTCCTTGCCAAAATAATTAATAGCAATTAGACAATTTTTTTTTTGGTTAGTAACATGAGATTTTTGTATTGCTTGAAAATAAAAATTACTTCAACTTTTTGGTTTGCAATACCTACCAAAAATCCATTTATGTAATTAAACCAGTCCAAAAACACCTTAACATGTAAATAAAAACTACTCAAAGCCCTTGTTCCCCTTCTTCTACTTAATTATTGTAATTCCTACTACAAAAGACCTAATGCCATTTACCATTCACCATAGCCAACCAAAAAATTAACCACCCAACATCCATGGTGTTTAGATTTTCACCATACATAATAATAGTATCAATACATTAATTTCAAAACAAAGCCAAAAAATGACAGAAGACGATTTCATTAACGAGCTCTACTCGACACCACTGCTCCTTTGTCTATTGCATTCAACTTCTACTTCTTATAACGCTTTCCCTTCTTCTTCTGCTAGTGCTTCTCTTTCCCCTCCATGCCCTGCATTTCCACCTTTGCTTGTGTGATGAATTCTTCTACTTCCATAAGCTCGATGAAAAGCTTAAGAGCTTTCCATCCTAGTCGAGCTTCTTCATGGCACCATGATTTAAATTTCCCTTTTGGCAAGTGAATGAAAGGCTTGAGCCCCACCGACCCATAACGATCTTCCATTTCTTCATCCATTATTCCCTTAGAAATATCTAACCCAACACCCGAAACCGCCCATTCAAGGATTGACTCCATGCTAACCAGGAAATCCTCATGGATAATTTTCTTCATCACCTTTCCCACCATTTCGATTGATTCTCCTAAATCCAAGCCCCACGTTGCTATCATAGAATACACATCCATGTTTGTCCTATATCTATGTCTCATAATTCTAAAATCCTTACCCACAATCATTCTTGCACATTGAACCAACCTGCCATCTTCAATAAGGAATAAGCTCATTAACCATTTCCCTAATGCATCTCCATAGAAAGGACTTAGTTTCCTTCATGAACGAAAGGTGAAATTTTCTTCCATTAGAGCCCTATAAAGCCAATGTCGTCACCACCATTTATCCGTTGCAAAGCTATCTTCACCGCTTTGAAAAACAAATGCAATCATCAAAACCAAGGGCCAGAGAATAAAAGTTGTCTGGATTAACCCACACTGAAATAAATGTAGCATGTACTACATTGCCACCGTTCGCCTTCCTTGCATTTCACTTGTCATGTCAAACTAAATCGCTTTGTCTACCACCTTGTCCATTCAATGTATTGTACTCGCTAGTGTTCTCAAATAAATCTGCTAAAACCACACCTCTAAAGTCTTCCAAATTAAAATTCTTGATTTCACCAGAGGTTAGTGCCCATTTAGATAAAACATCAACTTCCTCATTCCCCACTCTTCGAATGTGGCTCATCAAATTTTTTTCACAAGAGGCTAATTCATCTCTAATTTGCTCGATGACATTTTGAAGGTGCCACGCATTAATTGTCCCTTTCATCACCACTTGAACTATTATCATCGAGTCCCCTTCTAAGTGAATCTTTGTTGTACCTAATTTTTTTCCACATTTAATTTCCAATAGGGTTGCTAAGGCTTTTGTTACGTTATTTGTTCCATTCACCAACCTCTTCACCCCTAATGCTAACACATCTCCCTTCCAATCCTGAATGATAAAACCTACCCTTGATGGTCCAGGGTTTCCCTTTGAAGCCCCATCAAAATTTATTTTCCACTATCCTTCCAAAGGTCTTTCCCAAGTGACCTCCTTTAGCACCTTAACAATTGGATTCACCCAACCTGGCCCCTTAATGGGTCAAAAGCAAATACTCAACCACTTCTCCTATATACATTTATCCTCCATGATGAAGGGAATTATTGGATTGAAGTGAAGTGAGGCTATTGCTCCAACTACTTCCTCTATAGCATTGTTTATCCTCCATTGTAACCTCTCCAAACTCTCTTCTTTGTCTAAAAATATTCTTCTATTTCTTTCTTTCCAGATCTCCCACACTACCAAGGATGGACTAACCTTCCAAATGCAAGAAAAGACCAACTTTTTTCTTGGTAGAGGCCAACCCTCAAAAACATTCTTTAGTGTATTAGGGGTAGGGCTTTGCCATCCCAAAAACCTCCTTATCATTCCCCAACACTTTGTTGCCGAATTACAGTGCAAGAGGAGATGATCACTGGTTTCCTCTACCCCTAAACACATTACACATTTGGTTGGTCCATAGAAACCTAAAGGTTTTATTTGCTCGCCTGTAAGGATGCAACCCCAAATTTCCAACCATGCAAAATCACCTACCTTAGGAAGACATTCTTTCCCCCCGCATAAATTAGTCAGCCAATTCTCATTACCAACATCTGAGTCCAAAAAATGGTATCCTATTTTCACTGAGTACTTCCCATCAAAAGCTCCACATCTTTTCTGACCTAGCTAAACATATGGAGTGAATTACTTCATGTGCAATAATAGTGCCTTCATAAATGGAACGGTTTGGAGAGACAGCACTTTGCTCAGGGGAAATCACTGCATCTAGAACAAATTTTAACCTATTTTCCATCACTTTTGAAATTATCTTATACACTATGTTACATAAAGCAATGGGTCTAAAGTCATTAAAAGATAACATTTCATTTTTAGGGACTAGAGCAATAAAAGTGTTGTTAAAATCTTTCAATACAAAACCTTCCACCCTGGATTCCTCTACCACCTCCCATACCTATTGAGCCAATACATCCCACATCTTTTGGAAGAAAAGAGCTAGAAATCCATCTAGACTAGGAGCTTTATCTCCACCCATGTTGAAACTAGCATATTTTACTTCTTCTAAGGTGACTGCCTTTGTGAGCACTGCATTTTGAGTATCAAATAAAAATCTAGGAATTGCTTCCAACACTTCATTCTCCTATGAGAGATCAACCTGACTATTGCTAAAGGCTTTGGTAAAAAAGTTCACCACTTCCTTACATATAGCTTCCTTTTTAGTGAGGGTAATTCCATTTTTATCCTGTACAATTGGACAAATTTTTGAATCAAATTTTCTTCTCCAATTTTACCTTGTCCCTCTGGTCGATTCACCCAAGGGAATCACTATCACAATATCCAAACATGGAAGGTGTATGTTCCACTCAAAGTCCTAATAATAGTACCCACATCCCCTGGCATTATTTTGGAGTTGTAAATATGTCCTTGACCAAAATTCCTTGAGAAAAACTAAATAGAAAATGCAATTGGAAAGTGTATCTTTGAAATAAGCTTAATCCCCTCCCTTTGTGTGTCATCTCTTCTATAAAATTTCTCTCCTTGGGTGAAAATTATGCAAACCCTTCTTCCCATGTTCACCTCCCTCTTTTCCTAATTTTTGTTCTCCCCCAAAATCACTTACCTTCATCCTCAACATTACTCAACACCTTTAGCTTGGGGTCATCCAATGATGCCATACCTCATTAATGGAATGTCCCGAGACATTATATTTGTTTATGGCCCCCAAGTTATTTCTATGACAAACTTTATCTGACCTTTAAATTACTTGATGGACCTTAATAACCTATTCAAGACTCTCTTTTTGTCATCGACAAAGAGGATGCTAGGAAAGGTCATGGAGTTTTCACTTTCACCTCTCAATTCTATTCACTAGAAAATTCCTAAAATCACCCACTAGTTGTTGCTTCCATCCCCTCCTAAAACAAATGGTAGATCTCCCCCAAAAAAAAAAAGGCTTTAGAGCTCTTAGATTCTTGACCTCGAGGCAAGACTTTTTTTTGCAATCATTAATTACTTGACAAGAGTATTTTTAGGCATTCAAATCAAATTCCTCTAGCATAATTAATTGTAGGATAATGACATGTTTCCCAATACAAAACTTAGTAAAAACCTCCCTCCACACAACTACCCATACCTGATGCATGGCATCACACGATTTTTTTTTTTTTTCATTAATTACTTGACATGACTTTTTTTTGACATTCAAATCAAATTCCTCCAACATAATTAATTGTAGGATAATGGCATGTTTCCCAATACAAAACCTGGTAAAAAACAACCTTCCCTCTATGCAACTACCCATACCTGATGCATGGCGTGGAATGTAAGGCCCCACCTATAGGTGGGAATGGAAATAGATTAAATGTTGACCCATCCACTAAATATCCTTACTAACCAGGCATAATTGGGGCAAACAGAAATCTTACTACTTGATAATGGTTAAAATAAAATATTAAATTTCAATATTTAAACTTAAATTAAGTGATAGTGTTACTATATGATAATTAAGAATCCTATCAATTCTCCTTGTTGGTTAAATGACAAATTGGTTAGAATATATGAGAAATATGGCGGATAATAATAGAATTAAAGAGAATGGGGATATCATTAATGCTTAAATTATGGTTAGTTGGAAATATTACTCTTGCATCATTGGTAAAATAATGGGAATAATGTACAATTGAGGATTAAATAGTAATAGTATTATTGCTTTGGTGAGTATTTAATGATGATGATGTTAATAAGAATTTATTGTTGAATTATTTAATAATTTTTTATTGTGGTTTAGCTATTAATAACAAAGTAGTATTAATGAATAACTTGTGACTAAATAATAACATTGTTCTTGGGTTATTGAATAATAATAAAACATTTGATTTTCATCCTTCTAAAACATTATAATAATAGTATTATTATTATTTGGTGGATCATTTCATCTACATTCATATTATACTTATTTAAGGAAATATGTATATGATCGTAGTGATAAAATCAACAAAAGTTAATCAAACCTATGTTGTGCCCTCTCTACCTACACTAAAAGAAAGATCTAGAACATTATTAAGACTAACGTAAAGGATATTTGGTATCAAGCATTATCATTATTGAATATGAAATTATCAAATTGGTTATTACAATTCCTTTTTGATTTATATTATTGATTGTTTTATATTTTACAAAAGAAAGAAATGGTTAATCATTAGTACAATTTTGTGTAATCAATAAAGGAATGTTTATTACAAAATGTATTCCCCTTCAATCAATAGTTTTCAAGGTATGAAATTTTCTTTAGAAAATTAAGAAAGGCCCATTTAGAAAATAAAATATTTGATATTGACCTCACACATTATTTTCATCTATCTCAACAAAATATCTAAGAGAAAACATTTTTTTGTGACCTTATCTAAAATAGTAAGTAAAATAAAAAAAAATAATATATTGCATTTATTCTCGAGACACGTGGATAATTATCCAAAAGGATAAAATTCCTCCTATTTTGACTATTTCCTAGTGTTTATGTAGTCTAACCAAAACCCTTAAGAATGGGTATTAAATACTAGATAAATGGATGAATTTGAGATGAGTTAATTAATTGGGAAGTTTCAACCCATGCTTGGAGGGTACAAATACATATGTGACTTTGGACAAGCTTGACAATAATGACATGCCTTTGGAATTAATTTTATTTCATAAAATATTCAAGGCTAGATAGAAATCATAAAAAAATAGACTATATAGGATGTTAATTACAAATTTATAAACTTGCTCATTCTGTGATTTCTAAAGATTAAAATTTTAAACTTCTTGCTTTAAAATATTTACTATTGATAAGGCACCACACTTTTTGAAGGTTTTGAAAATGAGGTTTCAAGTTAAGTGGGCTTAACCTTGGGGGAAACTTCATGGTTAAGTTGAGTTGGAGTAGTATTGGGATGGGTGACCACCTGAAAAGGCCCAATGCTTCACCTCTGTGAGCATCACCTAGATGCAATGAATGCTAAGTGGACCATTCATTATCATGAGAGATGGGTTCTTGTGAAACACTACTCATGAAACATGGGTCAATGAGTTTGACTCGAATGGCTACCTGATAGCAATATCATAATATTTACTATATTATGTGGCCATTTAGTCAGTTTTCGGATAGCAACCATTATTTCCAATGAACTGAAAAAAAGAGGCATAAGGCATTAATGGAGGTGATTTCCTCCACTCCATGACAGGGACAAGAGACATTTAATATGTATGGCACAAGAATGGTGGGAGGGCTATAAAAACATGGTGTCCCAATTCTCTAAGTGACTCATATGTCCAGTCACATGGGAAAGAGTTTTTGGGGAAATTGAAGCCCTTTTAACAAATACATTTTTATATAGTGCAAGCTTTTGGATTCAACTATGTATGTTTTTAGATTGACGTTTCAATTATGTATGTTTTTAGAATGACATTTCGGATCACACTCAGTATGTTGATCTAAAAACATACACAGTTGAATCCAAAAGCTTGCACTATATACTTCTGGACTGTGGAAAAGTCATATCAACTAAATCCATTTTTGTGCATACCTGACAAAGATTGCACTCGATGAGACCACAGTTCTTGGAGGCATTCTGTAAAATAGTTCATGTGCCTTGCCTATGCTTCTACATTCATTCATGCCTATGAAGGAAATTGCAACTACAACCTCTAGAAAAATCCCTTTATCCTTTATGCTTCGATGGATGTCCCTACCCTGTTCGAAATCACCCACCTATAAATAATATTGGCTTGAAAATTTCTAAGGCCTTATCCATTTTGTGCATATCCTACAATCATTGCATTCTATGAGATCACTTTCCCTGGAGGCACTCTGTCAAACCATTCATGTGCCTTTTCCATGTGTCCCTATTTCTTGCTTGCATATTTACTAGGGAAGTTACAACTACAAAATTTGGAAAAAGATCTCCATCATGTATGCTTGATCGATGTCCATACCTATTTTGAATCCCTCATTTTGGCATAGGCCAAGTGGATGCTATAAAAGCCAATTTCATTTGCTAGAAAGTTTCTATAGCCTCTTCAACAAATTTTTTTTGTTCCCATCCTACAATCACCACAATCTCTGAGATTACATTTCTTTGAGGCATTTTGTCAAATAGTTCACATTCCTTGTCAATGCTTCCACATTTTGCATATACGTCTAATCTAGAGAACACTGGTAGGATTTTGGTGATTTAACGTCTAATTAAATATATGAGATTTCCACAATCCATATTGATTGTAATTATGATGTTTCTAGATTCGATTGTGTACATGATTTAACGCCTGTCAATTGCATTTTTTGTAAGTTTCTAAGCCTTTCTATAAATCTTTTTAGTGCACTTCCTGCTACTATTGCATTCCATGGAGAATGAAAAAGGTTGAACCTTCATGTGAGTAAATCATAACAAATAAACCTATTCTTCTTTCCAGTAAAAATCACATAATTCATACATTTTTCCAACTTAAATTGTCTACTTCTAAAAGAATAAGAATTTATCAAGGCATGATTAGGGGAGAGGGGCCCATAGTGGAGCACCCTAACTTCACATTTCTCAAAATCCTACATAGAAATTTAAAATCATTCCCAATTATGTACAACAGTTTATTTGGCAACTCATGTGCTTCTATATTTTGTTTTAGGGCCACATCATCAAATGTGATGCCACATCAACATGCTTTTTGTTGAGGTATCCAAAAATGCCCCCAAAAAAGTGATACCAATAGTGGTGCACCAAGTCATGTTTTATTGGTGCACTAATGTGGCATCACATGATTTGTCACTTTGCGTACTTTATGGATAAAAAGTGTTTTTCAATTGGATATTAAAGTGGTCCACTATGGGGCTCATTGAGGACTACTTCTATCCCCACTATTGGACCTTGCTCCATTATAGGCCCCTCTCCCCTATACTGCACTAAAGCTATTTTCAAATACTTCTATATTCAGCCATATGACCTTGTCTAGCATGGTGTAAGACATTGGAAAGTTGTAGGATTTTATTCTTATCAATTCCAACCTCATTTGATAATTGGAAACATTTCTCTTAAATCATTGGTTTGTTTCCTCTCTTATTCTAGGATATTATATTTTCTTTGTCATCTCACTACATATTAGTATTTTTAGAAGTAATGTTATAATATTTCACTTTCTCAAAAATAAGATGTGATGAATTAGACAATAGTAACCTTGAGTAGGAGCTCGCTTGGTGGATATCATAGGATGATATTAACATGCTAAAATGTGATAGGAAAGAAATGAACCAAAGCAATGAAAATGGGAACACGAAACACATATAACATGGAAATATAAATGAATCTTTAGTGGGAATTGAGGCATTTGCAAGAAGTTACAAATGTCTTAGAAGAAATGTGAAGCTATAACACTTCTTTTTGTTTTTGTTTGGATGAGAATTTAGTTATATTTGTTTTTAGTAAAACCTATGTTAAAGTAGGCATTACTCTATATTTAAATTGATATGTATGTTATGTAGGCGATGGAATAATTGAGAACCTAAATAAAGGACCCATGTAAAATTAATTTATAAAAAATAAATGATTTAAATGCACATTAGTGTTAGATTTGATTAGATAATTTTGATTTATTGATTTGCTTATTTACTCTCATAGGAACACACACAACCATGATTGGTTAGTTGATGTATTTAATTCTATTCGCATTGGGTGCAAAGTGTATGAAACTTTGTTGTTATTGATCTAGTGACTATGATTTTAGTTGAAGATGTAATCATATATCAAATAAATTTAAGATAAGGTTTTAATTCATTAAAATGTGAAGTACTAACAAATTATGAATGCTTGTAGGTTCTTCTAGTAAAATGCAAGTTACCTAGTATGGTATCTAAGTATATTGAGTTTTAGTTGAATGGTTATTGTCATGAATAATATTTTGTTGAGCAATAAGGTAGATGGACTTGGCTAAATCACCTACTCATTATTTTGAATGATGGTGATAAGGGATTAGATTAATTGAGAGTAAATTTATTATTATATTAATTTAGTAATTTCATTATATAGTGAGAGGAACCTCCTAATCTTATTAATGTTATATTGTGACCTTTGCATTGTTTGGATTAAAACCACAACTACCACTATAATCATCTATTTAAGATATGATATGGTCATCTTCATCCTAGATAATACTTGGTTATCATATTTTGTCAAGTAATCCTTGTGTAGTGTTATAATTGGGGTTGTTAATCATTACTCTATATAGTAAAAGGATCCCTTATAGCTTAACCATTGTTGTCCATTTGTTTTTATGTATTTACTATACCATTGTGAAATTAGTTGGGAGTTAAACCTTCATGAAATGCATTGTTGTTGGTCAAACGAGAAATATTGAATCAAGGGAGATAAACCTAGGATATAGGTGAACATGGAAATTATTTTCTCTTGCAAACTTAGCACTCAAGAGAAATCAGAGCAGGCAAGAGGTACAATATGTTGATCTAGAAAAATTAGACATTATTGTTTTTTTTTAAATTACTCATTGCTACATTTACCCCTAACAAAATGACATCATTGGTTGTTGCCTTAAGTAGTGTGTTATGTTATTATTGTTAAAAAATAAAATATTTGCAAATTAGTAATGTGTGTTGCAGATTAGTTAGGTTTTTTAATGTCCATTAAGTCTGTAAAATGTGGGCATTACATGGAACTCTTGCTTAACTTCTATGACTTTGAGTGTGGTTGGAAATTCACTCAACAATAGACTAAACATGCATTGTCATTATTACAACTGTTAAATTAAATTGACCACATCACACAATTATCATGTGCAAGGTGTTTATCATGTTATTGATTTTAAGAATAATTGAAAAGTAAAACACTCTTATTTTGGGAATGCATCTAGGTTACTTTATTAAACACGTTAATGACATGGATAGATAATTGATTTTCAAACTAATGCATGCATATGCTATAAAATTCTTAAAGAACATCGCAACAATTAGCTTTATACATAATACAAGTATTTTGTTGTAAGTTATTTCATGTGATTCAAGCCTAGTTTTTAATTATTAGATTTATGATTATGCAATTCACATAGATTGAGAAAATAATATGCTTTAAATCTCGTGATTCCAACTTTGATTCTTTCATATGATTGTCAAATAACATTCTTAAGTTTTAAGTGATAATTGAAACTATTTAAATTGAATGCTACCACACTTTAAAATATTCGTGCTCATCCTTAAAAATAAGTAATCTTAATACTTATCACTCAAACCACTCAAATAATTTGAACTAGATTTAAATTGTTAATTCATGTATATGTTGATATCGATAAATCCACAAAGTATACCTAATGTCAAGAAAAATGGTATATGGTGTCATAAGGCCTATAATACCATAGAGGTATATGATGAATATCTAAACAAACCTATATGGGTTTAAAATGATATATATTAAATAAATATAGATGTATATGTATAGAGCCATCTAGGATTATAATGATATATATGTTGCAAGATGGCATGTCCCTTGGTCTTCCTTGTACAATGTGATGTTTGGGTTCATAACATGGCTTAACCACCTCCTATGGATCATGTATAAATTTGGTGGTTGTATTGGGCATTAACAGGTTGATCTTTTGGTGCAACAACAATTACCGATGTAACAATTAGTATTAGAGTTGAGGTCATAGGTTTGAACCCCTCACTTGCATTGGGGGGGGGATTGTTGCAAGATGGTGTGTCCCTTGGTCTTCCTTTGTAACATGCCAACCTTCCACTGAAGTAAAAATTTCCTATGTTTTCACTGTGCGAGTAAATAAACTATGTAACAAGCCATTGCAATAAAAAAATTATTTTCTTTATTGGGAATATATAAACAAAGATGTCATAACAATATATAGTAAGGATTCCACTTCAATACAATAATCTCACAAGTTACAATAATACAAGAATGTATAGAGTTACATACATAGCTCAACCAAGCTTTGAAACAAATAGTTATAGATGGTACAGGATCCTCCTTTAAAAATTTGGTCTTTTGTCGCCAATTGTGGAGGAGAAGCATCACCCAAGCACTTTTCTGCCAACCATGGACTCATATGCGGTCCCCCTCACATCTATCATTCTATAGATGGCCCTACCCTTTAGCAAAGAGATTGGTAGAGTAACCAAGTAATGACAACCAACTGATCTTAGCATTGTATCCTACATGAATAGAACTTGTAAACCCATAATCCAGGACTAGCATGCAATAACTGGATCATGGTGAATTGACAGTGGAGCCAAAGGCAATCCCACTACTTTGGCCAAAGTGTTCTCACTTAGTACTTTGAGTGAAGGTCATTCTTTTCATTTACACTACTCTTGATTTGACTTAAGGCCACTATAATCTACACATAGTTATTTGCTTCAATGGATAATCTATAACCCCAGAGATATCCTATCACCATTCCTACAAACTTAGAATATATCTACTTAACAAATTAAATGTACAAGCTCCCTCCCATAATGGATAAACAATCCTAGGAGTAAAGAACTAGCTATCCTAGTTAAATCAATAGCCTAGCTACAAGTAACCCTTAAGCTACCTTTGTTAAATCATATTTAGTATGTTAGTACTTATGACCAGGGGAAAATTTAGTGGTGAATCTTTTCCAATTGGCGAATTCTAGAAATTGGCCAAGTTGAAATTGGTGAATTTGCACAAACCAACAGGGTGTCTAAATAGCCTAGATTTTACGACTTATCAATCCAATGCATGTCCATTCACCAACAATTTATTTTATGAGGCATATTTAAGCAACAAATTTTCCATAACAAACATTTTATCACTTGGAATCCGGGAAGCATGTAATAAAACACCTACATATTCACCAATACTATTAAAACAACATTGTATCAGGACCCATTTTGCCAATTAAAATTTACAAATAGTTGCTTGTGAAGACCCATTTCGCCAATTAAAATTTATAAATAGTTGCTTTTGAGGACCTATTTCACAAATAACTTTAAAAAATAATTACATTTGAGGACACATTTTGCATTGAAAATTACAACATATCTTTGTATAAGCACGCGGGATTCACCTAATTTTTAATATACCATTTAAAAATCTCACAAAATTCACCAAATATGGATTGATATAAATACAATCGAAACTATCATTTATTCTTACACATTTTGTTCAGTTTTGAGGTTCTAATTCTCAATTTGAAAGTCAACGAAAGCCAAAAATGTAGACTTAAACTTGTGAGTGATCATTTCTTCCTAGTGTTATTAGTTATAATAATAAGATTTATTTATCTCTTTTTCATTCTTGCTTCAGTATTAAAGATGATATTGAGTAGGGAATGGGATCTATATTCTTGTCCTTCTTAAACAAGAAGACATTTTTTTTCCAGCTTTTATTCGAAGTGAGAGATCAATATGTCAAGCAGCAAGGGTAAGACTCTTGATCCTTAGGGTAGTGAAGAGACTGGGAGGCCATCAAAAAGCCCAAAACACAAAGGTACCATACAATATTAATTTGGAATTAGAAAAGCTTCTGATCCATCAAATCAAGATGGAGCTACATCATCAACTCTTCCACCAAATATTAATGAAGAAGGCATTCACAATACCTCACCACCACCGGAAGGTCAAGGTGAGATTTTCATTGAGTTAAATCCAAATGTATCAAATTAGGATGGAATTACCATAGAACATGTTCTAAGGGATACCCTAGTTAGCCAAAATGAGCTAATTGACTTGGATGAGGATGATGTTGGTGGCAAGAAAAGACAAAGCAAATAAAAAATGGGGTGCAAGTGGGAAATGACAAGGAATTTTCAACTTGGTTGGCTGTCAAAGTACCCATTCATTGTACCAGTGGGGAAAGAAAATGATATTGAAAGTGCAACATTGGACAAATGTATGATTTTTAGTTGGAAATATGGAAGAGACAAGACATTGCAGCTAAATCTTGACACTATAGAAAAGCTTATTAGTAAATTTTATGAAAAATAAATCATAGATGAAAAGGAATAATTAGTTGTATGATGGAAATCAAACTAAGAATTTCTTCATGTTAGGTATGTCACGGAATATGAAGAGAATGACCAAAGGATTTTGAAGCTTGCTAAATGTCAAGGTACACTTGAGGCTCAATTTGGAAAAGCAATGGAAGCAACAAATCTATCAAAAACTGTTTAGATGAGTGTTGTTTTTTATATTTTGTCCAAAGGGCATCCTATGATAGACTACCCAGAATATTCTAGTTTATTATCTTATTTGGGTGTTCCTCACTATCCCTTCTCACATTGGTCAGTAAACACAGGATGGGAATGGGAAAATTTTCTTGATATAGTGGAAAAGGAAGATTTAGTGAAAGTAATAGAGTCAAATTTCATTGCATTATCTTTATACAAAGTTACTGCAGTAGACAATACTTCTTGGGCCTATATGCATTTGTATACTATAGAATGACATGTTCACCAACCTCATCTTCTCTATGTTGATAAAATGAATGAAAATTCAACATCACAAAATCTATTTGAACTAGTCAAGAAATCTTTGAATGAAATTGCAGGTATGGATGATTTGAAATTTGCCAAAAAGTTGGTGTGTGTAGGAGCTGATGGAGTTGCAATGATGCAAGGTCAAAGGAGCAGTGTTTGGAAAAATTTACACACTACTTGTGCACCATACATTCTTGGCATTCACTGCATCGCCCACAAAATAAATTTAGCATTCAAAATTGTAAGCAAGTTTCCTACAATATCAAAATATAAAAATCTAGTCTACGAGATCCACGAATACTTCTGTTGAAGTCCCAAATGTTTCACAAAATTTCAAAATTTTGCTAAAGGAATAACACCTAGAAACAAGATTCTAAAGGATCTGTCAATATCAAATGGATCTCCTTGCATGGACCAGTGCAACGAGTTCTTTTAGAATATCGATCCTTGATTAGAGTGATGCACGAGCATCACAACACAATAGACAAAGCTCCTGACCTCTTACATAGGTTAAGCGATATAGAGACACTCTTGACTTTAGCTAGTCTTCTCCCCATGTTGGATGTGATGAACAATCTTGTGAAGAAATCCCAAGACAAAACTATGTATATTTATGAATATTTTAATCTACGTAAACATACATGCTTGCCCCTCAATCATCTATATCTAGATCTAACACAAGAAGGCCCAAATTATTTCATGTGGTGGAAAATTCCTGATTTGAATAATCCTGATAATTATTTACAGTTTAATGCAAGTGGTCACTTATGTATCTATGTACATGGATATGAGATACCAATGTACCATTGTAAGACAACTAGGAACTCTAGCAGAGAAGTAGTTGTTAACGAGGAAGATTTTAATGACATTGTTAAATTTATTTGTGATAATTTGAAGGAAATTGCAAAATCTATTTCCTAAGATATTCATGAAAGATTCCCTTGACATGAAATACTTGAAGCCATGGGTATTGTGTATCCTCAATTTTGGGTAAACCGAGATAACAAAAAATATTTTCATGATAAAGTAAAAATCTTGATTGAACAATTTTTGAAAAGTGTAACATACAATGAGCAAACAATAGAAGGAATTCTAAATGAAGCTAATCTTAGACACAAATGTAGTAATTTTGCAATAGCTATGAAGCACTATTATAAATCCATGGGCATGGAGAAGGCCTTTGAACTGGGATCAATAAAAAAGGTTTGGACAAGCTTAGGTCAAAGTGAAATATTGAGTGATTTGATATCAAAATATTTCAAACTTGTTGATTTATTTCAAACAATGATATTAGGGTCAATGGAGGATGAGAGGGTTTTTAGTACATTGGAATTTTTGAAATCAAAGTTAAGAAACAAACTAGACAAGACTTTGGAAAATTTCTTGAGGATGAAAGGAACTATGTATAATGTCAAAAAAAATCATTTTCAAAGGGAACTCACAATCTGGAGGTCCACATGTGAAAGAAGAGGGACCAGGTTGTGCAACACTCCAATTCCATGTGAAAGAAGAGGGATCGGGTGGCACTGGTAGTGGGACTGGGACTAAGATAGATGACATTGACACAAATCACACAATGATTGCTGAATTTGAGACACAAGCCAAAGAAAATGAAGAGCACACCCAAAATCAATATGACTCTTTTACTTTATCTCAAGATGAACATCAATTTGATGACCCTAAATCCATTTGGGAAATGGAAGAGAATTAGCATATTTAGGTATTTATACTGCACTTCATGAATTATTTTCCATTGTTCCAAACTGTAGTTGATGATATTTTATATTGTATTTAATGAAATTGTGAACCATTGCACTTCATGATATTTTATTTTATATTGCACTTGATGAATCATATTCCAAACTATAGTTGATGATATTTTATATTTTATTCCATGAAATTATGATGTTTTATATTTTATATTGTATTCCATGGTATTGAATTTGATATGTGCTTTTGCATCATTTTTTAAGAACAATACTTGTCACACTACTTATAAATTCCTATTGCATTGCCATTCACAAAATATTTGATAAATAATTGAAAGGAATATTAATCCTTTCCTTGAATAGAAGCTAATAATTCAACATCCATAACTTATAAGCTAACAGAAGCCAACAGTTCAACATAAATAACTTATAAGGGAACCCGCACAACTTAAACAATAAAAGATTAAACTACCAAATCACGTAAATTATACTTAGAGATCCTTACACATCCATCACCATAAAATATTTATTCGTAGATACAAATTCCACAAAAATGAAACTAACCAAAAATCTATCATTCCAATAATAGATAATCCACTGGAAAATAACTCAACAAAAGTAGAATAAATCCACACACCATAACTCAAAGATTACTTATGCATGAACTTCACCATTGTCTTTCTATATTGAAATAACTCTCTCATCCTCCATTGAATACAAAGATGACCAACAAAGACTTTCAACTCAACAAAGTGAACCAAGTTGGGGAATCGCGAAGTTATGAAAATTTACAACTCCATGACAAAGGTTATAAAACTTGGAGGACTAGAGACTAAGGTTAGGAAAAACAAAAAAACGATGACTTTGAGTGATAGTAACCAAAACAATGAAACTAACCAAAAATATCATTCCAATAATAGATAATCCACTAGAAAACTACTCAACAAAAGTAGAATAAATCCACACACCTTAACTAAAAGATTACGTATGCATGAACTTCACCATTGTCTTTTTACATTGAAATAACAGAAAAGCAGTAAAAATAGCAGAGCTTTTTTTGTCTTGATAACGGTTCTTGAAGACAACCATTTTAGAAATTAAAATAAAAAGTATTTGAAGTATCAAGAGAGACAAATTAAATAAAACAACATAAAAACTAAAAACTAATCAGCGGTCCCAACATCGACTCTTTCGCTTCCAATTATTTTCACTTCCTCCTGCTCCAGTAACACCTCCTGTGCCTTTACTCTTTTCCTGTATTCTTGATACTTGGTGACAATTATGGTGATTTTTTTGCTTCCTAGAATCATGGTGATTTGTAGGCTTGTCCTCCATTTTGAAAGTGTGCGGTCTGACTCAACTAGCATTTCATATATGTCACTTTTTTCCTTAAATGCACTCATTTAGGTTTGTAAGTTACTCAATTTTTTGAACAAGTTTTCAGTGGTTGTCTCAAGATCACCTAATTCTCTATGATACACCTCTTTAAATTCCCTCATTATTTTTTCAAGATCTAGTACATTTTCATTGAACCCATCCATGAGGTCCACTTCAAGAGCATTGAAGTTCTCCTTGATCTTCACCAATATGTCAAAGTATTTTTCTAACACTATTGATTTCCTTGATATAATCTTGATATACTGACAATTTCCACTCTAATGAATCATACCAACTAGGATCAATTTCTCTAGGGTCATCCACCAATTTTCTCTTATTAACAAAGTGTGCTCCATGGAGACTAATTCTACAATTTCCCTTGAAAGCAAAAATGTGCTACCATGTTCTCTCCTGTTCTGTTGGAGCTCATATACTAGTTCCTTTCTTTTATCAAACACAAATTAACATAGAATTTCATAAATTTACTAATGTAGAAAATTCAATCTTGATAAATCCCTTCTAACCATTCATTGGCAGCTTTAGCATAACCTAAATTTTTCCTAGCTCGTTGCACAGTGTTAGAATCAATACCTTGAACATTTGAGCTTGAGGCTTCCTCAGTGGTTGAAGTCATAATTGATGAAATAAAATTTATTAAAGAAAGAATATGAGATTGCAATTGAAGGTTCTCCTTTTTCTATTATTTTTCTCTTTTGATCAATGCATTAACCAAGTAATCAACATGATATGCATCACCTTCTAAAGTAAATTGCCCCATATCAAGATGAGTAACCTTGTAGTTAGCTTATGTTATCTCATTTTTGTTTAGGCCCTTTTTTGGATCAACGATCTCCAATAGTTGATGCCTAGTAGTGGAATCAATGACAATTCGTGACACCCTCTTATCCTTTTTGGGCTTCTTGTGACCCTACAGTAGCATGGAAACTGTATCTACTTCAATTGTCATTGTGGTAATATTCTTTCTTTTCTTCTCAACTGCTTTCTTTAACCATGTTGGGGAAGATGCCACTAATCTAGTGTCTCTACTTTCAACACTTACATTTTTTTTCCGTTGATTGAACAAAAACAAGAATATCTCATACTGGAGAAGGGGGAACTTCAAAGAATGTGGGAAAAGAATTATCATCAATTATTTGTTGAAAAAAACCCTTAGAGTCTATAGGCACTAGCTTTTCTTGAATAGCTTTTTTCTTAGGTACCAATGGTACACTATCCTATTCACAAATTGATTTTAGCTTGGTCCCAGTGTCTTCTAGCATCTCACCATCTCCTCCTGAACGTGAGCCAATTCCAAATGGCCTACTTGACTACTTTCCAACTAATATATTTATGCTAGAGGCCTATCCAGTCCCTTGCTCTTTTCTCTGTGAAACTCTTTGCTCATGGGGAGAACCCTCACTTTGGTGCCATTTTCCATTCAACCAGTTTGAAGTTTTCAAAACAAGGGTAGAAAGGATCATTAAGTCTGAAACTTCATCCTTTGACCAATTAATTTTGTACAAGGGTTTAGCAGCAGGGGCCCGATATTAGGGATCAATGATCACTGAGTCTTCTTGTGCATCTTTTGGAATATTGAAAGAAATATCAAAAGCTTGTATTTTCATTAGGCTCAATCTCATGAAATTTCTTCTATACACGTTAGCTTCATCTGTACATTCTTCCCAAAAATATTCAATATCAAGGCAATGTTCATAGCTGCTAGCTCAATACAAATTTTTCTTACGATAACCCTTGCTATCAAAATTAGTTTTCATGGGAAAACACTTAAAATTGAATTCATTCATGGCTTTCTTCACACCCCTAGCAATATTATTACTTTTGTAAGAAAATGAAGGCGTGGACAATGGAAAACCATACCCCTTTTTTCCCATGTTTGAGTATTTAACATTTACAATGGCCATCTGCCGGAAAACTTCAAGAAAAACCAATAAATCACTTGGGTAACAGGGCAATTTCAATGGCGCCTTCTCAAAACCTCTAATTCTAAGATAAGTGAATCTGTTGAACTGAATGTAGAAACTTCCAAACCTCAATACCAAAGTAGTCGCTTCAGGTGAAACTAGAAGCTCAAGTTTTCCATCAATTCTTCTCACAATTTCTATTAAAAATGTGTAATTGATGCAATAGAAATTCCTCATTCCAACCTCCTTAGTGAGTTGTGGTAAAATTTGATACACAGGTGTGTCCAACATTAGAGACCTTTGTGGTTCCAACCCTTCCCAAACAACCTCTTAACTGGATAGAATGTAAACCAGGTATGAGCACATGTGGAAGGAAACCATTTAACATAAATTTATCAATTACTCATTTAAATTATAACTAATAATCTCAACCCAATAAATAAATTCATTTTCACTACAAATCAACACAATAAAATGACACATCCAAAATTAAAAAGAGTTTGAATATGCATTACCAACCACACAATGTAGCAAGGTGATAGCATCTAAAATTTCATCCTTAAAATGAACCTTTTTAAGCTTTGAGGGCAACTAAGACTTACCATTTTTCTCGGACTTCAACCAATTCTTCGCAATGGAATTTTCGTACCATTCCTCATTCATTCTAAAAAACTCATCACCAACAACTACATACATTTCCTCTACAATTTCCCTCTCTATAATGCTTAATGCATGGGAAATGAATTTAAGAGTAATTTTTGCAATGACTGACTCGTCCACAACTCTAATTTCCTGAGTCTCTAGAATGTAGCCCCTTGCACACACAATCACCAAGTCAACACTTTGTACAGCCTCAGGAAAACCTCTCGCATGCACCAAACCGCTCTACAAAACTTTATCTTCCAATTTTTTTCTCTTCCTTTCTCTAGGCGCACCAAAAAACTCCTCCAAATTGAGGTGCCCAATTTCAGTGTCCCTCACACCAAACTAGTTATTTTGAATTCCACTCTGCATGAGCGCAAATTCGTGGAGATAGAATGTTTGCACTTAAGAAGTATTGGAATTGGAAAAGAATGAGAATGCAGGATAAATGACTTAGTAAAAATTTGTCACCCACTTATGTCCTTATTTCGATACTAATAGGACATGCATTAAATGTGGCATTCAATTTCATTCCTTGAAAAGATAGCCTTTAAACCTGCATGCTTTTTGAAATTCCTGAAAAGACAACTCAAGGTTAGTCTGTACATAGCATTCAATGAGATGATGATGCCTTTGAAATCCAAGATAAGTTCATAATGTTGCATGGTCATGAAAACTTGGAACCTTAGAACCAAAGTCAAAATTTTCAATTTTTTGGAAACCTTTGACTCATTGACTACAAAGATGACCAACAAAGACTTGCAACTCAACAAAGTGAACCAAGTCGAGGAATCAAGAAGTTATGAAAATTTAGAACTCTATGAAAAGGTTATAAAACTTAGAGGACTAGCAACTAAGGTTAGGAAAATAAAAAAACCACAACTTTGAGCATTTGCCAAGAGAAATAAATAGCAAGGCATTGAAAATGAATGAGGTAAAAGACTCGAAAGACCAAAGGAGGGGAATTTTAAAATTGCTGACACTAGTTTAAAAGTTATGAATAACAAGAAGTATAATGAGATTATTGATTAATATAATAAGGGTCAGCAAAAGGTTACTGAACTTGAAATAAATTTAGCATTATGGAAACAACAAGTGAAAATATTAAGGTCTCATGGACCAGCTAGTTCAAGTCATGTTGTAACTAGGGAGTGGATGATTGCTTATGAGAATATCTTTTGGTTTGTTGTAACCATTTCTTAAGGAAATGACTAGTATAATCTATCAAATGAAAATGTGACATGTGTACATTGTACATCTCATCCCGGAGCTTTTTTTTCTCCCTTATTTTGAGTCTATTATCTCTCCAGCTATAACATTTTACATGAATTATCAATGAAATCTGATCAATGATCTTTCATTAATCTTCTTTGTGATTATGCATTGATGTATGTTTTAATTTTGGCTCTAGTTTAATGAACCAGTTAAAAGTACCTTGATTAAAGCATGAATTCATATAAATGTTTAGTGGATCTGATAAGTAGTCATGGATTTTGAGTATTGATGTGTGAATTGTAATGCAATTTCACTAAGATTATGAATTCCTGGAATTAAAATCACCTTATAGTTCATATTTTAATGTGTTAAAAGTAAAACTTGAACATGTACTCAGTAATTCATCACTCAACTCAATGCTTAATAACATATTAACAATAGTATTAGTAGCATATATAACAATGAACATCGACAATTGTTTAATGTGTATCTAGTAATTGAAACCACTACCATACTTTTTTCTCAAATGATAAAATAAATAATACAGATAATTGAACATCAACACATTACTAAAGTCTGAATTTGAGCTTTTTTATTGATTATCACATTAAGGAATACATAGAGGCATTGGCAATGCAAAATCTTGCTCAAAGACAACTCTGCACAAAGCTGAGATGGAACTTGGAAACTCATACTATCAAAAATCAAATCATTGCATCACCTTTTCTAGCAACTTCCACTATTCAGGTGGTGGAATTATCATTTTTTCTAACTGATGCTATTTGACTTGAGGATTTGTTAACAATTCATGATTGAAATTGGAACCTTTCTTGGATTCTTCAGTTAATTTTGCATTCAATCTTACGAATGGTTTTATGGAATCCAAATAGTTCACCACATTTTGGTTATGAGGAAACTGTTCCAAATCAATCTTCCGTGCACCCTCCATCTTCTTTATGAAATCATTCTTTCCAATGAATCACTCATTTGTGTCAAAAGGCTCTAGAAAACCAAGCTCTGTGAAGTTCCTTACCTTTTCATCCACCTTCTTCATCTTGTTTGTAGCCAAATGCAAATATTCCCTTGTTTCACACATTCTCAAATGCTTTTCAATGATAGATGACAATGTCATTGATGTAGCAAGCCATTTAGTAATCACCTTTGATTTCAAAACATTTTCACTGGCTTTGTAGACTGTTTGTTGAATTTGATTTGCAGATTTCTCTAATGCCAACACATTTTTGATGTCCACTAAATATTTGTTGAGCTTATTATAATGTTGTTTGATAGCATCAATCAATTGAAACATGTCACACAAATGATGAATCCTCTACATTATTTCACCCCAGATCTTTTGTTTCATATGCCTCATTGTTTGTCTACAAAATGCAGATAACTTATTTTGACAAGACTTAATTTCATTTTTTGCTTCCATCAACTTTGCCTCTAGTCTTTCATTTCTTTTTCTCTCCTTCAATTTTTTTCCCCACAGTGTGTTTCTATTCAATGCTTAGTCTTAATTTTTTTGAAGTGGATTTTTCCTCATCATATTTCTTGTTGCTCTCATATAGCCTTTGCTTCAGTTCATTCACTTCAGTCTCATTTTGCTTATCCTCTTTGCTTGTTCATGTAGAGGCAGATTTTTTTATTCTTTTTTCTAATGCATTGCTCTTGTTATATGATACTTTCCTCTTTGCCTTCTCATTTGCTAGGTCCGCCTATAACTTTTCTATTTGAGTCAGCAACCTTTTTTTTCTCTATCTTGCTTTAGCAATGATGTGTACACCAATTCATTGTTCTTCCTTGATACATTAATTTTGTTAGTATTTTTTAGTCCAAAAAAATCCAATTGAATATTGTTCACCTTGAATTCAGATCGAGCCATCTGATTTGCTGGTTTGTTTTGAACCGTGGAAACAAGAATTGTGTACTCCATGATTTCTTTATTTGTTTCAAATGTGGGTAATACCATGGTTTTTGTAGGCTCTAAGGTTACAAAAGACACACTCTTCATTAGTTGCTTCTTTTCTTTTTTATTCAAGTTTGATTTCTTTTTGAACTCTTCAATGTAATCAAAACCTAGGGACATAGGAACAATGGAATGCTTGAATGGAGAAGGAATAGGAGTACTTGCAATTGCTAATGATCTCATAGCTAGACTAACTAGCAGTGGGGGAGTTCCTAGAAATATCTCTTTTGTGGTGGATCCACTAGTAATGTGACTTGGACCTGTCAAAATCCTTTGCCTCTTATGTATGCCTTGATCACCTAGTGTTTCTATGGTATATTGTATTGTTATCCTCTTGTGTGTAATTTGTTGTTGCAACACATGTTGACCACTAATACTACTACCCATACCATCGCCACTAGAGGTAGCACCAGTTTCACTAAGCTCTCCACCATGGGCATGTCCTCATTGTGATTTCTTTTGACCATGAGGATGAGGATTTAAAGCTTTAACAAATTGAATTGTTTTGGCTCTACTTGTATGCCCTCGGTCTACTTTATTAGCTCCAAGGCTAGATTTATCAACTAGTTTTCTATGCTATACATCTATTACTATAGGAATTCTTTTTCCTTTGGACCCCAAACCATCACCTTCATGACCCATTTTTTTTGGATATGGCTAGTCCTAAAGTATATGCTTCTTTTGTGGCCTCACTTAAACCAACTTTGACATGGCTTTGTCCTTGGGACCCCAAAGGACCACCTTCATAACCCATTTTTTTTACTATGACTGCTCCTAAAGTATATGCTTCTTTAATGGCCTCACTTAAACTAGATTTGACATGGATTTGTTATATTTCTTTCTTATTATCATTAGATTCATCATCAGTTTCTTTGTCTCCAAGTTCATCGGGATGCTCTATATTCCACAATTTTCTAAAATCATGATCTTCTTCATTATCTCCATACTTTGCAAGATCTCTTGGATCACCTAGCTCCTTCCTCGTAGACCAAAAGGTAGTAATTTTTTATCATGATCAATTTTTATCTGTAACTTCCTTCTCTAGAGAATCTGGTATTTTTACTCTACTAGGTGGTTTATGAATTTTTTCATAAAAATTGTTGTACCTCCTAATTGTCTTTCGATGCAATAGCATAATTTCTACTAACAATTGTTCAAAAGAAATACCATTCTCAACAACACTTTTCTCCATTTCTATTTTGACCTCATCCCAAGAATCCTTGTTTCTCAGGTTTTCAAGCAAGGGTTTACTTTGATGTTGAATTCTACTTGTAGCATTCTCATTGAGCACAATCATTGATTTAATGTTGTCACATGGATCATATTGAAAGTGACAAATAGCATTAAAATAAATAAAAAATCAAAATATTATGTGCCACATTAAATGATTTTCTCTCAAATGTGAACCCTCCACATAAAAAGGGTAAAGAAGGAAATAAGGTCTTCTTTTGTTGACCGACAAAGTGTAGTTCATCAATACTCTGCATCTGCCTTACATATTCCAATGCACAAACCCTTTTTGTCACATGTATGGGAAGTTTGTATGGCTATACTCTCGATCCATAAAATCTTAGCACAATATATTCTTTCATTAAGTACCAATCAGCCAATTGTATTTCTTTTCCTAGTTGAATGCAATTTCTGCATGACATAGGCAATCTAGGCATTGGAGTATTTATAATTGCTTGATGTAATGGAGCCAAAAAGTAGTCTACAAAATGATTGTAGTTCCTTCAATAATCATTCATCCTTATCTCATTGGTCCATTCATATACTAGAGCCATTTTCTTTTCCTCAGCATTACTATAGGGTTGAATCTAAAGCTTGCTAGTCTAAAAGATTTTTCTAAATCTGAATAGAAAAAGATAGCACAAGTAGGTTGTGAACCTAAATTTCTTGGTGGAACCTCCTTTAATCATTAAAAAAAAATTATGCATGGATTCTACAATGTGCTCAATAAAATTATATTTGACATGTCGAACACCATAATGGATATTATATACCATTTCAAGGAGGCTTGGACCCACTTCCAAATTTCTATCCAATCCGAGGCAAAATTCTAGCATGGAAATAGTATCCTACACCCATGGTCTAAAAATATTCAAATCATAAGGAGGCTTATGATCACCTTTCAATTTGTTTATATCCTAAACTATTTTATTTATGAATTTTTTTTTCTCCATTTCATCCACTGCTTCATAATCACTAGCAAGCTTTTCTAGGTTAATGTGGACATTTCCAAATTCTTTAGTTGTAAACCCCAACACTTTTCCAAGTTCTTTTGCATTAATCGATAATAATTCTTCTTTGCTATCTTTATTGACAATTTCTCTTTAAAGTGTATCCTGCTCCCCTCTCCTCTGTTCGCATTTGAACTGCCTATGCGCATGGTGGATTCTACCCTAGGGATACCCCACGACCCCCATCTATCCCCCTAACTCGAGCCTCTCTCATGCAGACTCATGTCCCTCGAGAGCCACTCCTAGAGGGTTTGGTCCTTTGGTTGTGGGTCATTTGGTGCAACCCATGATTTTGATCTTATTTGGTGTGGAAGTGCTAGTGGTTGAGTTTCTTCCGAATACTAAAGGCTAGAAGGATGTGTTGACTAATGGTAAACTGAGCTCAAATCATCCACCTCCTTTGGAAGAGGAAGTCAAAACCTTGAGGACAAATTTTTCTATCTTTAATACGATCAGTGATAGGATTCTCTCCTTCATAGAGAATGTAGTTGTGGGTCGTTTCCTTTCTTTCCATCCCATGGTAAACATGGCTCGAAGATGGGTTGCTACAAAATGGTGACTCAAGGAAAATGTGGACATCTACACAATGTTAGGTGGTCTCTTCCTCTTCAAGTTGATGAGCTTAGAAGATTTGGTTGTGATCCTCTCTTCTAGGCATTGGGTTTATGGAAAGAACAGTTAGGATCTATGCCACTGGAAGCCAAGGTTTGACCCTGTAGTGGATCTAAATAAATCAGCACCAGTCTGGGTTCACCTATTTGGGTTTCCCTTGGAATACTAGGAAGAATCCATCTTCAAAATCATTAGGGATTCCTTGGGACATTTCATTACTTCTGACTCCATTACCAGATCCAAGTCCAGGTTAGTGTTTGCTCACTTTTGAGTGAATATTAGTGTGAATAAGACACTTCCTAACTTAGTGAAGCTGTACTCTAAGTTCAGTACCTAGGCCCAACCTATGTGCTATGAAAATTTTGTCATTTACTATTAGAAGTGTTCCAAACCTAGCCACCTTATCTCTAACTATAAATCTTCCTTTAATTGGGAGTCTAACCCAGGTGACTCTGCTACCAATGTTATCCCTCTCCTAGAAAATGATGTTCTAAAGGATGGCGATCTGGCCAATTTTGTCTTGCCAGCTCTGGTGGAACCCCCAATTTCTGGGGATCCTCTGAGTGGAATGGAGACTTCTAGTGTGGATTCAACTATGAGCCTTGCTACTCTTTCTCAATCTAAGAGTGTGGAAGTTGATAAGTTGTTCGATGTAGATGACCTATCCTTTGGCCTGACTCTTGGGGGGGATGAGTTAGCTGATGGTTCCCTATTAGAGGTGGGTTCAGTTGGGACTAGTGAGACTATGGGTGAAGAGGGTGAAATATGGGAGGAGATGGGTATTGGAGTTATTGATGTGACAAATTTTAGCTCTGAGGGTTTGGATCTGGAGAAAGCTATAGAAGAGGATAATTGGGTAACCCCAAAGAAAAGAGGGAGGAAGAAAAAGGCAGATGTGGGAGGTGACTCCAAGCCTAGAAGACACATCTAGAGACTAGTGAGGTTGAGAGATACTACAAATGAGACAACCATTGGTAAATAGAGGACATTATAAGTGTCCTCCAAGAAAGGTCAAAAATTAAGGTCATGACATGGAATGTGTGAGGCTTGAATAGCTCTCATAAGTAGCTTGCTCTAAAGAACTATGTTCTAGAACATAAGATAGATGTGCTACTTTTACAAGAAACCAAGATGAAAAAAGCTAATTTTGATAATACTGCTAAATACCAATGGTCGGGGGCCACTTAAACCTATAGTGATGTTGATGGGGCGTCAGGTGGTCTTACTATGCTATGGAACCCTTCTAGGTTTAATGGCTCTAAACTATTCTACTATTGGAGTAGTGTGGGTGTTTCCTTTGCCTACCCAGGCACCTCTTGGTCTCTTATCAATGTTTATGCTCCTAATCAAAGGAATGCTAGGAATGATCTATGACAAGATCTTTCTGGCTGGGTTAAAAATAATAGTGGTTCTCATTGGTTAGTGGTTGGGGACTTCAACTCCCCCTTATATCCCTCAGAGAAAATTGGTGGTCTAGTGGATTATTCTGATAGCATGGCTGATCTAGAATTTTTTTTGAGTTCTACTAGCCTGATTGAAATTGACTTATCAGGCCAACGTTTTACTTGGACCAATAGATGTCTGGGGGAGGACTTGATTCAAGTAAGATTAGATAGATTCCTTTTCTCCAGTAACTGGACTAGCCTTCTTAGTGCCACTCTCTGGGCTTTGCCTAGGATAGTTGCAGATCACAATCCTCTGTTGTTGATCTCAAATGACCATTCTATTGTTGGTTTCTTCCCTTTCTCGTTTAAGATAATGTGGAACTCCCACCATGATTTCAAGAAAAAAGTGGTTCACTGGTGGAATATTCATGTTCGTGGTTCCCCATCTTTTTTAAACTTAAGCATATCAAATGTATGGTGAAAGGCTAGATCAAAAGAGTTTTTGGGGATGTTTACTAGAAAAAAAAAAAGAGTTTTAGGAGATAAATTGAAAATTATTCAAAAGAAAATGAAGGAGGGGGATGTCATTCTTCCTACTTGCAACCAGGAAAAAGAGAGTCGAAGGGAGTGGGAACAAATTATAAAGAAAGAGGAAATTTTTTGGAAACAGAAATCCAGGGTCCAATGGCTAAAAGAGGGTGACAGGAACACCTCTTTTTTACGTATTTTTTCCATTAAACATAAGAAAAGGAATCAGATAACTAAATTTCATAATGAGTAGGGGGATGTGATTAATTCGCCCTCCTTGATTGGTCTCTTGGTTGTGGATTATTTTTAGAAGGTTTATGCGGCTCCTGCTGAGGCTCCCAATCTAGCTCTGAATAGTTTGCTACTAGACCCTCTTTTGACCATCATTACCCAAAATGATAACCTTGGGATCCTTAGTGTTGTCACTCTTGAAGATGTCTAGTTGGCCACTTTTAGTATGGGGGCTTACAAAGCTTTGGGCCCTAATGGTTTTCCTCTGGCCTTCTTTCAGATATTTTGGGAGATTGTTGGTGAGAACCTTTTCCTATTTGCTTGTGACTTTTTCAAATCTGGTAAGATTCTAAAACAACTGAAACACACCTTTATAGCTTTGATTCCCAAGATTGCTAATCCTTAGTCTATGATTGATTTTTTCCCCATTAGTCTATGCAATACCTTTATAAAATCCTCTCTTTGACAAAATTATCAGCCCCACTCAAAAAGGGTTTGTCCCTAGTCATCATATTCTTGATGCTACTATAACCATCCATGAATTGCTCCATTTCATGGATAGATGTAACTATGCTGGTATGGCCCTTAAATTAGACATTTCAAATGCCTATGATAAGGTGCTTTGGGAATTTGTCCCAAAAGTCTTAGTTAAGTTTGGTTTTGACCAATTTGTGGTCAAACTCATAATGGAATGTGTAACTATGGTTAAGTACTTTTTTTTGGTTAATGGGACTCCCTTTGGGTTCTTCTCTGTTGGGAAAGGTATTAGACAGGGTGACCCCCTTTCACCCTACTTGTTTTTCATGATTGTGGATGTCTTGAGCATGAAATTTTCTAATATGTTGTTAGAAGGGTCTATTAAGGGAATCAAGGTTGCTTCTTCCTTAGAACTAACTGTGATACAAAAATTTGTGGATGATACTTTTCTTTTTGGGAAAGCCTTTGTGATTGAAGCAAAGAAATGGAAAAATTGTCTCAACAACTACGTTGTTTGTTCTAGTCAATGTATTAACTATAATAAAAGTATGACTTACTTCTTTAACAACACTCCTAACCTACAATCTCAGGTGACTGTGGTACTGGGTTGTTTGAGTGGTTCTCTTCCTTTAGTTTATCTTGATTTATCCCTTACTATCAAGGAAGTCACTCCTGACTTTTGGAATTATGTCCTTGAAAAGATCAAAAGAAAATTGGATGGGTGGAAAGGCTCCACCCTTAGCCATGTTGGTAAACTATAGCTCCTTCCTGTTGCTTTTCAATGTATCCCTGTCTACTTCCTTTCCATTTTCAAGATTCAAATATATATTGCTGAGAAGTTTGAGAAAATTCAAAGGAATTTCCTTTGGTCTTGTGCTGAGGAAAAGAAGAAATTTGCTCTAGTTAAATGGGACAAAGTCTGTCAATCTAAACATTGTGGTGGGCTTGGGATTAGGACTGTCTCTAATACCAATAAATATTTAATGGCCAAAGTGGGTTGGGACCAATTGAGGAATAGGAAGGATTGGTGCAAGATAATGAATTCTAAGTACCTTCAAAATAGACCTTTGATTGATTTCCTTTTAGAGGTTCACCCTTCAGGTTCCTTGGCCTGGAAGAGTATTTGTAGCCTACAGGGTCTACTGAGGTCTGGGACAAAATGGAAGATTGGTAATGGTAATAAAATCAGATTATGGGAGGACCCTTGGCTACTTGACTACCCTATGGAAAACTCTAAATTTAGAAATATTATGAGACTAGCTCAAAGATTCTTTGGTGTTTATATTAGTGATTACCTCCTTGGCCCTCATGGTGCCAGGAAATGGAATGATTTGGCCCTTTTTTTTCCTTTATCCCCTAACTTGATCCTCATTTCCAAAAAAATTCAGGAATTTCTCTCCCTTAATAGACTTCATTCAACCAACATGGGGGATGAGTTCTTTTAGACTCATGATAAGCATGGATATATTTCATTTAAATTGACTTACAATCTGTTGGCCAACCAGGGTGTTGTCCTTGATCTTTGGAAGAGGGTATGGAATCGACACATGATCTTGAAAGTTATCTTCTTTTGGTGGACTGCCTGCCATAACAAGATCCTAACTCAACACAATTTGAGGAAAAAGGGATTCCAGATTCCCAACAGATGTTTTTTGTGCAAGTGCAATGAAGAATCGATTGACCACTTATTGTTACACTACCCGTTTGTTGTTGGTGTGTGGGAGCTGTCTATAGGATGTTTTGGCATTCAATGGACTATGTGTCAAGATATTAGATCCTTTATTTTGAGTTAGACTAGACCCTATGTCCACCCTTTTCCTTGTGAAATTTGGAACCAGGTTCCCCCCATTATTTTCTAGTGCTTATGGAAAGAGAGGAACAATAGGATTTTCAGAAACATTGAGATGAGTCCAAAGGAGGTTTTTGGTATTGGTTCTTGGCTCATTGCGGAAATCATTTAGCTCTTCAATGGGAAAACCTTGGATAAAGGTCCAATTGAGAGGGAAATTGTTATGGCCAAAGCTTGGCATCAGAACTTGGATGCAAGCTCTTATGACAACTCCAAATCCCTGGCTAGAAGAGACACTAAATGGAAGCCTCTGAATAGTGATTAGTGAAAGGAAATAGAAAAGAGCAATGGAAAGTACTAATAAAGAGAAATTGTTTGAAGGAAAGAGATTACCAAATAAATTGAAGTAGCCAAACTAAGCACCACCAAAGCAAGAGAGACACAAGAATTTGTTAAGGGGAAAAAACAAGAAAAAACCCCAATATTATGAATGGAGGCAAAATGCCTAAAGAATAATACAAAGAGAGAGAGAGAGAGAGTTCCAGCCTTAGCTTGCTTGCATGAGTCTTGAAGAATGAGAGGAGAGGCACCTCAATAAGTAGAGGTGAGAAGGAGGAGTTAGAATGTAACTCCCAACTCAATGAATGCCACCATTCATCTATGTGTGTGCAAAGTGTCACCTCTTAAGGAGGTGGTTACAAATATTCCTTAATAAAGGAATTAAAAATAATCCATCCTCACACATGTGTGAGATGACAAAAAGACAAAATACTTGTAGGGATTCCTTTGGAATATTCCTACAAGGTAATAAATAATTACAATTAAAGAATAACCTTTACCAAGTAAAGATTAATCTTCTAACAATTAGTATAAAATTAATTTGATGGGGCTAACAAAGGTAACCCGACAAAGCTAGCATAGGAGGCATTATCAAAGATTGCAAAGGAAACTTTATGGTTGGTTACTCAGGGGGGATTAGTATCCATTCTTCTATGATTTCGGAAGCTAGAGCTACTTAAGGGTGTATAGTTGGCTATTCCTATGGGGATTGAGAACCTTCATATCCAAGGTGAGTCTAATTCCATTATTGATGCTATTAACTTTGGTAGATTACTAGGGTAGAGTACCAAAGACATTCTAATAGACATAAGACTCTTCGTGTCTAAGCTAAATTTAAAGATAGCTACCCACATTTATTGGGAGGGAAATCAAGTGGATGATGTCTTAGCCAAATTTGGAACACATTGGAAATTCTCTAAATGTTGGCGTAATTTGGAGAACCTACCCCAAGGAATTCAATATCTAATCCTGAAGGAGCAAATCCTTTACTTAATCCATGATAATAACTAATCAAGTGCTTCTTTGGGTTACTTGGGGGTCCACATGCTTGTCTTATGGGCTATGTGGATGGGTGTTAATGCTGAGGTGGAGCCTATTTTTAAAAGGGACATCATGAGGAATTATGGAGGGTACTTGGTGATTAAGGCCAAGCTAGGTTGTACCTTACATAATCTCCCTTTGGGGATTATGCTAAGCCATCATATTTTCAAGTTTTTTTATTTTAAAATTGATGTGACTAATAATTATGAAATTAAGCTCCTAATTGGTTCTATCTTGTCTGCTATTTTTTCTCTACTTCTAAAAGCCAGCTCCGTAGATGTTTCTAAATTTGGTCCCGTGGCCATCTTCCCTTGGTTTCTATGCAAAAATGTGGAAGGAAAACCTTCCATTCCCATAATGTATTGCTTACCTAGCCACAAGTGCTTGGAAATCCTCATTTATGAATCCACAAAGATTGCTTCTAGGAAATTATTTCCTCAAGCGTGTGACCTATACTTTGCTTTGATTACCCAAGGATGCTTAATTTGGCTTAAAATCCTAAAAGTGCAAATGAATTTTCACCTTACCATTTTCTCTAACCTTTTTCTTTCTCTATTATTTTAGTTATTTTGTGTGTAGAGTGACATTATGGGTGGTGATAGGGTGCGAACAAAGTTTGAAAATTGTGGAAAATTTTGCAAAGATCCTTTGGTGTGGCACATATGTGTTGAAGGTGGTCTCTCTCCCCTAATGGAGTGTCTGGTGGGCCATGACCCTAATTTTTCTATGTAGTTCATTAAGTCTTGGAAAGATCATCGTGTGAATTTGGGTAGTATTTCCTTTGAAGTGAATGAGGATGTCATTGTGTAGGCGATGGGGCTTTTGTGTTCTGGTATGAAGCACCCAAAGCATACAAAATCCCAGGATGATGAAAGTATGAACCTGTTCTTTGTGGGGTATGAGAAGTCAGTTCGTAACCAGTAGGGGTTTGAGAGAGATGCTCTTTTGTAGCCTTGTAACCAAGTCTACCTTGCCCTTATGAAGTATGTGACTCTAGAAGGTAGATAGAAAACCTACTACTTCTACCATTTCCCTATTTTAAATCACCTCCAGCATAAAATTTTGTTAAACTTTCCTTTCTTCCTTCTATTGGATTTAGAGAGTTATGTTGAAAAAAGCATTAAGGTTGTTGGCCTAAATATTGATGATACTCCTCCCATGTCACTTCAATAAGCCCTCATTTTGAGGCTCTACCACTTCCACCTTGCATTATGCTTTCCCAAACCCATTTATGTCATTCATATTGAGGAAATTGAGCCTCTCACTATGACCAACATATCACCATCTAAGTCCAAAGGTCCCATCAAAAAAATCCATATGGTCTCTACACCTAAACCTGCTGCTAAGAAGTTAAAGGGAATGTTGGTGTTGCCAAAATTAGTGTTATGACTAGTCTCTATGAGATAAATTCAACCCCTACCAAGACTATTTGCAAACCCACCCTAAAGAAGAAAAGCAAGGAGGAAGCAAAGGGTTTGATGGAGCCTCTGACCAAGGACAACAAAGGTAAAAATGTGGTGGGAAGGGATTCTAAGGGGGACACGGTGGTTGCGGCTATGGTGGTGACTGGTGGAGATACCATCATCAAGAGATCTAGTATATTGGCCAAGAATAACAAGAAATTATAGGTAAATGACTTGGATTCGAAAGAGAAGCGGTCTGACAGCAAAGAGTGTAGGGACAAGGAGTCTAGGGATGAGGAGTATGTTAGAGGGCCCCACTCTATTCCTAGCATTAGCAAAGTGCAAAAGGAGAACTCAACTTCCCAGTCCTCGAACCCGTTGGACATGGAGTGTTCTAATACTATGAAGACTGTAGATATGGGGAGGAGCTTCATGTGCTATAGGAAATGATGGAAAAGTTGGACAAAAAATTCTATGGCTTGACCCGTTTCATTGTCAAGTTGGTTCAATGTGTTACTAGTACCTTATCCACAATTATGAAGGATGAAATGGACAAGAAGAATGTTGAAGATAGCTAGGAATGGGTCAGGGATGATGTTAATTTCCTGTTGAAGAACTGGGAAAATTCTAATTAGTCTTTTGTTGGACTGATGTGTTAGTTTTTTGGCTTAGTCTTTTGATGTTTTTTGGTCCTAAACTTTATTGGCCTTGTGGATCTCTGTGTAAGGGTACAACACCCTATAAATGTTGCTTGTCATATAAAAAAAAATTGCTCTTTTTTTATCATCATATTTTTGGGAATAGACCATGATAAATTTTGGGCAAGGGAAGACCTCATGTAACATCATGTGCCCTAATCCAGTTACCCATGGTGCACTGAAACTATTAACTTGCATTTGCTTTGTAGCCTTATTCTGAGATGAAAATCTAAGTTCTGAGGTATGCCTACCATAGGTTTCAAGATCATAAATATCATGGCATTCATTAGTGAAACCTAAGGTTTTAATCAATTTTGCATAATGTATTTTTTTATCCAACATTGCTCTAGTGGTATTGGTGGTAGACATGCTTATACAATGTGAAATTTCGAATTCCCTATTAGTCCTCTTAAATTTTTCTTAATTCTTAAGTCTCTCAACCCTAAACCCAAACTTCAAAGTTTGAAAAAATAATATTTTAAGAAATGTCAAATGATGAAATGCAGCCACATGAATTATTTCACTTACCCAAATTTTGATTCTTGAAAAGATTAATGTTGACAGTCATGGAAACTGGGTTACTAGAATGGCTTTGTTGGAAGTGGAACTGTGGAACCCAAAATAGGGTGGTGCACTGCAATGAGAAAACTAAAGGCTGAAATCGCCTTGTGTGTTGAACCTCTCACTTAAAAATAAAATCACTTGGCGTAGCAAGTGATTTTTTTTTAACATTAAAGTGAATGAAACATCTACATGTTGCTTCTAGGCTACACAATTAGTACATGTCTGACAACATTTAAAACAAGCCATTTAGTCCTGCATTGACAACAAATTCTAAATCGTTGATCTTTGTAAATCTAATAGTTAAAGGGTGATTCCAGAGGTTTAAGTTTGGAAGCCTAGTGCTCTATGCATTTCATTCCAGAATGCAACTACAACCATACATCAAATGTTCATCGAACGGTTGAGTAATTTATGATATAAATAATAAACATGTGTTTTAAAGTTGTTTTAAAATTTAATGTGCTAGGATTGTGATCAAGGCCAAGGGGTCGGTAACTTAACATTGCAAAGGACTTAATAAAATGAATAATGATATCGAGAACCAAGGGAGAAGGTCAACAACAAATTAGAAATCAATAACATTTCGGTAAACCCTAACAAGAGTGACAATTTTTAGTGTTTATAATATTTTTTGTAAATTTGATGGAAACTTTCTTTATCATTTGTATTTCTTTATGTTTTACTTTTAAATTTGCATACAATTATTTCATAAATGGATAATACTTAATTTCTTAAAGGAAAAAAAATTGATTTGAATAGATTCATAGACATTGAACTCAGAAAATAACTCTTTATTGTAAATGAATAACAAAGAATATCACAACACAACCATTTATTTTATTACAACTAAATTACAATGTCACATTATTGCTTATCTTTTTAAAGATGAGTAGCTGTAGAGAAAGAAAGCTCATTTTTTGTATAAATAACATATGTCACTTTACATAGACACAATTTATTCCAAGCTGTTGCTCATAACAATGGATTACAAATTGATTCCAATTTCCAAGCTTCTACTGGTGACAATGTAATACAAATGTGACACTAAAAATAAATGCATGATTCCAAAGCTTCTGTTGGTGACAATGTAATACAAATGTGGCTCTGAAAATAAATGCAAGGGATTCATTTAGACAACCATGCTAGGGAACCGGGATTTGTGAAGATACAAAATGTACTTATTGCCTTTGAGAACCAAAGTCATGCAAAAAAAGAGGGGTAGTAAAATTGCTCCCATCTTCTACCTGCAGCCTCCATGCATCAGGATAACACTTATCTCCATCAAAGCTCTTCATCGTGGTTCAAAACCTATTTGAGAAGTTAGGTCAACCAAATCAACTTCTTTCCAATTCCATCCATTCTGAACTTGAAGGAAAATGGTCTTTTACTATGTAACTACATAACTAGAGGCAGGAGAATTTAGAGTATCCCCAATAATACAACATCATCTTCTTCTTGAATCCTTATTAACCCTAAAAAATGAAAACCCTTATGACACTATCCACTATCACTATCCCTATTTATGGACCACCAATGCTGCTACCAACCTAATTCGAACAAACCAAAAAAAAAACTTAATCAATTCATTTAACTTAAGCCTTACATGTACAATTAAAATGTTTAATTTGATTAACATCTGGCTACATGCAAACTGTACCTCAAGCTGACAAGTTGTCAAAATCAACCACTCAAATGATATGAAATCATTACAAATCTTGTTTCATTAAAGCTATGAGTTGTCCAATCAATCACTTTGGATGTTCATATAGCATTAATCACCGTCCGAAGTACGGCTACCACACTTTCTTCAAAAATATTGAGAATTTCAATTAAATGAAATGTAGTATGTCAAGGTCATTGAAAATAGAGAATGAGCAATGAGCAATGAGCCTTGATCTTGCCACGTGTCCACATCTAACAGTTCTAGTGTTATTCTGAAGGTTTCAATTCACAAGTCTAGTACTTTAGAGATTTACTTCTGGAATGCAACTACAGTCATCCATCAAAAATTCATTAAATAGTCGTGGTTACATTGATTTGCACTAACATCTAGCTATAGATATGGAATATCCTTCACACATATTTCCTTCATTACTTTGGTTTGGGGATTGTATTATAAATTAATTTATAAGGTTGATAATTCAACCTTGTTTTGCCTTTACATCCTTTGTGTAAAACATTCTTAAGTTTTTAAGCCCTAGTCCTATGTTCTTCCTAGGCGGTCCCTCTTTTAAAAAAAACTTTATGCATGTGCATATTTCTGCCACTTAAGTTCTTATATCGCTCATCACCATAATCCTTCAACCCATCGTGTTCATTATCCCAATGAGCAATGAGCCTTGATCTCGCCACATGTCCGCATCTAACAGTTCTAGTGTTATTTTGGAGTTTTCAATTCGCAAGTCTAGTGTTTTAGAGATTTACTTCCGGAATACAACTACCACCATCCATCGAAAATTCATCAAATAGTCATGGTTATATTGATTTGTATTGAAATTTCACCACTGAATTTTTTTATTAGTTTGAGATTATGTTTAATTCGCCAATGGTTTTTTTGGTTTGAAAAAAGTTTTAATCACCAACAAAATTGTTTTTTCTATTTTGAAAACAAGTTTAATTCGCTAATGGAAATATTTTCTAGGTTTGAAAATAGATTTTAATCACCAATGAAAATATTTTATTGGTTTTAAAAAAATTGCAATTTTCTAGGATTTTCCACATACTTCTAGCAATTAGAAAAGATTTGCCAATTGATATTTTTTTCTCAAAAAATGAAAAAAATCACCACTAAAATTAATATTTTTATTGGGAAGTATACAAGATCTGCCAAGATTTTACACCTTCGTTGAAGGGGGGGTTTCTTAAAGTTATCCTGCTTATGACAAACAAATCCTCCTATTATGGAGTATCTACAAGCACATCACAAAACAATATAATAGCTTCTAATTCCTTCTCAAGGCAATACTATTTCCCCTAAATGCAAGTATATAAAATAGACAATTTAAAGAAATCATGAACCAATTGTTCAAAAGATAAAACAATAAAAGAAGATTATCCTCATGCCTATTTTTGCTTATCCAATTGATTTACTACAAATCAATTTTCCCACAACAACAACTAGCTTATGCTTGATTCCCTCAGCTATGCCACAATAAACCCCCTTCTCTCAAGTTGATAATGTACTTCACTCAATATGCTAATACTCTCACAAATACTCACAACTCTCTCTCTCTCAAATAAAGTATAATATTGTAGATAAGAATTGCAAAGAAAAATGTATAAAATGCTAAGCACAATGTGTATGGAATGCATCCCAAACAAGTAATTTTTCTCTACTATTTAAACAATAACAAAGAGACTTATCATCCTACATAATAGGCATGAGTGTTGACAACAATCACCATGCATAGATAACTCACTCAACTTAGCTAAAAGGTGGCTCACAAAGAAAAACATACTCAGCAAAACAATGCTACAAGTCGACCTCTTTTGATGATAGCAGTATAAGACCATTTCAAATCAGCACATGATGAAAAATGTGCAATTTGAATTTCCTTCACAATGAACATCTACAACAAGTAAGATCCACAAGGTGGTGCCAAATAAAGCATAAACCTCTTACAGAGTTGGTGCAATTTTTCACTTGTTGAATCATTCAATATCAAATATATAACACATAGCTCATGTTGAATTAGTCTTACATGAGTTGATTCATCTCATTTATCAGTTTGACCAATTAATCGACCTATTGTACATAATTTTGCATGCTTCTATTTGTTGTTGATATTTTACCCAATGACAAGGCATCTAATAGTTTACTAAGTCAAAGGTATATCAATGCAAAGCGTTGACCAAGTCTCTATTCTTATATCGACTTAATGGTTGTGAATTGCTTTACAGATTACTTGTTCCTTATGCGTGGACAACATGAGTAACATTCAACCTCTAAAATACAGTCATAAGTAATATATATCTAGCCTTTGATTAAGTCAATTAATCGGCCTTAAAGCTTTGTATGAATTAATCGACTCCCAAGCAATTGATAATATATATATGTATGTATGTATGTATGTATGTATGTATGTATGTATGTGTATGTATATGTATATGTATATGTATATGTATATGCATATATATATGTTAATATATATTTATATATATCTTATGCCACCTATGTATGTATACATTTGATATTTAAATGAATACAATCAAGTTGTCATTCACATAGTAATAACAATAATATCGATTGTGTACATATATATATATTCATATATTCCTCTATGTACATGTATACATATGTATACATGTACCAATACATTCATATGGGCATATCCATTTGCCAACCATATGTGTGTATTGATATGTGTGTATTGATACATATATACATATGGATATATGTATATATATATATATATATATATATATATTATATAGATATACACACACCATCGATTACACACCAAAGTCATACACAACTACTATCACATTGATAAGCACCTATGTGTGATATATCTACACATATACATGTCGTTAGATCCAATTGATAGTTCCATACATATAAGAAACTCATCCATAAGTGTGTATAGGTACGTCTACCTATGTACTCATACATTTTCCTTCATGTGTATGGTCTATCATTGACATGCATGTGTGTACATGTACATACTCCATGTACGTCCTACTCATCAATGCAATCACAGTAATATAAGAAAGAACTCATAAGCTGAAATAGATAATCATCACTCAATAATGCACTCAATAGTAAACAAGACTCTTACTAATGCATACATATCAACTAAGGATGACTTACCAACTTCCCACATAATAACTTGACTCAATTATTCTACTATGGTGTGTGTAAGCTCAGATAGGTTATGTTACTAGTCACCCGACCAAGATCTTCTCCTAAGTGATACTTCCCCTCCACCTGGAGGAATTGAATATATACCTACATCCACTAACATATGCCCAAGGTAGTAAGCTATTCATAAAAATATTCATTACATATAATACATCTCCAAATTTAGAATATCAATTCAATAACCATCCATTTCACACATTTGCATTTTTTCACATAACAATAAATGAGATAACATTCATACATAATGCATCAATAAAAAAATGCAAGAACAATTTATTCATCTCTAGAATTCACATTACATTCACATTTACCTTTCATAGTAATAGTAAATAGTAATTACACAATTGGGGTGTAACATCCTTGTGTAGCACAATGCTTAGGTTCATAACATGGCTTAACCACCTCCTATGGATCTTTTATAAATATGGCGATTGTATCGGGCATTAACATGTTGATCTTTTGGTGCAACGAAAACCACCAATGTAACAATAAATAGTATATATATTGTAAAAGTATAAATTTATGCATACATGTTATGAAGGCATGGAGTGAAATTTTCATAGAAACTATAGAGTGCTAGTGAATAATTGACAAATCTTTTTTCACATAGATTCCATTTATGGTTTGAATAAGATGCTCATTGAGCATAAGGGAGTAAAATAACTAAAAATAACATAATTCAAGACCATAGGGAATAGAACTCAACAACTCAATTATTCAAATATTCTAATATGGCTCCAGATAGACAAAAACAAGCATAACAAGGAAAATATATAGTGAAGAGATATAACAAGGATATGAACTCAATTATAATGCATTATCATAAATTAGGTAAAATAATCTATAAGTAACAAATAAATGTATCATAAACTATATGAATTATATACCAAGAGGTGCATTGTTACCACATACTAGAAAATCACTACCTGCATTATGGGGAGTTGACCAAGTGGCCCTACATATATTAGACTTAAAATTAAAGTAGATTTTATTATGTATGTATTTTAAATGTTTAATTTTATTTTAAACTTATTTTAAAAGAAGCATTAATTAATCATGTAATTATTTATAATTATTATTGTATAATTTTTAATTTAATATTAGTTTTAAAAATAATAATATAAAAAATATCAAGAGTTAGGTGGAAGTCTTGTTCAAAATCCCTAAAATTAGCATTTTGTTTTTTATTAGGTAAGTAGGGATTTTGAAAGGTCCATGATCCCTTTTACATCACTAAAGATTCAACAATTTGCACAGCATGACAAGGAACAACAACAAAAATAGGCCTCACAGGGAGCAGAACCAAACCCAAAAGAACAGTAAAGGAGGAACATCACCAAAAAAATAGGCCATTAGGCCACACAACAAGCTACAAAACAACAAACAACCTAGCACCACCCCAAGGGTGGAAAAAACTAGACAAACAACAAACCAATACAAATAGGTTTGAATAGGGACTTGAACCCCAAGCAACCTTCAAAACAAACCTTATAGCTAGCAAAACAAGCTAGTTGGCCACCCCCTAGGCTGGAGTAACAACACCCAAACATCCAAACCATTAACAAGATAGGCCTCACAGTTGGTGCCAGACCAAGTCAACTGGCCACCCACAAAGCAACAATATCATATGTGAGATCATTTGAGCCTACCAACACTCCTTGAAGCAGCCATCTTGTGGCAAAGATGTTACTCTAAGAACCATAATCGGTGGTAGTATTGGAGGAACAAAGAACCCCAAAGCATCTGAAAACATCAAATCCCATCAATATTCCACAAAAGAACCAACCAACATCAAGCTTGATATTTAGAGAAACCAATTTGAACTATAATCAACATTAGTACTAATAGAGCACAAAGCCCCCATTGACCAACTTGTCTCTCCACCTCTATGGGAGAAAGAATAACCAAGCAATAGAGACTCCCAAAGAACAATACTTTTCAAACACTAGCCCCTGCATACAAGTAGGTTTAGCACATCAAGACCCCCTTCCAAAATAGGGGAGTGAGGAAGCCCAACAAAACACTGAGGAGCAATAGCCAACGCAAAGCACCACCCAGCCAAAAGCACCAACTCAATCTCCGCCTCAAAAGGAGAGAGCTCCCCTCTAGAAGAAAGGATGAAATGAAAACCAAAACCACAAGTGACACCCTTCTCCTACACAAAAAGGCTCCACCTCAAAAGGAATAGACAAAAGAAAAGGTAGCTTCCCAACATGGCCATAACATCCAACTCCACCTCAATAGGAGAGGGCTCCACCTCTAAAGGAGCAGAATCCACCTCCATAGAAGACCTCCACTATATAACTCAATAGGAAGCCAAAACACTAGTAGAAAGAGTAGTCACCTCATCCCATGGTAGCACTAGCAACTGGTACAAAAAGGAAGCTATTAAAAGCACCTTAGTGGGATCCCCAAGAAACAAAACTTCCACAAGCCTTCTAGAGCAATACCATCAAACCTAAGGCTATAAAAAGAGTAGAAGTAGCCTTCAAGGATAAAGCTAACCCAAGCAACAACTTCTCTGTCCAAAGCTTACTCAAAAGAAACTTAAACAGAGCAACAAACCTTTTAGAAGAAAACACAACCCAAGACACAAAAATTGGTAAAAACCTAGTTAACAGTATGAGCATAAAAAGAGAAATGAAAACAAAGTGCCACTAGCCAAGTGCCAACAAGAAAACAAAAGAAATCCACACCAAAGAAAGGTAGTGGAAACCTAGAAATCCCCACTTAAGCAAAGAAACATCAAACTCCAACCATCCACAAACCACCACTTTATCAATTCTCCAAACAAGATTTGGAGATCATGAAAGATTGGTTGCTGATCTAAATAGGGGCTCAACTGTAATACCCCTCCATTTTGGCTCTTTTGTTCGATAGTATTCTTCTTTGTATGTTGTTTCTATTTATGCTTTGACTTTGGAACTTGGTTACTATTTTTTCACGAACTGTAGAGCAATGTGAATGATATATTTTGATGAGATGTTACTTTATTCTAATGTTGTCTTTGTGGCATGTTTTGGATTAACTTAGCAGATATTTGAATTAATGATGTTTTATGTTTTTGGTCATATTATTGATATATGTTTATATGTTGATTAATGATGCTTTACCTTCGTCAGTATTGATGTGACTGTATAGGTGAAGGGGATGAGATTACATCACTTGCATGCGAGCGCCCTGTGATTTCGTGAACTCTCTTCATGGTGTGACTATTATGATTATCCATGTACGACATTCATTTTGGTTACAAATTTGCAGGTACAGGACTTCGTCTCCACCTGGTTTCACAAGTTTGAGCGTGTCCATATCCCAACGGGATTGTTATTGGGAGATAGTAACGAGGTGTCCCTTGTCAAACCACAACCCTGTCATAGTGGGTCGTCAGTTTGTGTTTAGTATGTTGTTGAGTCATGTCATCTTTGATGTTTTGATCATTTTTTTTATCAAAGGAAATTATATGTGGGAATTAATATTTAAGAGGTAGAAATGTTAATTTGTGTATTTTAGATTAAATTGTTATTTTATTTATTTTATTTTATTTTATTTTATTGGTAAGGTAATTTAAATTATTGATTATTTGATTAAGTCAATCAACTAATTAATTAGATTTATTTTGTTGAGTAAATAAATTGATTAATTAAACTTATGATTGTTGATTAAATAAATTATAGTTATGGATTAAATAAAATAAATAGTTAAAGTTCTTTTGAAAAATGCATAGATTAAATGATTTAAATTTATTTGAAATTCAATTTTGTTTTAAATCATATAAATTCAAAAAAATATCTTTAAAAAATTCAAAATATCTCTAAAATTTAAAAAAATTCAAAATATCTTTAAAATTTAAAAAATGAAAATATCTAAGATATTTTATTTTTGGGCATTCGACCAAATTTGGGGAAAAATTAAGGGAGGCTTTTCATTCTTGGATTTTGGCTGATTTTGGGATTTTTGGAAGAGGCAAAGTGAATTTCTTGGTTGAGCTGGAAACTAAAAAGAATTGGAAACTCCATTGGCAATTTTCTAGCTTTGGGAGAAAAAAACCAGGTTCTTAGCTTATTTTTGTTTCATTTAAAAAAAAATTACAAATATTTACATGCTATTGGGAAAGCTTCAAATTCTTTGTGAGTTGCAATGAAAACCCATGACAAAATCTTGTTTTAAATTTGAAAAAGAAAAGAAAAATCACTATTAAAATCTTGAGAAAGATTTGGAATTTTGTAGGAAACTCAATCTCTTCAAACAAATTTTTTTGGCAAATTATTTGATTTTTGAAATTAAGAATTTATATTTGCTGGGTATTTTGTTTATGTGAGAAAAATTTCTTCAATTTGACTGTGTATTGTAAAATTAATTATATATATATACATACATATATACATATATTATATATATTGTAATTTGTTTGCATTCTGGGAAAAATATTGTTCTCTGGCAAATTTTGGAAATTTGCAGGAATTGGGGAAGTTACTGTTTTTTTTGTTTTTATAAAAAAAATTATTATAAAAAAAATTAAAATTTTATTTGGGGCTGGGCACTACCCACAGCCACCCCCCCACCATGGGAGGCGTTGGTTGTGAGCGCCAGCCTTCACAGGCATCGACCCCCATGTGAGAAGGGGCTGCGTAGCAACTCCCAATATTGGGGGCTGGGCAGCAGCCTTTGGTTGTTTTTTTTTTTTTTTTAATTTTATTTTATTTTTTAATATAAATTTATATATATATATATATTGTATATATTATTTAATATATATAATATATATTTATGTGTATACTTTTTTAATTAATTAATTATTAATTTGGAATGTGGAGTTTTAAATTGGTTGATCTAAAATATTAATATATTTAAAACAATAATTATATATTTAACACACATATATAAATATACACGTATTGTATATACATTAAGTATATATATATTTTTATATGAATATTCAATGCATATTTATATTTAAATATATTAATTTGAGATGGTTATTTTATGTTAATAGAGGCACAAAATGATATTATAATTCAATGATTTATTTAAAGAATTGATTTTGACAATTATGAATAATCAGAAAATCTTGGAATATATAAATGATATATTAAGAGGCATATATTTAAATTATATTTAAATATTTAAAATAGGAATTTTAAAATAATTATCTCATTTTCATAGTTGAAATGAAATTGACATTATAATAAATGATTTCATTTAAAAATATTGATTTTAATCATTATGTATGATTGAATAAATGAAATTAAATGATTAAATTTAAATTCCTTAGTATTGCCAATGTGAGTTGATTTACTTTGAGTATGAACGAATAATGCTAATTAATTAATTGATTTCATGTACTATACCAGTGCTTGGCTTGGGTTTAGGAAACCCTAACTTTAGTTTATTGAGTTGTCGAAAATGCTTTTGAAATGATGTTTTCCTTCATTCTCGATGTTGGGCAGTTGAATCATTTGCTATGTAAGTCTTCCAGAGGTTCCTAGAGGATAGGGGTTGTCATATTATGATGTCAACCATTTGTATTTTTCCTTGGGTAGTGTGTATAGAGGTATTCTGTTAATTTACCAGTTTTCACGAATGGGGACGGTTTGTGCCTCCTTGAGTTTAGGAGTGGTTATGTGGTCTATGCTTCCTTTGGAAAGAGTGGATTATGTGTATTGTAGCCTCCAAGTGCTTGAAGTGGGTTTTGTTATATGTTACCTCCTTGGATTGGAGAGGTCATCTTATCTAGTTTACCCATTGGATTGTGGTTTTGTACCATGTATGTTGTCAATAGGAGAGTGGCTCTTTGTGGGGGTTTAGCACACAAAGGGGCACAAGGGTAACTCACCTAGGGTTTAATCAAGTGATAATTTAAAGAATTAATGGGGAACTTTCACACTAATGAAGATAATGAATGCCTCTCTCATAAAGCATGTGTTTGTTAAGGCTCGAGATGAGACAAGACATATTGTTTTGCATGAGGGTCTAGCGGCCGGTAGAGGCAAGCCAAGGTAACCCAAGATGGGGGTACGGTAGCCTAGGAAGGTTGAGCTAGGGTAACTCATAGCAATTTATGTATGACACTCTTCCTATGTCAGCAGTCAGTCAGTTATTGTGTGGTGTATAGATGATGTACATGATCATTGTTCTCTGGAAGCATTGTAACTTTGTGTTAAGTGATATTGTGGTTGTAGTTGTTTCAGTTCAGTTATGTTTTAGCCTATGTCTAGTGGTGGATGGTATTTTTTAGGAATTTCTGGTTACTATCTCCTAAGACAGGGGGTGATCCTTCGGGTATCACATGGTTGGGTGGAACATGCACCTTTATCCATTGGGTTTTCTCCTTGTTTGTGTGGACGAGATTTCCAGATGGAGAGCTCATGGGATCTAGTATCTTTTCATGTTTTATTCATTCAGTTGGAAACTTATATTTTATTACCCCTCATTTTTATCAAGGTAGAAGTTGTAATATATAACCATGCTCATTGGACTTATCTCATTCAGGGAATGAGTGCTGTAATTTAAATATCATCTGAAATCAAGTGTTATCTCATATTCTTTGATGTAAATAGTCATGAATGGAATGTATGCGTTCTTAGTTCTTTAAGTAATTAAATGATATGTTTTCAATTCATGTTTCTTGTTTGGGGTTCAAAGTAAAATCAGTCTCGTAACCTTAGGGGTCGTTGGCAATTGGGTAGTGAACTTGTATATTAATTGTACTTAAACAAAAAAAAATAGTGTGTTTGAATAGTTAATTGCAACTTTCCCTAGGTTTGCATGGCAAGGAATTACATCAACCATCTAACTTTGAGAAAGAGTAGGGCCAAGGCAACAACAAGCAGGGAAAACCCAACAATCAAGAAGAGGCCTAAACAAAGATAAACCAAAGGACCTAAAAAAAATCCTCAACCTAGCAACAATCAACTAAGAGAAGGTCCAAACCAACACACCCCAAAGGCATACAAATAGACAAGCAAGGGATGCCAATGGAAAGCCAAGAGATGGCATACAACAAAGTCCAAGCAACCAAGCATGAAACAAAACCCCACCTAGCTAGACCAAAACCAACAACAACAATAGAGAGGCAGTGACCCAAAATAAAGGGAACTAAAGAAGCAAGACTCCTACTACATGATGGAGGTAGAACGTGGAACAATGGAAAATAAGGCATGAAAATCCCCACTATGCATCACTTGAGAGGAAACCAAGGGAGGAAAAAGGGTAGAAAAAGCCACAGGTCCACAAGTGGACCCCACACCAAGACCAAAAATCAAGCAAACTTTGGCCAAACTACAAGATCATCAAACGCCAACACAAGAGAAATGAAAATCCAAGAGAAAGCAAAGCACAACACCACCACAATAGGATGAGGCAACCAAAATCCCCACAGTATGAAAACAACAATAACGTATATTGTAAACCCCCAAATCCCATCATCTTCTTTTGAATCTGGATCACCATTTGCATCTTCACCAGATTTCAAACTACCTCCACAACTCCCCTTCCTTCCCGAACACTTCACCATTTTTTTAATTTTTGGCCAAAATGTTGTTTATGTTACAAGCCACAACTAATCCCTCCCTAGGCAGGTATATAATTAGCATTTTTTTTTATTAGATAAGTTGTATTTACTAGATGCAATACCCATTACACTATGAGCTTGGAGGGTCAAAAAATACCAAGATTAATAGTATATAATAGAGCTCAAACTAAAACTAACATAAACCAAAAAGAAAATAGACACATCACTCAGATAGTAGAGACCCAACAAAGACACACAGACCAGTCCACTAATTGGTGACATCATCCCATTTCTAAATGAGGAGACTTAAAACATCATCCCTGACCCAATTAGGGTCGTCACCCTCATTCTTCTTGTCCACCTCCTCCTTGATGACATCAACGAGAGAAATGACAGATCTTTGGATGATCTTAATGGTAAAACATGTCAGCTTGGTGAACTTTCATTCAATTTTCTCCATCTATAACCATAGCTTGTTGATGTCATCCTCCTTTTTACTCTTCCTCTAAGGCATCTCTTCCTCCATAGCCCTGGGATCTAAAGAGTGGGTGGATTCCTATTTGAGAATTTTGTTCAGTTTTGAGAAGTGACTGAGACCATCCACGAAATCCTCAACCTCCTCCACAATGTCCTTACACTCATCTATGTCGCTAGTCTGCTTCGAGTTGCTAGAAATTTCATCCACTAGTATCTCTTTCTTGTCCTTTTCTAGTCTATGAGACCTCCTAATTCTTTTTTTCTCCTTCCCATATCAACACTCGCAGCCACAATAATTTCCCCTTTGGAATCCTTATCCATAGCACTCTTTCCCTCACTTGTTGTGCTTAGCCCCTCCACCTAGCCCGCAATGTCTTTTTTACCCTTCTTCTTTGTCGAAGGTCTGTTGTCCAACCTAGTGGGTGTATTCTTAAGCTCACACAATCTAGTCGTAGCCTTGGAATGGTCAACCCAACCCCCTTCTTTTTCATTGGGGGTTTGGGTTGAGGCATCGTATGGGGTTCACTATCCAGCTGGGGGGTTTCTCTTAGGACCAACAAAAGAAATAGGGGATAATTTCTCAGGGGATAGGTCAGGTGGTTCCAATTTTTCCACATGAACATCAGAGATGGATCAAGGGGGCATAGGGCTAAATGGAAATAATAGAGCCAAAGAATGAGGTCCTAGTGAAGAGAAAGGGGAGGCAGCTAGTCAAGGTTTTGAGTAGCAACATCAAGGGATTCCTTTACCAAATTTTCAAGCAAGGTCAACAAAAAAAAGGAAAGCTTAGGAGAATTCTATGTCTAAGGTGGTTTAGCAGCAATAGATGATAAAAGTAAAAACCTTAAATCTTCCCTCTAAAATTATGTATTTTATAAGAGCTAAACACACCTTATCCCATGGTTTGGGAACCACCACTCTATCAAAACCCTACTACTTCTTAATCGGCTTTTCATTGTCCTTGAAAAAGGAGTTAAGGCTTTCAAGGTCCTATGTTATGGTGATTCTTGTACTTCTTTTTGTTATAGGAAAGGCCCATCACCTTAGCCATCACCTCTTCATTAACCTCAAATGAGATTCCTCCCATGGTAACTGTCTTGTCCCTCCAGGAGCTAACAAATTACACCGACATCTTTTCATCATGGCCCACTAGACTTTCTAATAGAGGCACTAGCCCCCCTCCATGTGGATGTGCCACACAATTAGGTCCCTGTGAAATTCGTCACAATTGTCAAGCTCGATCTTGACCTTATTGCCACCCATCTCAATACAAAGCTCACAAAAACTAGCCCAAAAAAACAAAGTTATCCAAGAATTGAACTAGTCATTGATGAAATTACCCAACCTTATAACACCTCTTCCAAACCACCACAGACAAGAAGGCATAATTAATATTTCCATAAGTTTACATACACCGGCGGTATTCCCAAGGAAATCATCTCTGCAAGGCCATAATATTTTCTTAAGTACTGAAAGCTGAGACATAAAGCCTTAATGAAACTTATTTGATAATTAATAAACAACGTGCAAGAAATCAATTTGAACTTACACATTTTCCTAGACCTTTTAGCCATGGGGCCAAAATTTGAATTCCTGAAGTACATCACAATAAATCTTAGGGTCATCATAAGCTTGATCAGAACAAAAATAGCCAACAAGTTGGAGATAAACATCGCTAACCACACATTCTTGAAAATTTGATGTGATATGTGGTACTTACAACAAGACAACCCATAAAAACTAATGAGAGCCCAACCATACATAGCCATAATTGCTAAGGACCCTATGACACCCCATAATATCTTTACCACATCATCAAAGGCCCTAACACATAGAGCCACCTATACCCACAAAGAACCATATAGTAGGCCACCATTTAAATGGTTATATTTATTTGCTCATCAAGGATTAATCCTTGTATATTCACTGGAAGAGCCCCAAGTCTTTGCCAACATTTACAAAGACTCCATGAGGAACCTAGGTTAGCTAGGGCATCCACCACCTGGTTTCCCTCGCGATAGGTGTGAGTCATTAGCTTCCTTTCTAGTTTTGAAATTAAAAAAATGATGTCTAAAAGGATATCTCTAGTGCTCCATCCTTGAAAATTATAATACTTAACAGATTCAATCACTATCATAGAGTCCCCTTCAATGCATAGTTTTTTCATTCCCAAAGTGATAGCCAACTCAACGCCCTTGAGCAGTGTTCATGCTTTCACTGTCATAGAAGACTCTATTCCTATACCTCCTGCAAACCCAACAACAAAGTTTCCCTTGCAATCCCTGATTGTTCCACCAATACTAGCCATTCCTAGGTTCCCTTTAGCTACTCTATCAAAATTTAGTTTTAACCAACCAATGCCCAGGGTGTCCCAGACCGTGCTCCTTATAGCCAAAGACTTAGAGTTATCAAAAGAGTTGATCTCTAGGTTTTTATTCCAAGATTTTTCCATCTTGATCTCTCATTCAGTAGGGGGTTTGTTTGGGGGTTTCCAAGTGTACAAAGAGACATTCTCATAAATAAGTCTGAACCCAATGCCAAAAACTTCCTTGGGGATTTTCTCGGTATCTCTAAAGATTCGATTGATCCTCTCTTTCCATAAGCACTAGTAAATGATGGGGGGTTTGACTCCATATCTCCATTGGGAGAGGGTGTTGGATGGGCCCCAACCATCCCTAAATACAGGATTTTAAGTCCCCATTTAGGGTCCAATGAGTCTCCAATTTTCCAAAGGCTAGACTCCAAACTTCAACAACAAATGGATAATGTGGTAATAGGTGATCAATCAACTCTTCATTTCTTTTGCATAACATGCATCTATTTAGGATCTAGAATTCCCTTTTCCTTAAATTATCTTGGGTTAGAATACTGTTGTGACATGTCATCCACCAAAATAAATTTATTTTTGGTATCAAGTGTTTGTTCCATACCTGTTTCCAAAGTCTACTCTAAGTACCCCTTTTTGACAACAAACCATAAGCCAACCTGACAGAAAGGTCGCCTTTGTGTTCTTTAGTCTAGAAGAACTCATCTTCATTGTTAGATATGGGAATTCTGGTTAGGGAGAAGATGTCCTTTTAGGATTTAGCCAACAATTTCAAATCTAAGGAAAGGGGGCAACATAATCCTAAAGCTTTCCATTTCTTGCAACCCTACAGACCATGAAGGTAATCACTAACATTCCTACCAAAGAAAATATGTACAAGTTCCATCAGATTCTTGAAGTTAGATAAGGATAGGGGGGATTCAAACAACCAAGGATCTTCCCATAAATGAATGTTGCTACCATTTCCCAGTTTCTATCTCAGCCCTAAGTGTAGCAACATAAATTGTTAAACCTAATAAGGAGTTTATTATTATTTTTTTGTTAAACATTGCTTGAGATTCTAATATTTTAGAGATATGTAACAATAAATTGTTTGACCTAATAAGGAGTTAATATTTTCAGTAAAAAATAGTCCTTTTATATATAGGCCTTTCCTTAAAAATGTAGAGAGCAAGCAACGAAAGGAATTATGAGAACAAAAATAATAGAATGGAGAATGCTTAGGATGTCAAACTTAGGGATCCACTCTATTTTTTGTTGCCAAATGTAATGTTGTATTGTGAAAACGGCCATGGTTGTAACTCAACAACTCTACTACTTTTTCAACCTCTTGGTTTTCTAATAGATTATGCACTATCTAAATTTGGTTTTATTCCATGACAAAGTGAAAAACAAATCTATGATTTGAACTACGAATTTTGATACAATTCTAAACACAAATTTAGTGATTATGTCCCAACGGCCTTTCATGGTTGCTACATGAAATCTGGTTGGTACCGGAGGGCGTGGTCGCGTTAAAAAGTTTACCAGGTGCACTACAGTTTATAGGGGGTCGTGCTACCCAATTTTGCAGTCTAAAAAAAAAATCTTAAGTATTTTAATACAGGATTAATATTATACTATTTAATATTTACTTTTATATTAGATTTACAATTAAATTAAATTTTTATTTTGTATGTATTTTAATTATTTAAATTTATTAAAATGATGTAGGAGCATCTAGGTATAGGCGCAATCTTGTGTCAAGTTTATTTCCATTTTCGTGTTAGCTCCTAGTTCGCACTTTATCTTGGTTTCAGTGGTTGACTGACATTTTTGACATTGATTGTAAAATATCATATTGGAGGGTGAATGTGGGGTCGTGCAGACAAAGAAAGACCATTTTAAACAAGAGCTGCAGAGCAACGAAGTTCCTCCAGAAAGTTTTAGAATAGTTTTGTTTGTATTTGCTATGTTTTAGGAACAATTGGTCAGGATAAAGCAATTGTCACCTAAATTTAGGAATTTTATCATTAACAGAGTCAACTTTGTCTTCCATTAGAAAATGACCCTTATAACAAAAGAATTTTGCTCACTTTAGAATTTTGAGATGCTCTAGTTGTGCTTTTAGGCCATGAAGAAAGTGCAATTTACATGTTTCCAGCATTATGTAAATATTAATGAGTTCAAAGATTTCCTTAGCCATTCAGCATATATTATAAAAAATCCTCTTTAAAAATTCAAAGATCTTTAGAACTTTCATTGTATGTAGAGCCATGTATAACCAACCTACTTAAATGTTATAGTTTTCTGCACAAATGAAAATGAAAGCATATATTTCTAAGTCTTCTTATAGGTGCCTAATGTCTCCAAAAAATTCCTCACAATAGAAAATGATCCTTTTATTCCATTCAGTAATAGGTAACTCATTTATAAGCCTCATAAAATTTATAATGTGAAGTGTATTGCAAAAGGCTTGGATCAAACATCAGAAATCTCAATTGAACCCATATGCCTATTTTGTTGATTGTAGTGTAGTGGAAAAAAGCATTGCAATAGTCATTGGACCAAGACCACAAGGTAGAGGATTAATTGTTGAAGTTATTCTTGAAGCATCTTCATAGGAAACATGACTGACTAATTGGTATTCTCTTTTAGCACTAGGACCCTACAAAAGTGGAAGCAATAGTTTTTATTTGCTATATATTAACCATCTTTTACTTAAATTTTTTTTTTGAAAAAAATAGTTAGAAGGTGTCATACCTCTACTACATTTAAGCCAAGATCAATTATTACTACACTAGGTTTTAGCCAATCACCATGAACCAAATTTGGCACACCTATTGTAGCAACAAGAATATATGCTTCATGAGTAAAATCTGTAGGAAATTATTTATGTTTTGAGTAGCTATGGTCTACATAATTTTTTTGTGGAAACATGGTTTAAAACTTTAAATTAATACTTAAGCAAAGATTGTTTACTATGTTTCAAATTTCAAAGTTATTCAATAGAATATGGCCCATATTCTGACATGTCAAACACTTTTTTAAGAAGAGAAAATGCAGTCCACCCTTAATCAATGTGTATTTATTTATAGATTAAACATGTGTACTTATAAATTTATAGATATGTATTTTCCCAGATCCTTTTTCAGTTGAAAATAAAGATTATGATATTTCTTGTAGAGTATGTAAAAAGTGATATATAAAAATTCAGATCTACCCATTTTGTCTAACAAATTTTTTTTTAAGACATTTAACTATTATTTTGTTGTCCCTTACCTTCAAAATAAAGTGTAAGTTGAAAGTCTAATACAACTAATTCTCAAGAAAAAAAAATTAGTATTTTAAATAACCATATAAAATTTTAAATTATCCTTTGTAACTCAAATTTTGATGCTACTCTTTGGATTTCAAATATTTTACCCTTAAAGAACCTACTCTTCATGTGAAAATTTTTGCTCAATAATGTGGTGGACACATCAGATACTTCAACCATAATGATTCAAGAAATTGATGATTCAAATTATTTTATTCCTTTCAAGGTGACCACACAATGCTCATACATTTCTACTTTATAAATTTGACATTAATGATAAATATATTAAACAAAAAAAAGTTAGTATATATTTTACTATTAGGGTTAGAAGTATTAATGTCTTAACATTAATTTATAAATTCGACATTAATGAAAAATATTACAAACAAAAATAAGTATTTTAACCTAGAATTCTATTTGTATGTGAAATGAAGTATTATTATGAGTTAGAAAAAATAATTAATCAAATCACAACAATATTTGTAAAGCTTAGAATTAATTATAAAATTAAATTAAATTTTAATTTATAAAATTTATAAAGTATTTATTATCTAGTTTTTAAAATAAGTAATTATCTACTACAAATAAATTAAATTAAAACTACAATTTATTTTTAAAATAATTCAACAATTATTAATTATAATTTTAGAATAAATTAAAAATATATATATGACTAAATTTTCTATTATTTTTTTCTTTGCATCCAAATTATTTTATTTTCTAAAATAACATTAAATGCTAATTTTAAAAATATTAGAAATTATTTTGCATGCCTACTTTTGTATTTTTGAGTTCAATTAGGTATATTGTTCTTTAAATTTGAATAACCAATCATAGAGTATGTAACTAAGGGTTAATTTCAAGTTTAGATTAGAGTTAGCAAATCAACAAAGACAAAGAAACCCAAAGAACTATCAAGTACAAAGGAAATTAAACAAAAGAACAATTATACTTATTTCTCAAATTTTCCATGATTACATCCATAGCACCTTCTAACTTGTTGGTTGATGTGTTGCCCTCAAATTGAACATGCGAGCAATCTGGAAATAAAAGTCTAAGTCTTACACCAAGCTTTTGAAGGATTTGATCAAAGTCTATGTTTATGCCTAAATGACTAAAAATGACTCAAAGAAATCTAAGTTTTAATATGCAATAATAATGTAATTCATGTGTGTAATGTAAAAATAAGAGCAAAATAGTATTTTATAGAAAATGCCATTTTGGATGGACAGATGAGATCGACTTTCGACGGAGACCTAAAATTAGCAGACAAGATTTAATTTGACAATTCCTAATCAGGGTTAGGGAAAAATCATTAAGTGAGTGGTCAAGATGCCATCTGAAAAAATCAAATCGGTGGTGGGGAATAAATGAGATAATAAATTTAGAAAATAAAGATTTTCAAAAATCAATAAAGATTGCCTAATTTGTGAGATTCAAAAAATCAAGAAGATAAGAGATGAACTGAAAAGCAAATTTGAAAAATCAAGAATCTGCTTGCTTTATTTGATTTTTGGAAGAAAGCTACCAATTTGAATTAAATCAACTCAAAATATGGATTTTGTGAGACAATAAATAATCTTTTTCATATTATTTACTAAAATAAGGTGATAGTTAATAAAACGAAATCATTTTAAATAATAAATTGATTTAAAATGATGGAAATGTTAAATTGAGTAATTCAATAATTAAAGATAATTATTTAATTTTAGAGGATTATGACTGATAATTAAATAAATTCATAAATTCATTTAATTATGGAAATTAGTGACATATTGAATAAATAAATAAAATTTATTTATTTAATAATCAGGAAGAATAAATGGATAAAGGTAATTAAACAAATTAACAAATTTATTTAATTAAAGGAAGACTTTAGACAATTAAAGACTTATTGAATAAATAAATAAAATTTGTTTATTTAATAATCATGAAGAATAAAATGACATGAATTAATTAAACAATTATGAATTATTTAGTTAACAGTTGAATGTGGACCAAAGACATAATTAAATGTCATAATTATGCTAGGATGAAAGTGGTAAAAATAGAGCTTGCAGGCCTAGGTCATTTTTATGTGTCTATATTTTACCCCTCTTTGTCATAATGTAGCATGTCGCATTGTGACAAAGAAAATAAGTCAAAAATATGCCCGAGTGCAAAATAAGATGAAGAAGAATGACGAGGAGGGTCATGGTATGCCCCCTTGAGAGGACAACAGGTTGCAAGAACATGGGTGTGCTCTCGAAATTAATGAGAAGACTAGAATATGAAGAGATAAAGAAATGTTAGTGCAAAAGATATGGATGATGATATGGATGCAATGCCTATATGAGATGAGCAAGAGAAGATGACAAGACTAAAGAAGATGCATGTTAGTTCCTAGACCAAATCCTTCAAAACTTTTCCATAGAACTTTAATATTTATTTCTCTTAATCATCATTGGGTGGTAAAAATGACACAAATGGACAACAAACACCATGATATGACGTAGACCAAGGTGTGCAAGGTCATCCACTTGAAAAACAGACAGTCATAGACAAGGAATGTCCTAACTCATACTAAGGGTGAAGTTTCTCCAGTATTTTTGTCAAGACAATCCATAGACAACAGTTAAAGAAAATAAAATAGGCCAGGAGACGTCATCGCACCTCTAAATCCTTCATGGGACATCCTCGAGGTAGCTAGTAACATGACCAAAAAGACAAAATAGTAAAAATATAAGACAAAATAGCCAAGATAGTCAAAAGATAAGACAAGATAGACCAGAAAGATTAACAACCATTTTATTTTGTTTGCCAATGTTTGTTTGCCAAAGATTGAATTCTTGTCAGTTTGACAGTTTTGACAGTTTAAGAGCTTTTCCAATTTGACGGTGTTGATAGTTTGACGGTGCCTATTGTCAAGGACACATCCTGAAAAAGGAAAAGGACATTTTGATGAGGTCCAAATCCGAGAAGGACATATCTTGACGAGGACCAAAGAGTGACGAGACTGACATTGTTTTGACTAATATGTTTTGGCAAGTTGATTGATGTTGACTATATGATTGATTGGACTGTGCTGTCTGATTTTGACCAATTTTGACATTGACGTTTTGAATGACTGTCTTGTGTTTGAGTTTGACTGTCTGACTTATTTGACCAATGTGACAATTGTGACAAATGCCATGATTTTATTTGGACCAACCTAAAAGGAATAACCTAATGTCTCAGGGACTCATTGACTGATGGCCTTGCCTACGTAGCAAATGCACAGAGACAACGTAGTTCAAAGATGACATGGACTGATTAACATGACTGACTTTGACTCCATTTTTAGGATTTTTACATTGATTTGGATATTTTTGTGTTTTTCTTTAGGACGTTTTATGATTTTTAGGTCTTTCTTTAGGACATTTTATGATGTTTTTGGTCTTTCTTCAGGACATTTTATGATGTTTTTGTCTTTTTTCAGGACATTTTATGATGTTTTGTCTTTATGTTGTTTTATGATTTTTTTGGATTTTGAATTTTAAGAGGATCGTGACAAATGCATATGACTGATGCCTACACATGAGAATCCAAGGAAAAACATGATTGTGCCCCTAGTCAAGCTGAATAGCAATTGACAGGTTATGACAACGTTGTTTGACGTGGGAAGGATGCATCCAAAAACAATGTGAGGATGATGATAATGTGACGAAAGTATCAAGGTCTATAGCTAGGCCAGGAACAAATTCAAGTAATGTTTTTGGATAATGTGCTTGTATGAATTAGACTCATTGCATTTGGAATGACTTGGTTAGGACTAGATGGGATGATGATTATCCTTAGACCGTTTGATAAGGGAAAGCCAAGATAGGTGACAGGCATGAAAGGATAGGGGGTGGCCTTGGTAAAAGATAGGAGACATGAGACTAATGGAATTGTCATATGATTTTCAAGGACTATGTCATACAAGGACAATAAGACTATGACGTTCAATGACATGATGTTTTGTGAATCATGTATGACCAAAGGATAGACATGTCAAGAGTTTTCCCAAAGCATGATTTATGTGTGCCAGTTTTATGTCAAGACCGAAGTAAGTGGGAAAAATGCATGGAAATGATAGGGCTTAGATAGACGTCAATGTCATGAGGAAGGCATGGGAAATGAGATGACTTTCCCCTAAGTATAAAATTCCACATAGATGATTTATTTTACACCTGACGCTTGTTTGTCAGGTTTTCATCATGGTACTTATCTAGGGCAGATGTTTACCAAGTTTTCACTGTAGGACAAAATTTTTCTCTTTACTATTTTCTTGACTTTTCAATTTTTTTGGTGTCACCAAGACGCCTATTTTCCAGGTTCTCATTAGGGTGATGATTTTTTAATTTTTCAATTTTTTTTTTGTATTTTTGATTTGTGGATAGCCTAGATGCTTTAGATAACCACTGCCTGTTTTGAATTCACTAATGATGCCAATGTAGAGACTGGTGCCATGATATGCCAATAATGTTTTGTCTGAAGTAGTTGTCTTGTCAGGATCATAGCGCTTGTATACAACTGATCGATGTCATTGTGGTCCTTTCTGATACTAGAGTTGGCCTTATTAGAATATGCACATCATGATAGAGTGCCATGAGAGTCCTTGCGATAAAGAGTTACTGCCAAGATGTGATGGATTTGTGACATGGGATCATTTGACTTTAGATGAGATGTAGGGTTATGACGAATGACGGTAGACATGGAAAGATTTTTTGGACATTTGGATGAATGAATTTTTATTTTCCAAACTTGGGATGGTGGATGACGAATTTTGGAATTTTGATTGGGACAATGTTTGGAACCAACACTTTTAGATGCCTTGCTTGATGACCATTTTGAAGGAGGTGGACATTTTTTGTATGTGGGAGTCCTCTTGTCTTGTGGCTCCACATTGTGATTGACTTTTGTATTTGACTTGGTGTCTTTGTTTGATCCACTTGTCTTTGGGATCCATTTTAATTTCATTTTTCCACTTGTCTTTTTGTTTGATTCAATGGCCTTTGACATTTGATTTTGATCTTTTGATTTGTATTACTTTCGTCTTTGTTGGTTCCAAAGGGAAGGTTTAAGATGTTGAGAATGATGATTTATGGTGTGGATGGACAGGGTGTTGGCAACAACCTTATGATAAGGATTTCTCATGGACTCTATTTTGACGTTTGTATTTGACAAAGTTGCCCCCAGTATTGAGGAGGTACCACTGACATCGTTTGATTTACTAACTAAGGAATAGCCAAGACCTTGATGTCTATAATTTTCCTGTAGTTGTATTGGTTCTAGAATGCCTTGCTCATGTATGCCTAGTCCTTTGCCTTGATATTGCATGCTTTGATAGATTATATTTGCAATGGGGTATTTGTTGTTTTGAAAGCAAGATACTAACCCATCATTAGGTATGTGGATACTGTCACTTGTAATATTTTCGTCTGCAAGAAACCCTGCTCTGACAAAGATAGATGACCCTAGTTGATAAAGTTTCTTAGCTTCATTGTCATTTTGGAAATATATTCCTGACTGATATCTTTGGTCTAATTGTGTGACATGTCAGGTTCAGATGATTATGTTGGTGCTTCCAAGGCAATGTCGAAGCCATCATTATGTTTAGTGTCATAGAGTCCAATTATTTTAGCTATAACTTGATCATAGGCAAGCATGTCCCTAGTGGAAGATTCTTGTTCTGGAGAAATATCGTCTATGTGTCCCATGGAGACAAGTGTCTCATTGTGGGAAGTGTCAATAGTCAAGGCCTTTATAAGGTCGGCAAGTGTTGGATCATGAATAGCATAAAGTTCAAGGAGTGGATCGTCTTGGATTTCTTGGTCAATGGTAGGGTCTTGGTCAAAGATGGGGTTGTCATGGATTTGGACTTCTTGGTCAATGGTAGGGTCTTGGTCAAAGATGGGGTTGTCATGGGCGATGTAATTAGGATTGAAGTCTTTGTCAAGGGTTGGGGTATTTTGGATGTCATGATCGTCTTGAAGAACTTCTTGGATGGACTGAAAGATAGGGTCATGGAATGGACTACCTTGTTCTTGACATAAGAGTGACATTATAAGGTCATGTTTTGGGCTTTTGTTTTGACATGTATCCTCAAGTTTAGACAATGGGATTTGACTTTGGACACTGATAGCATTTTCATGACTAAATGTGGCTTGTGAGGGGTTGACTTGAAAAGGATTACTAGATGAAGGACTAGGATAGGACATGGAGACTTGGACTGGACTAGTATGTGAAGGACTAGGATATGACATGGGGCCTTGGACTAGATTGGTGTAAGGTTGACTAAAATGGTACGTGGAGACTTGGACCGGATCAATATATTATGATGTGGGGACTTGACATGAGTTGGTAGATGGTTGATAAGGCATGTATACTTGGACGGGATTGATAGGTGAAGGGCCATAATATGATGTGGAGGTTTGGAATGGACTAGTGGACAGTTGGCTTCCCTTGTCAAGATTAGGATAAGGGTGATAAGTGGACATTTGTTTTGAATTAATGGCAGGATTTATGTTAAGTGACTATTGATGGTGAGGGTAGACGGATGGAGGTGAAAAAGTATTTATGTCAAAGCCTCATGGTCACTTAGCCCCTTGGTCCAAAAGCATGGCTAGATACCTTTGAGGGTCGCGTAAGACTGAGTTTTCTACGAAGGAGACTATATCAGGATTTTGCATTGTAGCTTCTAAGTCTTCTGCATATACTCGTCCATTTTGGTCTCTTTGTATGAATGGTTCAGAAGGATTTCGTGATGAAGATGGCATGTTCATGGAATATTGAATGTTCATGTTGTGAAATGGGTTAGAAAAGTTCCAACGTTGGTTTGTGTCATAAGTGTTATTATCAATGTTGGAATTGAAATCTTGTCCAAAGTTTTCCATTTTTCCTCTTTGTCTTTGAAGCCTAGTCTCAACAATAAAAAGGGATTGCTCAGATAAGGATGACGAGAATGACAACTAAATGTGAGGATGATGACAACCTATGTTTTTTGGATTTTCGATAAGGATGAAAATGCAAGACTATGTTTCCTAAAATGTTGACTAGGATGACTAGGTGATGATAACGTTTGTCTAAGGAAATGATTGATGTAAGATGACAAGGTGATCAAAGCCAAAATGTCGACTGAGGAGTAAGATGATGATGTTTGACTAAGTACTTAATGTTATAAATGCAAGGTCTAGGTTCAAAATGATGACTAAGATGAACAATGCAAAGTCTAAGTTCAAAATGGGGATTGACATTGTTTTTCGATGTTTTGTTGAAAAATTTGAGTTGTCTAAGGTCGATTGTTTGTGTCCAAATTTGTGAATGTTGTGTATATTGTTTGAAAATCTAGAAAACACTTGACAAGCATGATGTTTTAGTGTAAGAAAGCGCACATAAGACAAGTACAATCCTAAAAGGCCAATAGGCCAAAGGTTTGTATACTTGATATAGCCCACCTTTATACCCCGGATTGGTGATAAACAGCTTTCCTTCTCAAGAGCGGATAGCTTAGAATTTTGGTGGCATTGGCTCCCCTTCACGACCCATTAACGTCATTCGAGCACACCAAATTTGAATTCTTGGGTAGTGACTTCCCAAGAACTGCTATCTCTACTCAAGGGGATCAGTAGTGAGTGTCTTCAGGAATAATACTATACCCTGCACTATATCAAGCAACGGCCAAAAAAGATTGGAATCTAAGACAAAAGGTGTTTAATGTGAGGCCCACCTCTATGCTACATCCAGTAAGTGAACTATTTTAAGTTTAATTATTGATTATGCCCGGTGATACCATTAATGATAGGAGATTTAGACATTTGTGTTTATGTGATGGTTTGATTATGACTATGCTACATCTAGTACTTGGATTATTTTGTGTTGGTTATTGTCTATCCCTATTGATATTATTGATGTTGGGATATTTGAAAATTTAATTTAATATGATTATTTGATTTTGATTATGCGACATGCTAGCTAACTATGATGATTGATCTAATTTTATGTTGGTTATTGCATTTTTTTAATTTGAATATGAAAACTTAATGATGAATGAATGAAACAAGTGTTGTGAACCAATCATGTTGCAATTAGATTGGTATGGAAATAAAGGTTAATGAAAATGAGATAAGATAGGTGGTTAATGATATTTCAATTATGCTATAGGATCTTTATGCTATCAAAATTATGAAACTTGTGTGAATGCAATTGTGATTCAAATGGTTTGATTTTTATATGAATATTATTTACTTGGATGGATTAACGTGTGCATTGAGTGTGCAAGTACATTTTCCATGGCCAATGGAAATTGGAGGCAACTCTTGGGAACCCTATGTAAATTAACCAGTGAAACCGAGCTAAAGTCCATATGAAGGGACTATAGTTCCATCATGTAATTATTGATATTATTTGTGAATGTTTTTAATTTGGTTTTTATTGCCACGTCAATCCATCCAGGAGGTGAGTTGTCTATCCAAGTGGACAAACTCGGATTTGAACTTTTAGGCACTTTTTGGGGATTGAAAAGTAATTTTTTTTAAAGTGTTTTTATGGGTTTAAGGTCCCTAGGGCAGGTACCTATGGGTTAGGTACCTTTTTAGCTCAAAATCATGGGTCAATCTCAAGATTGGGAACTCTTTTTGAGGCCTTAAAGAAGTTTGACGAAAATAAGGTTTAGAAAGTGGGATGGGGACTAGTCCCTTTCCAATCCCACTTCTCCATGCTGTCTTGGAAGTCTCCCTAATCCTCACACATGTGTGAGAACACATGGGTGAGTGTGCCTGAGAGAGTGAATGGGAGGTTGACAAATGTCAACTCCCTATTCAAAGGAGTTCATACTTGAGTTCCTATAAAACAAACTCAAAACAAGGGTTAGGGGATTCTTTATGCATTCTTGATTTTGGTTGAATTTTGGGGGAGTGAGAAGTTTAAAGAAAAAGCTTGCAAGAAGAGGAGTTGTGTGGATCCTCAACCCATCTTTCCTTGAGCTTGATTCTAAGGTAGATTCACCACTTTTGCTTTCTACTTCTTCATGTTTGTATTTGAAAGATTATATGTGTAGGTGAAAAGATGTGCTTGAAATTTTATCTATGGTGTTTGATTTGTATGTTTATTTCAAATTTCTCTTGGAGCATATCTTCTTGTGTTTTTGATGTATTATGTGTTATGGGAAAAAGGGTTGTGTAGGGATAGGCTCACCCAAGTTGGGAAGAGCATCTCTTGTTGGGGATGGTATGGAGTAGGAACCTCCATGGGGAAGTTTAATCCCTCCTTAAGAGGAGAGGCTCAAAAAGGGTATGAGTACCCATATGTAATTGTGAAATGGTAGAAAGGGTTTTGGTGGCATGGGTTTTGGAGAAAGAGAATATATATTAAAGAAGGATAGCATGCAAAATGATGGGAGTATGATATTGAATTGTTCTTGTTGCTATTATTATAAGTCCCCATATGAAGTGTGTAGTCCACCCTCATCCCCCACTTTGGATTCTTGATGGAATCCTAAAGTTATGTGGAATTCCCTTGGGTGGGTGTGAAAATAATCTTGTGTGTGTAAATATTGTTTTGGCTTGGTTTTATTTGTACCCAGTTCCTAGAGTTGCCTCCTAGCTCAGGGGTGGTTTGTAAGCAAACCTACGGTTGGGAGGTGAGCTAGCTATGGCCATGAGAAAAGATCCTAGTATGTGTTGTTTGTGTAGGTTTAGAGGATAATGGTGAACAAAGCTTACCATGGAGATAATCTATCCCATTACCTTCTATTTCTTATGGTTATTAAAATGGTGTGCATGAATCACCTTGGAGGGGTATTGGAGGTTTATTAGTTATGATGGAAGGAAAGTCCTTGTCTAACTTATATCTTGTATTGGTTGGATTTCTTATGTAATTAAATTCTTAGGTGTATTGTTCCTTTGAAAAGAGGATCACTCCTATTCTATGTAAAGAAAGAGAGAATATGTGTTTTAAACTTGAAAGTGGACATGCTATTTTGGAAATATAGTTTCTTGCATTTTATCTACTTCTTGAGAAATATAAAACACATTTGTTTATAATCGCTTGTGAATTAGTACGGAATATTATGTTTTGCATTTTCTGTCATTAGAACAATAAAGAAAAAAGAGAGTTCTTCCAGCCACGTATACTATTTTCTACTAAAATGAATGAATTAAATTTTGGTTCTGATATAGTAAATCTTCTTGTTTCTATCCTGAAATTACTTAAGATAGGAGAATACGTGCAACATGCCTTGATTAAGCATTTTCTGATGCCAATGAAGTTCCATTGAAGTATATTGACTGCCTTAGTTTGAAAAAAAAAAAAAGGAGGAAAACATTTTATTACTCTTAGTATTAATCCCTTGTAGGTTGTAAATAGATAAAATTTATTTAAGAAAAAAAAAAGAGAGACAAATGGAAGAGAGAACATTCATGTTAAATAGAGCTAGGCTATTTTGCTACTTGTAAAAAAAAAAAGACAAATTTTTTTTAGGGAACAGATAAGTTTTGAAATTATGATTCTCTCTGTCTGATGCAAGTTATAGGTATTGAATTAATACCCTACTTTGTGACTAATTTCCAATAATGTTGTTCATTGCCTTAAATTGTTAAAGATAGGACTTGAATCAATGATTATTCATAAATGCTCTGTATGGTACTGTTAAGAATGAAAAACATAGATGATATGAAGGGAATATTATTCTAATTCTTATTTCAAACTAGCCATGTGCCAACTGTGGCATGATTGGACAACTCTAAGATTTTAACTACAAAACGTAATGATTTCTATTGTAGTTGGAAATAAAATAGTACGTGGTAATAGTTGTTCTTCGTCTTTATCCTACCATGGTAGCTCCATGAGAACATACTAGTTAACAACCAGCAGTGTGATATTCCATCCCCTAGAGACATGTTGGAGGAAAACTTTAACCATGGCACAATATCTTTTAAGAGAAAATACAAATAGAACATGAGTTACAAAAAGGAGTGCTTGCACGCCTATGAAGACTGTGCATACGACCACGTACTCTCATGCCTGGTTCTTCTCTTTCCCTTGGTTATGTTAAGAAGAAAGCATATAGAACAAAATAAAAACCAGAGTATTCACAACTGAGACTAAGAGTGCATCCACGAACCATAATGGGTGCCCCTATTGCTGTTCAAGGTAGAAAACAAAAATGATAAAATAAAAAAATAAATAATAACCAAATAATAAGCTGTGAGCAAACTCAACAAAGATAAAAACAGAAGATAAATACAATTCTGTAAAATGGAAATAATAGCATAAGGAGCAAGGCAGGAAGGGTGATGCAAAGTAGAGATCGGTAGGTGTCACCTTTGGCTCAGGCATGAACCACCACTATCGACTCCTAATTAGCATGATTAGCTTCTTGTATGGGATGAAAGAGTCGTGGGGATAATGTAGGTCAATCTGTTTATTAAAAAAAATCTGATCTATTAAACTTATACAAACCCAAACTTCCCCTAGGTCATAGTAAAGAAAGCTAGCTTTAAAAGACTGCCTCTCAACTATTAAATGGAATGGTGCCAATGCACTCCCAGCCGGTCTGTTGGGTTGTACTCCAAGCGCATTGAAATGAACTTGTAACTTACTACATTTAGTATTCATGCCAGGAAAAAAGATCAACAATAAATCTTCATTGGGTTTATGGCTATGACTCGTAGCTGGCTATATTAGCCACACATGAGTCTTTTGGAAAACGTGAAGGGGACCATCTAGGAACCTACAGAGTGGGTCAAAGAGCTCATTAATTGATATTTCATTGCGACCTCCTTGTGCGAGCACCCATTGAATGTTACCCCATCATATACATGTTATGTTATGAAATCTGGCATCAGACAGATTTAAGTTGGTGTTCGGTAAACAATTCACTATCCAACAGTTTATTCATGAGACTCATGGGTAAAGAAGCGTAAACATTTTTTTTACTCGAATTATCATTGGCAATCTGTTTAAAATATTTGGATCTATCTTCTTAGTTGCTTGTGCCAAATCTGCCACTCCTCTCTCTCAGTCTGTCATGAGACAAATCCAGATCCGTAGGTATCACCTAAAACCTAGGAAAAAGAAAAAAAAGAAGAGAAAATCAGCATCGTTGTCAGTTAATTGAAGAATGTAGTTGTCTGGTGTAAGATTAGTGCTCCCAATCCATGTCTCACAAAATCACGGATTAAGCAAACATAACAAATGGATTAAATCTTAGTTCACAATCAGCTTGAAATAATTATTAAAATGGATAATGGCTATTATAACGTTGGCAGTAATGTTAGCGGTAGAATTATTACTAACCTTCACAACTCCTACATTGAGTTCAGTACAAAATAAAATAAAATATTCAAAACGTTAGTGGCAGCAAGTCATATTATATTTATAAATAATCAGGCAAGTATTGTTTTCGAATATCATAAAGATCCTTTTCTTAGAGCGTTGAATGGATAACATGACTATTAATAATGTCACCCGAGAATTCCCCATTAGCGCATATGTTATATAAATGAAAACGTAGGTAAACATCTTTCACGGTGATCTTCCAAGTTACCATATTGTTCCCTCATGAGGATTCATTCTAAGCATACAAAAGCCTTTGTGGAAATGCCTAAGATATAATTTTACTTCAATAAAGAAAAAGGAGAATATTCTCATAGTTTTAAAAGGAGGCTCTTAAATGAGACGAATTCCTGAATAGCTGCCATAGTAAAATACACCTTTTAAAAGTTTCAAAGCTTCAAGAGAAGAAAAACAAGAAATTCGTGAATCTTGGTTTTGATTTTAATTAATTAGTTTCAGCATTAGCTGTGTTTTATTAATATGGTGGGTATAAATATACATATGTAATAAGTTTTACTAGTACTCCTTAAACAAAAGAGTGGGGAATATATTTCCCCACTCCTAGGGAAAAGAATCTAACTGTTTTAGATAAGAATAAATGCAAGGAAAGAGCTCCACGTAATACTAGGGAGTCTTTTAGAAAAAATAACAATAATAATAGTTTCCCTTTATTTAATATCCTCCTCCCTCCCTTATTTAAAGGAAATTAATAATATGTAATACATAGAAGAAGTAATGTATAATTATTTGTATAAGCTATTTTCTTATCCTTGTTTACTTCTTAGAGCATATATATAGAGAGAGTTAATTGTTTATTTATATTCTTTTTATTTAAAGGAAAAGTAAATAATTAAATTAATAATAACATAATAATAATAAACTTTTATAATTAGAGTAATTATAAATATCGTATTTAGTCATGTATTTGAATTTCCAAAATTGATGTTAATGTAAATTCCACTAATTTTATATTTATCAATTTTTTTTGTTTTTGTGTATGATGGTCTCCACCCTCACCTACTCGTTTAAATATTTATTCCCCACTAACAAGCTATGTCTCGATGATGTCATTACTAGGACAACCCCATTCAGTGCATGTAGCTCGTTAACCAGCATGTAACCATGTAACCAATAGTTAATGTCCTTTACCTTTAAGAAATAAAATAAAATAAAAATTGTTAGTTGTGTTTTTTCCCTAGTGTAAGTAATGGGCATTACATTAATGTGGGCATTATGTTCGTAGGGCATGATCCATGTGGCGAGAGTCCCCTTTCGGATCCATCTCGTCGGAACCATACGCGTGATTCTTGGGCTTTCCCCAAGAATCCACTTTTATATACCAGTTGGAAGTCCCTCAGTGTCAGGGTGCTACCAGTCTGAGTCGTCCTGGGGTGAGTACTTTTTCCCACCAGAACAGGCCCAAGTTCTAGAGGCAATAATTGTTTCTCTTACACCCAGGATCGCATGAATGTGCAAGGGGAGAGGATACTTCAATTATTTCATTGTGAGGGTAATAACACAAATGTTCTTTCACACCAAACATAGTAGAAACTTATTAATTTTAATCCAAATGAAATATTTTCTACACTACCAGACAATCTGTTTCAAAAAATTTAACTAGGGTCTTTGACATGCGTTCTGCAGAAAGATTCATTAGTAGTTTGATAATGATCTTCGACTATCGACCTGCAAAAATAGTTAGATGCGTCATTTTTGTCCACTTGATCCAATGTGTCCTTTGAAGTGTTTATTTTTTGCACATGCACAAAACCAACAACAAAGGCAAAACCCTAACAAGATAATTGATCACTTACTATTAGAGGGTTAGCTAGTCAAGACAAATCTGATTTTTAGAATTTTTTTTATAGTAAAATTAAAAATACAGAGAATAAATCCTATCTAAAATATCAAGAGGTTTCCAAAAATGTAAAGAAATCAGAAAAATTTGTTGTTTTGCACCTGAAATTATTTTTTTATGAAAAATAATAAAAAAATTATACAAAATACAAAACAGCTCCAAAAATTCTGATTTTTGGATTCGAGGCATCTTATGTCATCCCAAATCTTCAAAAACAATTTTGTGAGTAGATCTGCAACCGTGGGTGAGATATAAGCAAATCTGTTTGAAACCCCAATTTTAAAAGATCTGTTGTTTGACTAATAATTGTGCATCCAAATTTAAAAGATAAAGAACAAACCCCTATTACAATTTAGAGATTTTTCTATAAATGTAAACATATCTAAAAAAATTGATAATTTTCTCTCAAAATTGATTTTTCATGAAAAAAAGAAAAATAATTATAAAAAATTAAAAACAGATCCAAAAAATATGATTTTTGGAATGAAAGCTCTTGATGTTGTCGTCAAACTGTAGAAAAATTTTTGTGAGGAAATACATAGCTGTTTGAAAGTTATGGTCAAATCTTTGGAAACAAGGGCTTTATCCAAAATGATGCAAAACCTGCAACAAAAAGAAACCAACTCCAAAAATTGCTCTTTATTTGTCCAAATATGTCAGGTTCATCAATGTAACTAAGGGTTAATTCCAGGTTTAGATTAGAGTTAGCAAATCAACAAAGACAAAGAAACCCAAAGAACTATCAAGTACAAAGGAAATTAAACAAAAGAACAATTATACCTGTTTCTTGAATTTTCCATGATTACCTCCATAGCACCTTCTAACTTGTTGGTTGACATGTTGCCCTCAGATCGAACATGTGAGCAATCTGGAAATAAAAGTCTAAGTTCTACACCAAGCTTTGAAGGATTTGATCAAAGTCTATGTCTACGCCTAAATGACTAAAAATGACTCAAAGAAATCTAAGCTTTAATATGCAATAATAATGCAATTCATGTGTGTAATGTAAAAATAAGAGCAAAATAGCATTTTATAGAAAATGCCATTTTGGATGGACGGACAAGATTTAATTTGACAATTCCTAATCAAGGTTAGGGAAAAATCATTAAGTGAGCGGTCAAGATGCCATCTGAGAAAATCAAATCGGTGGTGGGGAATAAATGAGATAATTAATTTAGAAAATAAAGATTTTCGAAAATCAAGAAGATAAAGATTGCCTGTTTTGTGAGATTCGAAAAATCAAGAAGATAAGAGATGAACTGAAAAGCAAATTTGAAAAATCAAGAATCTGCTTAAATGAAATCATTTTAAATAATAAATTGATTTAAAATGATGGAAATGTTAAATTGAGTAATTAAATAATTAAAGATAATTATTTAATTTTAGAGGATTATGACTGATAATTAAATAAATTCATAAATTCATTTAATTATGGAAATTAGTGACATATTGAATAAATAAATAAAATTTATTTATTTAATAATCAGGAATAATAAATGGACAAAGGTAATTAAACAAATTAAAAAAATTATTTAATTAAAGGAAGACTTTAGACAATTAAAGATGTATTGAATAAATAAATAAAATTTATTTATTTAATAATCATGAAGAATAAAAGGACATAAATTAATTAAACAATTATGAATTATTTAGTTAACAGTCAAATGTGGACCAAAAACATAATTAAAAGTCATAATTATGCTAGGACGAAAGTGGTAAAAATAGAGCTTGCAGGCCTAGGTCATTTTTATGTGTCTAAAATAAGTATTTAAATCTAAAATTCTATTTCTATGTGAAATGAAGTATTATTAGGGTAAGAATTATTAATCATATAAAAAAATTAAATCAATAAAATATTTTAAAAAAATTTAAATTTTAGTCTTTGATTGTTGAATTATTTTAAAAGTACTTCTATTTAATATATAATTCATTTATATTACATCATCATTATAATTTAATTAATTATGAATTTAATAATTAAATAATAAATATTCTATGAATTTTAGAAAATAGAATTTAGTTTAATTTTAAAATGAAATTTAAGTTTTACAAATATTGTGTTGATTTGATTATTTATTTGATTATGATTGATTATTCAAATTTAAAGAACAACACAATTCAACTCAAAAATACAAAAATATAAAAATAAGCATGTTAAATATTTTTTGATTTTTTGAAGTTAGAATTTAATATGATTTTAGAAAATGAAATCCTTTGGATGAAAAGAAATAAAAAATATTGCTTTATATATTTTTTCATTTCTTAATTTATTCTCAAATTATAATTAGTTATTGTTGAATTATTGTGAAAATAATATTTAGTTTTATTTAATTATATTAAATATAGTAGAATGATCAACCATTACACACTGGTGACTTGATTATTCAAATTTAAAGAACAATATATCTAATTGAACTCAAAAATACAAAAGTAGGCATGCAAAATAATTTCTAATTTTTTTGAAGTTACAATTTAATGTAATTTTAGAAAATACAATAATTAACTAGATAATAAATACTTTAGAAATTTTAGAAATTAAAATTTATTTTAATTTTTTAATGAATTTTAATCTTTACAAATATTGTTGTGATTTGATTAATTGTTTTTTATGATGAATAATTCTAACTCTAATAATACTTCATTTCACATACAAATAGAATTCTAGATTAAAAAAGTAATTATTTTCAAATAAGTTAGTAATTATTAAATATATATTTTTTTAAAAAAATTATAAGCTTAAAATAGTTGAGTTAAATTCATTTTACAATTTAGTATTATATATATACATATTCAGAATTAGTTGTTGGGAAAGTAAATAGACTAGTGAAATTAAATTTACTATTTTTGAAACTATGATAAATAGAGCAGGGAAAATCGCAACTGTGATAATGGAGCTGAAAAAATTGCCCTTATCCCTCAAAAATTTTGAACCAATTACATATCAGAAAATTAATTTTAGATATTTGTTTTGTTAAATATTTTGCATATTTACTTTAGAGTTATTCAAATATTTGTCAAATACAAAATAAATATGAATTTCCATTTGTTTAAATCAAAGTTATTAATAACTTGTTAAGGAAGAGGCGTGCCTATAGTTCCTTGGAGGAACTAAAAAGAAATCAATTGTGAAGAAACTAAAACTTGGGATATTTCTCACCAAGAATTATACACAAATAGACGATCAATTTAACATTAAAGAAAACAAAGAGATCAAATTGCAGTGAACTCCCAAAATTAATATCATAGACCAATAATGCATAAACAGTCTACTAAATATATAAATTTGAAAAACAAATGTGGTTGTTTGGATTCCCTAAAAAATGCATCATTTGTGAATAACAACATTGTAAATTGATCTTTCCAATGGAAACATCTATTTATCTCTTTGTGGTTATACTCTAGTCTTCTGAGGTTTTAAACAAGTAAAATGGAAGTCCATCAGCAACCATCAAGGGTTGAAATAATTTTTTGAGATGATCCCTCTTTCTATTCCATCATCTAACTCCCTTAATTGATGAGTTACAAAAAATTCCCTGATAAACTCTTTGCAAGATTCATGTCCCTTAAAACTTTTTTTCTTTCCTTCCACTTGATTTACAATTGTGCTTTTATCAAACTTCAAAATATAGGCTTCATGTCAACACTCAAACAACACCTAGTGTGTCAATTATATAGCATGCTTCATTTTCAACCTTTAGAACGTAGAAGTGGTCATTCCAACTTAAAATATATATTTTTTGGTGTAGAAACTTCATTAATAATTTTCTCCCACATATTGTCAAAATTATAAAATTCAAAATCACTTTTCAAGTTTTTAAGTTGAAAGGCAACAAAAGAGGGCGTGGCTTAACCAACACACTCTAAGTTGGTTTGACCGCTTAGGTGGAAGATGTGGGCCGCCTCTTATTTTCAACATCTATTACTCTCGCCAACATCTATTCCAGTTGTCGTTAACTTCAAATTCATTTTTTTCCCTTGTTGTGTTCCATCATTTGGCTATCTAAAACATTTTGACTCTGTAATTGTTTTATACAAATGGTTGTTGCAGCGACAATAGTGAAAGCTTCAAAACAGGTTATGGGCATGTCTCGAATTAAAATAGAAGGGGGATTACTATCACATATTACATTTGGAAATGCTCGAGTAGAAATTTGTGTAAAATATGGAAGCATAGACAAGGCACATTAACTATTTGATCGAATGCCTCAAAGAAATGTGGACTCATGGAATTATTTGATTGCAAGATATGCACAAAATACATTTTCCAAAAAGGATTTAAAGCTTTCATCCAAATGTGATTGGCAGGTGTAAAGCTAGACTCCACAACCTTTACCAGCATCCTCCCAGCCTATGCAAAAATGGGAGCTTTGGTACAGGGAATGGACATCCATCATAGATAGAGGAATTTTGTTAGATGTTCTAGCTACAACCGCCCTACGAGATGTGTATACAAAGTAGTCCCAAAAATTTAAAAGGAAAAGATAATAATCTTAATTTAGATCATTACTCTACTCATCATTCAAATAGAGATATTTCACTATACAATTTTTTTCTATGTCAAAATAGGATATCTTTAATCTTTATAATAAAAATATGTTAAGTTCATTCGACATTATTTTTGTAGATGCCACTATTTTATCTTCTAGTTCTCATTTATATTCAAGTTTACAGTATATAAGTGTAGATTGATATTTATTTTAGTTTTATATTACTTTGGATTAAAGGTTTGAATGTATTATTTAGTATATGATTACCTTCTTTCTTGTTGCGATTGTGTTTTTAATTGTGAGTTTCTTTATTAAATGATTGGACATATTTCCACTCGAGACCTTGCATTACAATTGTATCAAAGTTGGTCTTAGAGCCCAAGGTTTAGTTTTTGGAGAGGTGAAAGTGTCACATGACATTGACTAAAGTTTGCAACTAAGAGATTTTTATCCATTAAATTTGAGGATGGGTAGAAGGTAGTGTGGATGTTCTCAAGTGTGTTGGTTATTGTGTAGGTGTGGTGTGAATTTTGTTATAGGAAAAGTGTTGAAGGAGAGAATAAAAAATAAAGGAATTATTGTGAGTAGATGAGGAAGGAACTAAGCACTTGAAATAAAAACTCAAGAAATAAGCTCATGAAGAAGATCTTTAAACCTAAACATGACTTCGGTTTTGTCCCTTAATAATGAGGCTTTCATGGGTTTCCTAAAGTTTTAATTTGTAGGTTAATGATTGATACCTTCAATATCAATCCTAAATTAGAAAAGAATATGAAGGATCTAAGTCAGTTCTTTGACCATGTGACATTACACACTACACACACACATGAACACAATGACATTACATTGAAGTCTTAGGACACTAATGATAAGGATTCCCTTCAATAAACAAGTAGCATTATTAAATCCTAATAAAATAATTTTAAAAGGTTGTTAATCCTCCAAGGGATGATGCAACTCTAATAAAATTTCAAGTATTGTACATGGAGTGGGATACTTATTATCCATTCATAAATCAATGTTAAAATACTTGAAATTTGTTTGAAGGTAAAACAAAACTTAATTACATGTAACCACTAAGGATCCAAACTCAACTTAAGGTCCATATTATCTAGCTACTAAACTTAATATTGTTAGCTTGCAAGAAAATAGTACCAAATTTTATACAAGAATATAAAGATCATCAATTTTTTTTAATTTTCCATCAAATGACCATGTGAAAATCTCTAGGACCTATTAGTATTAAAGTTCCAATGCTTAGTACCCCATGTGCCTATGAAAAATGAATAGGTTCAATCTAGGAGTTCACTTCAAGAATAATGCATATAGTGTATAAGTTGTGACCAACCTTTAATTTAATCATCTATTTAAGGGATTAGATTCCACTTAATTTTTCCCACCATGATCAATGTTGCTAAAATTATAGGGATAATCTAATCATAAAGTTTATTATTCCACTTGGACACCATCACCACAAAGCATATCATTTCATGGAGTAATGACAAGGTATATAGACTTGACCGTCTATTGTTCTCTACATTAAATTTTTATCAAGTATTGAATTAGTTATATGCCTTATTCATTTCATACATTATAGAGAGTTGGCTATCACACATAGGATCCACTAGACTTTAGCTAGTTGAATTCCTTCCACAAGATCTTATATATTAAATTAACTAGACTTACATTTACATATATAAAGAACTACAAAAAGTCCAATGGGGTCAAGCTAAAGTTAATAGTTGAAACACCTAAGCAAACCAACACCACCTAGCTATAACTAGCATTACCATCATTCTACACTCATATAATGACCATCATTTGACATCTATAAATCTACTAATATTATGGATATTGACCACAAGAGTGACCATGTATGTCTAGTCTCCCTTAATAAGTGTTATACAACATAATAAGGCCTTATGAAATTAATTATTTTTTAGTTCTTCTTCTTACCATGAAAGACCTAGGGTAATAATAACAAATACGTCCTTTTATTAGCTAATATGATTTAGCACAACACTCAAAGTACAAAAACTAGTGAGAATTATTTTACTAGATTCAAAACTATAAGATATTAATGATTATAACTATTGGATTTCACCATATAACTTCTTGATTATGAGATTCTACCCAAGTACATACTTCAATAGAGGCTTCACTAGATTCTTCATTATCTTTATTTCATACTTAAATCTTTTGAGTGATCAACACCCTTCTTACACACAAATTTCATTAAATTATTATCCTTTGGCGACTAGCCTATTTTAATACTTATATGGTTTCTCAATCCTCTATTCCTTAGATTTTATTTGTCAGGTTTGTAGGTTCATCAAATTATTTGAATTTCATCTAAGATCTCTTCATGACCTTAAATTATTTCATTCTCTCAAGGTTTCTACCCATACATTTTCAATGGTTTGTAACCACTTATACATTTTCAATTTCATCGTGATATAATATTTCATTCAATGTGCTTGATGTATGTAGAATAGAAAATAAACCTTTTGTAATCTTGGTATTTTATTGTGGATTGGGATCCATTTATTCTTTTGGAATATTTTGATTTTTCTTTGGAACCCATGTGGAAGTAGTATCTTCAAATAAGGTTGCATTGGGATTGTTTAGAGTTGTTTCCTTATTCTTCTTTAGAGCATAAATATGAATTTTTCCTTGTTTTCATATATATCGAAAAAAATGCAATTATCTTTCTCTTGCTTTATTGGTAGAGAACAACGGTTATAATTTGGTTTTTGTGCTTAGAAGCATTAGGGGGAAATGTAAAGGGCTTCATTTGCTCCTTATTTTTCCTTTTTATTAACTTTTTATTTGTTCCTTGTCATAGATTCATTTGGTATACTTAATAAATTATATCTTTGTATTAAAGAAACACCTATTTAATGTTCCTTACTCTTACAGTCATAACAGATGTCCTTGAGAGTGTCCAACATAATTTTCACCTGTGAAATGACTTGATTGTAAAATGTAATCATAATCATTTGAATCATGTGAAATATCTTGGACATCGTGAGAATGATTATGTTAGTAACATGTGATGCAAAATTTTAAATGTAATCATTATAATTGCAATCATATAGAAATGCATAAAAAAATTTATCAATATGGTAGGGTAGTGGAAAATGCCAAAAGATATACCTCCCAACTAGGGGACACCATCAAAATAATGTAAATTATATAGACATGTATGTAGAGAACAAAGCTCCAAATTTCAACCAATAATATTAGATGGATTATCATCTAATAGATTGTTCTTGTCTTATTTATGTGGTTCACAACCACCTTTAATGTTTTGAATTTTAGCATGATATGATGTCATTGAATGTGCTCGATTTATGTAGAATAGGAGAAATACCCTTTGTAATAATGTTATTCTACTTGTGGAGTCAAATTCACTTGTTCTTTTTTAATATTCTATTTTTCTTTGGAACTCGTATGAAAGTAACACCTTTAAAAGAGATGACAATGAGATTGTTGAAAGTTTCTTTCTTATTCTTCTTTGGAGCATGAGGAAATCATCCTTGCTTTGGTACATATGAAGGAATGATATAATGTTATTCTTTCTTTATTGGTGGAGGACATGATTTATAAGTTGGTTTTTGTGCTAGAGGAGTATTAGGAGGTAATGAAGAGGGCTTCATTTTCTCCTTATCTTTCTTGTTAATTTTTTTCTTGATTATTGTGTTGTACATGCATTTGTTATAATTAATGACTTTTATCTTTGGTTTCATGAGGAGCTTCCATTTGATGTTCCTCACCTTTTCAATTATAAAAAATGTTCTTGAGAGTGACAACATAATTTTCAAGTTTGAAGTAGTTGATTTGAAAATAGGTACATATGTATCTCTCATTACTTTCACAATTTTCTCTTGACAAACATATTTTAGTCATTAATGCATCATAGAGGGTATCCTGTTTAATTATGGTAACTAAGATCTCCTAAGTAAAATTCAAAATATAGCCAATGAAGGAATGATATGGAAAAATTCATCTACCTTCTTAAGCCCCATGTTAAGAGAAAATATAGTACTCCCCAAAGTGTCCACAAGAATGTCATTGGTTATGTTTAGAGCAACACATAAATGTGTATAATTTTCTGATGCTAAATTTGCAATTATACAAAATTATTTTATGCATATGTTATACTGATTTCCTAGATCAATGTGAATACTTCACATTATTGACCATGAAGAAAACCATGACCATAAAATGGGCCACAATAATTGTGGTTTTGAATATCATCATAAAAAGAAATAATTGAAGGTACATAGCTTGAGGTGAAATTTTATGATTAAAAGTTATAAATGTTTTTGTACAAGTGTGGGAAGAGGAACAAACATGCTTTCTATCCATAGGGTCTTTATTCATATGTGTGTACATCATAGAATTAGTAGGATGGTTGAATACCTATTAGTGCTCAATATTGTTAGAATGTGCATGCAATGAAAAAAATATTAGCATAAATTTCAAATTCTATTTTAGTGGAGTAGCCAAACAATTTCCCCCATCATTCACACCATTAACACGAATCACATTACTATCAATGAGATGTATGATTTTATGCTTGAATACCATAGAAGTATATGTATGGTGTTCATTAACTCTATGAAAAATGTAGAAGAATTATTCATTATTTAACTCTTAGTTAATCCTCTAGATGAATCCAATAGACTGGTGGAATTAAGGCTAACCAAATTATTATGAAAGTTTGAAGAACATTATCCAATGGTTTTCTAAGCTTTGTAAATTTTCTAGGCCTTAATGTTTGAATAATACAAAATTAGATGTGGTAGACATTTAATTGGAACTAGATTCAAATTCTTTCTTGTCATTTCTTTTTTGGAATTTATTGTTTTTTTGACATCTTGAAGGTTGGAGGAAGTGAGGGAGACCCCATAATTCCAACCATTAGATTCAAATAGTTAAAGTTCAAGATTTTTTAAATGAACACACAAATTTTACCACATAAATATTGAAATCTAATTCCATTGTCATTAGTAGACTCTTTCAAAACATTTAGTTAAATTTGTTAGTTAATTCTAAGCTCATATTGACATATAAGGGTTATAAGAAAATGGTGGCTAGCTCGTCAAAATAATGGATACAAATAGGAGCTAAGGATTAAAAGTATTCAAGGGCATAGTCCTTAGGATTCATGTATATAATTTAGGTAAGACTTTATCTTCATATGCAATATCTAGAAATGTATCATCAAAAACTCAAGCAAACATTGTAACCACCTTTTCCATAATATAACTCAAATATAGCTACAATAAAGCTAATGAACAATGGGTGTGTAACAACCTCAAATGAAAAAAGGTGTGCAATGTGGAGGATTATGTGTAATAGAGTTAGAGCTATAGTTTTCTTCTTAAGTTGAGCAAACTACTTCACTAGTGTATTGAAGGTTTAGAAGTGCAAGTAGTAGTGGAATAAGAAGTATGGGAAAAATGAAGTATGTCTAAAGGGAGTGAGAGGTAGGAGGGAATGAAATGGTAGTAGAAGGAAAAATCGCACTATAAATGTATAATTTCTATAAGATGACAAGGAGAAATGGTAGTGCTTCTATGGGTGTGAATAAATACTATTCAACTTTAAACTTAGAACTCTAACTTAAACATCAATTATCACAATTTAATAACATCACAAGTCACATACACAGTACACATCTACAAAATAATTATATCACTAGTTTCAACCTAAACATATACCTTATCTAAACCTGCCTCAACTCCCTTAAACTCAAAATAGTTGAAAATTACTCTAAAAAAACCCCTCTACCCTTTATGCTTCGATGGATGTCCATACCCTATTCCAAAGCTTTCATTTGGCATAGGCTGAGAAAGGTTGTAAGTCTTCCTTTACACCTACCAATTGCATTTGGTTGTAAAGTCTCTAAATCCTTTTCAACAAATATATTTTGTTAATATCCTGCAATCAGAGTGTTCCATGAGAACATGTTTCTTTGAGGCATTATGTTAAGCAGTTCACGTGCCTAGTTACACATTTTGCATATCCTACAATCATGGCATTCTATCAAACATTTTGCGTGCCTTTTCTATGCTTACACTTTCTGCATACACATCTAGCAACACAGTTTAATGCTACAACACCTGAAAGCATTCCTCTATCTGTGATGGATGTCCACACCCTATTCCAAAGTTCCCATTTTTGCATAGATTGGGAGGAGTTTTCCTTTACACCTGCCAATCACATTTGAATGAAAGCTTGTAAATCCTTTTTGACAGACATGTTTTGTGCATATCCTGCAATGAAATCATTCCATGAATCCACATTTATCTAAGGCATTCGATCAAACAGTTCATGTGCCTTGTCTATGCTTCCATAGTTTGCATATATGTCTACCCGAGCATTTCCAATTGTAATATGTGACAATAATCCCCCTTCTATTCTAATTTTATGGATGCCCATAACCTGTTTCGAAGCTTTCACTATCATCCCTGCAACAACCTTTTGTATAAAACAATTACGAAGTCAGAATGTTTTATGCGGTCAAACGAAGGGACATCACGCGGAAAAAAATTAAATTCAAAGTTAACAGCAACGGGAACAAACACTAGCTAGAGTAACAGATGTTGAAAACAGGAAGGGGCCCACATCTGCCACCTAAGCAGTCAAACCAACTTAGAGTGTGCCAGTTAAGCCATGCCGCAAAAGAGCTTTTATTGGTTATGGGACATAATAACCCAGCCAAAATAACCCTGGACAGAATAACCCAGTCATAATAACCTAGGGACAAAATAACCCAGGGTCATAATAACCCAAGCCAAAATAACCCGTGGTTAGAATAACCCGTGGTTAGAATAACCCGTGGTTAGAATAACCCATGGACAAAATATCCCCATAAGAATATAGAGAAAGGAAAATAAAATTTACAAATTACATGTATGTTGCTAAAAAAACTTTATTATTCAAATTTTCAATTAAAGTGTCAAATTATGAGCGATAGCTCTTATATAATCTAAAATGTTATGGTTTTCATAACCATCAACCAATATTTTTAGTCTTTCTTTGAGTTCACAGTATTTTTTCCTGCTTGGTTGCCCAGTGTATCCAACCATATATTTATCTATTATATTATCTTGGAGACTCTATTCTTTTTTCATTGCTTTGATGAATATCCAGACTGAGTTGTGCGATGCTTGAAGAAATTCACTAAATCCTCTGTGCCATCCCTCAATAGTATTATTGGTTATGGGAACATCATCTTGAGTAGCTAAATATCAATTCCACATTGTGATTGGAAACTTGGGTGATCGTTTGTTGCCTCTTCTGGTTAGTCTGCCAATCCATGTGTCTTCAAATAATCAATTATGGCTTGTAGGGTCTCCTCATGTTCTGTATAATAAGGAGATTGTTGAAGTGTTTCAAATGCATCAATTACGTCTATCTGAGGCACAAAATCTAATGCAACAAGTTTCCTGATCTCATATGAAAATACTTCATCAGCACTGTAACATGTTTGTAGACCTTCTTCTTGAACTTTCCTCCACAAGCATTGAGAGAAATGGAAAAAACATCCCCAAATAGTGGCATTTGGAAAATTTTCAGAAATAGCTACCATGAAACCTAATTCAAAATCAATAAGTATAGTTTTTGGGTTTAGATCAGGTTGAAGTTGTTTTAATTCTACAAGTACTTGTGTATAAGTGGTTCTTGTTTTGTTGCTCATAAGAATATAAATGAGTGGAAATATTGCATTAGTTTTCAAGCCAAGAATCGTGTACAACTGTTGAAAAATATCTTTTCATAATAGCTCTTAATCAACTTATTCCCACGAAATTGCCTTTATTTTTATAATTATTTACCATTTTATAGGTTATTTAAGCATATTAAAGGTGTTTTAAGGCTATTTTAGGGGTATATAATGGATATATGGTCTAAAAATGACCTAAATAGCCTCTATGGTGCCTCACAATCATATTTATAATTTATTTTATGTCATTTCTAGTTTACTAGCTTGATCTAAAATGACCATGGGTTATTATGTCCATGGGTTATTTTGACCATGGGTTATTTTGTCCATGGGTTATTATGACCCTGGGTTATTTTGTCCTTGGGTTATTTTGGGGTTATTCTGTCCAAGGTTATTTTGGTCGGGTTATTATGTCCTGATACCCTTTTATCTTCTTCTTTAGAAAGGGGACACCACTTGTCATTTAACATAGTCTCCACGACAAAGTTCCCATATGAAAATTCCTTATAATCTTTCCTTTTAGAAAGTGTCTTCCACTGTAAGGTTCCTCTTTGTATCAAATCATCAAACTCATATTTACTTGGCATTGAATTTTTGTGCTTGTGCAACCACTCAACAATAAGAACTGCCAACATAGAACAAGCAGTACTCCTGTTAGACTTCTCGCTTGTCTGATCAATAGAAGCAAAGAAGGCTTGGGTAGACAACTTCATCTGTCCATCTCTACTTTTGAGAGATGATATCTTTTTCCACTCACCTTTGTCTTGTGTAAAACTCTCGTGCTTCTCATGCCTTTGGCTTGACGCTACAAAAGATGATTTTTCATATCTTTTCTTTTTCATCATGGGATGGCCATATTTAGGGTCCTCCTCTTCCTCATCCTTGACCTTTGATCTCTTATTCTTCTTAGGAGACTCTAACCTTTTGTAAATCCCCTAAATCTCCCCAATGTTATCTAACTCTTGAATCAAATTATCCAATTCCATTTGAATCTTCTTCAATCCCTTTTGAGTCTTCTCCAAATCCCCAACCATCTTCTGCATTCTAATCAACATCTTCTTCCACTTGCCCCTCTCCATCCTCAACCCCCCCTCCATCTTCACACACTTGTTCTTCCACCTCTGTAACTCAACCTCCATCTTCTCAATTTTCACCCAGAAACAAAAATAATTTGCCACGACATAAAAACTATATATATATATATATATATAATTTCCTCCATCTATTAAAACACCAACTTCCTAAATTCAGCTCTCATTCACCTATTAAATTTGTGAAGTGTGGCACTGTTTAAATTTAAAAACACACAATTTTTATAAAAATATGTTGGAAATAGGATGCCATTTAATTGCAAAACCTAAACATTAATTATTTCATGTATCTCCTAAGTTCTTGGAATGTGTTCAACACTAAGATTAGGATGAGATTAATATTTTGATGAAATAAATCATGAAATTGACATTTGTAGTTATTCCTAAATAATAGGAGCATGTGGGTGCACACATGGTAAGGTGACACTCACCTTGTGTTTAGTTAACTATACAGAGTAGCATATAAATGCATGTAAAGATCCTAGTAGTTAGGATTTGATGTTTGCATGTTTGAAGTTAGTTCAGTTTAGATCAGTTCAATTTAGTTCAGTTCAGTTCAGATTCGATTCAGTTTAGTTCAGTTATCTTCAGTTGCATGCAAGTGCATGTTGCATGCATGTTGGTTATTTTGAGTTGAATGTAGTTAGCTTCAGATAACTTGTAATGCATGGCTAATAACATTGAGTTGTATGACAGATAACAGGGACTACCTCCAATTAACAAGGGATGACCATTCTTGCATGAATGGTGTTGAGTAAATATTTCAGTTAGCTAAAAATCACTTGGAATAACTTGGGCACCCAAGATGATTTATTGGATTTACCTCTAATGCATGATAAGATATTTTTGAAGACTCAGTTAAGTAGGACCTTTGATGGGCGCCAACTTTGAGGAAGAGCTTTGGAATTATCACCAAAGTGAAGGAGAAGTTGTAGCTTCAGTTTGGGACACCCAAATGCATGAAGCACATGTTGTAAGCTTTAGTCTTCACTAAATAACTCAACTTGAAGGAATATGGCGTACCTTTTCAAGGGCTTGAGCTTGTGCATTGTAATTATCACCATTTGGAGATTACAAGGTTGCATATTGTCTCTATATCTCATTCAAGTTTAATAGAGTTTTCATAATTGTTATTACTTGATTAGCCAGAGATTGAGTAGAGACAAAATAGGCATTCTCAAGCAAGAATTGGATCTATTATAGTCCAGTTGAATAGAATGAATTCTTGGTGGATTTTTTTTTTTTTTCCGAAGGGTTTCTCATGGTATATCTTGTGGCCCAGTCTTTCTAATATCATGTCTAGTTCTTCCTATCAACCTCTCATGAACTCTACAGCAGTAAAATGAATTAATGAATAATCATCTACAAAGAATTTGGCAACAAGAAAGACTTACTTAGATCCAGCAATATTAAAAGGTTTTACAATTATTAAGCTAAGAAAACACCTCATTTTTCAACAAAATCTTCATAACTAAGTGTCTTTGAGATATGAAATCTAGATTAGAATAATATAAAATATATGATATATATTTTATTCATTATTCATTTGATACCTTCGTACCTAAATGTCATATGTAATAAGAATACTTTTAAATTTAAATTTTAGTCTTTGATTATTGAATTATTTTAAAAGGAACATGTACTTCTATTTAATATTTAATTCATTTATATTACATAATCATTATAATTTAATTAATTATGAATTTGATAATTAAATAATAAATATTCTATGAATTTAAAAAAATAGAATTTAGTTTAATTTTAAAATGAAATTTAAGTTTTGCAAATATTGTGTTGATTTTATTATTTATTTGCTTTATGATTGGTTATTTTCAAATTTTAAAAGAACAAAAGTACAATTCAAACTCAAAATACAAAATAAAAAGCATATAAAATATTTTATGATTTTTTGGGATTTATAATTAATATGATTTTAAGAAAATGAAATCATTTGATGCAAAGAAATAAAAAGTTTCTTTTATATATATTTTTATTTCTTAATTTATTCTCAAATTATAGTGAGTTATTGTTGAATTATTTTAGAAAATAATATTTAGTTTATTTACTTATATTAAATATAGTAGAATGATCAACTGTTATACACACACATTGTGGTAACTTGATTATTAATTTTTTACTCTATGATTGGTTATTCAAATTTAAAGAACAATATACCTAATTGAACTCAAAAATACAAAAGTAGGCATGCAAAATAATTTCTGATTTTTTTGAAGTTAGAATTTAACGTAATTTTAGAAAATACAATAATTTCTAGGATGCAAAGAAATTAGATATATATACATAATTTATTTTAAAATTATAATTAATAATTGTTGAATTATTTTTAAAATAAAATTTAGTTTTAATTTAATTTATTTGAAGTAGATAATTACTATAATTTAAATGATTATTTTCAAAACTAGATAATAAATACTTTATAAATTTTAGAAATTAAAATTTAGTTTAATTTTATAATGAATTCTAAGCTTTACAAATATTGTTGTGATTTGATTAATTATTTTTTATGATTAATAATTCTAACTCTAATAATACTTCATTTCACATACAAATAGAATTCTAGGTTAAAATAGGAATTATTTTCAAATACTTCATTTCACATACAAATAGAATTCTAGGTTAAAATAGTAATTATTTTCAAATAAGTTAATAATTATTAAATTTATATTTTAAAAAAAAAATTATATGTTTAAAATAGTTGAGTTAAATTCATTTTACAATTTAGTAGTCTTAATATATATTTATATAGAATTAGTGTTGGGAAAGTAAATAGACTAGTGAAATTAAATTTACTATTTTTGAAACTATGATAATGGACCTGAGCCATTTACATTTCAGAAAATTAATTTTAGATATTTGTTTTGTTAAATATTTTGCATATTTACTTTAGAGTTATTCAAATATTTGTCAAATAGAAAATAACTATGAATTCTCATTTGTTTAAACCAAAGTTATTAATAACTTGTTAAAGAAGTGGTGTGCTTGGTAGGAACTAAAAATTAAAATGAGGTAATAAAGAGAAACCAACTAAAGTGGAAAATTTCAAGTTGCAAATGAATGCATAAGTCTGTTGGAAATTAAAGTTTACATTTAGTAAATTAGTTGTTAAGTTAGTTTTTAGTAATAAATAAATTAATTGTTAGTTCTCAAAGTTACTACGGTAAGGGAATTTGGGTGGTTATTCAGAGGAATGGGGTGAACCCACAATAGTGGGTTAGACTTTTTTGGATGAAAAAAAATTAAGAACTCCCATTAAAAATTCTCTAAAGGGCTTCAAATGAAGGGGGGGTTCGAATGAAGGTGGTTCAGTTGAAGTGCCCACCCTTCTATCAAAGGTTGTGTTAGAAAGAACCCCTCGGGTTCATGAATGTTTCAATTTTTTTTAATTTTTTAAAAAATAATCCTTCGACTGAACCCCTCCTTTGATCAAAGGCATTTTTTGCCTCTCCAAATTTAGAGACCAGGCTAAATTTTATCATTTTGAGAGAGTCATTTTCACTTTTAAGGGCAAAGGGCGAGATCAATTTTGCATTTCCAATGAGGTTGTTTTCACAAATAGGGTAAAGGTTATTTCTTACATTTTCACAGGGTGAGGTGAAGGATTGGGAAGGCTGCACAACCAAAAACAGGGGCAAGAAAACATTTATCATTATCGTTGTTATCAATGGGGTTTTGTGTTCATTAGAAATTTTCCCTCTTTTGCATGCATGTCTATCGGTACAATTATAGCTGAAACATCTGTTAAATTGCTCTATCCTTTATATTTTAATTGATTTTCTTACACTATATCAATTTCCCGTTCTAGGCATAAGTTTAGTCACATGAATAACTTTATGTCATTTTTATGCACAAGTGAAGGTGAGAGGAGGCGAACATCAGAAGTTTGTCATTTTCATGCACAGGCGAAGGCGAGATGAGAGGAAAACATCAAAGGTCAAAACACACCAAAAAATAGGTGCACATACCCAAAATTTATTTTCTCCTCTCTCTTGATTTCTGCTTAAATCGATCTCAAGCAAAATGTAAGGATTGAAACCTAGAGTCACATAGATAAATTTAGTTGTATTTCATATTAGGGTTAGTTTTGATGTATACAGTATATTTTTCTTATGAGGCGCCTTCTATATTATAATATGAGAAAAAAATTAGGGTTTTAGGTGATTTGGGTTTTAGTCACATGGATGCATTTTTTTGAGATACCCATTTGTGGTGTAGGCTACAACCCTTCGTTTGCTATGTGTATCTATTTTCTTTTCTAGTATGTTTCTTATGCAGCAAGTTGAAGGCCTGTTAACTATCATTGAAGGGTTGTTCACTTTCTCACAATCTTTACAAGCATATAGGCATATGTTTATTTGTGTTTGGATGGGATCGTACTAGTAAGTTATAAATACAATATATGCTTGGGAACCCTATTTCTAGATGATTTTGTACAGTTATTCTAGATGCATATATTTATCTGTTTGCGGTTGCAAAGCCTAAGTAGTTTTTCCATTATTAATTTTTTCTTTGGATGGGGAAGAGGAGAGTTGGGGTTTTTCTTGAAGATATTTAATGGTAAAAGGTACATTTTGAATTAATTTGCACAAAATATGTCAATGGGGCAGTTGGAAGCACAGATATAATACACTTAATGTATTGTCTCCCTTTTTAGAGAACTCAAATGTACTTAGCACCTTTTTTTTTCACACATTTGTATTTAAGTGCGATGTTTCATATTCTCCCTAGCACTATAATTCAAGTCTGCAGTTCATTGTATATTTAAGGGTTTAAACAAGTCAAAGGTTTCATGGCAGATTTAACAATTGTCTCATGATATTCCAAAGAGATTTTTAGTGACTTTGTGGCAAATTTATTTCAAAATCGACCAACTCAAAAGACATGCATTCAAACCCAACAAAGTTACATATATTAGTGGTTTTGTGTCAATCATTATATGTAAATCAAACAATATAATATATTCCATCTGGGATATTACAAAACCATGGCTTGTTGTTGAAAGCTTGGGAAATTATCTACCTGTTGAGTCCCAATGACACTCCTTATAATAAACCAAATCTTGAAGTGTTATTAAAATTGTCTGGTTCTCCAAAACATTGAGAAGAGAGGATTATAATCTTTTATATCTTTAATGAATGCATACTTGTTAGTTTTCTAATCATCTACTTTTTTTACCATCCATTTTTAATTACAAATCCTTAAGTGTTAATTAAGCTGCCTATTCTCCAGAACAATTAGAAAAAGGATATAGGCTATTAATGGCTTTAAGCTTCCACAGTCCATGGTGTTCAGAAAAAGAGCTTCATATCTCAATAATCCCTAACCTATATAACAACTTTGGAGTTGTACTTGGTAATTTATGCATATAATTTTCGTTTCAGATTATATTTAGTGTTATGCCTTGCTACTCGCAATATCGTCATCTTTTAGTCTCTCCAAAAAAGTGTACCAAATGGTATGCACATCTAGAAATCCTTGTTTTCCTGGTAAAGTTCATGTCTCTAATGCTAGTATAGTGCCACATCCTTCCTAAATCAGGTGCCTCAAAGTTAAATCATTGTGAATGAAATAAGTAATTTTATCACTAATAAGATAGTTAAATTCTTTTAGGGTAAAAGTACAAACTTGTGTCACACTTTATAAAGGAATCGACCAACAGTAAAAAAAAAATTGAACTTCTACCACATAAAAGTGGTCTTTATATTTTGAATTTCAAAATGGTGTAAACTAATGAAATGTTGAACTTTTGATGTAGTTTATTCTTATAATTTTTAAAATTTAAAAAAAAAAATTCATTATGTTTTTATCAATTTAAGGACAAATTTTGGAATGCTGAAAATTTCAGAAAAGAGTGACTTCACGAGCTGTCAAGAAACAAATTAAAAAAAAACTTCATTTCTCCCTATTATTTTTCTCCAAATAGGTAACTTCAATATCTTGTGCATGGAAAAGAAATCACATTTTGATGTATATTTTTCTCATAATAATGTTTTAAAGTCAAACATGTTAGAATTTGACAATTTTCACAAGCCGTCAACTATTTTCAATTTTTTTAATCATTTTCAAAAAATAAAATATGCCCTTTTGAGGAAGACTCTCTCCTCTTGTTCCCCCTATAGTATTTAAAAAAATTTAATAAGTTTTACTATCTTTTTTTTTCTAATCAGCCTCTTTTTTTTATTTTTAAAACCTGCTTGCATTATTTTAAAAATAAAATATATTAAAACTAATCAAAATATTATAGAAATTATATATTTGAATTCTTCACTCTGAGCTCTACAAAAGGGTATTTTTATTTTTTGCAGAAAGATCATTTTGACTAGAGAAATACTCTATCAAATATGAATGTTTCAGAAAATTCTAAAAAATGATGAGTTGGTTGCCATGTAGGATGCCAACTAGACATTCTCAGTCGAGAGGGTTTCGATCGAGCATGGTTCGGTCGAAACCCTCTCGGCCGGGAAAGACTCGGCCAAAAATTAATCAACCGAAATCCTACCGGCCGATAAGAACTTAGCCAAAAATGTTCAAAATAAAAAATATATATTTTTTCTTTCTAATTTTTCAACTTAAGAAAATTCAAAAAAATAGATATTTCGAAATATTCGACAGGGAAAGCTATTTTCGATTGAAGAAGGTTTATTTCGACATTTGGACAATAGGAGAGCTATTTTTGAAGGTATGTATTGATCTTCAACTTATTTAATTGATTATGTCTTTATGAAAAATGCATTTGAAGTTTGTTTTCACTATTTTTTTTTATTAAAATATTAACATCAAAGAAATATTTGTAAAAATATATTTATAAAGAATTATATAGAAAGAAGATTATTTTATTTTATTTACATTATTTATTGAACAATTATTTTATTTATTTAAAAATTGTTTGAACATGAATGTATTTGTTGTTTTCACTATTTAAATTCTTAGATTTCATTATTATTGATCACCAATTCTATGTTCTTTCATTCTTGTTCTTACATGTCCTCCTTAAATACCTATGTTTTATTAAATTTACCTTTGCCTTTACTTTTATTTCCAACTTGGACTTATCTTTTATACACATGTATATATTATTAAATTAAAAATATTTTATGTTTTGCATGTTTATGTTTATTAAAGACTTTTGTTTAAATATTTTATGTTTATGTTTTGCATCTAGTTTAAATATTAACTATACATGTTTCATTGAAGGCTCATGTGTGTACAAATTTGTATGCAGGTGAATTCAAATTTGAGTGCAATTTGTGATGGAAAATCCAAGGATTAGATCGAGGAAGTATGATCGAACACGAGTAAGACAAAGAAAGGGAAAAGCGGATGAAGGAACATCTACTAAACAACAACCCAAGGAAAATATTGATGATCAAGGTGACGTACAGGTAAAAGAACAAACTGAACCTAGCAATATAAATTTTTTTGACTATGGTATGGAAAATCTGATGGAGATGGATGAAGATTCTCTTTTCAATAATATTTCATCTGAAGATATGTTATCTAAAAGTACATTAAAATTACACTCTAAAAAAATATGGGATGAATTTTTTGAAGAAAAATCTCTAATTGGAAGAGCACAATTAGTTGCAAAGTTATTTAGATGAAAAGAAATGACCCATGTTTTGGAGTTGTTAGGGGTTGATAATAGGAAAAGGTCATCAAATTTAAAACAAACAATTTTTGAAAACTTGCAAGAAGCATTGGAATGTATTGAAAAGAAGAGTCGATCTAGTGATTTAAGTGTTGCACATAGAGCGTTGATGACTACAATTTCCAGTAAGAAATTATCACATAGAAGACAAGTTCAAGCAATTTTTGAATTACTAAATGTTTCTAGGAGAACTGTTCAAAGGTATATTGAAAAGAGAAATGAAATAGATGGAAAATTTGAGAAAAATTGGGTAAATATTTGTAGGGTTCCCCGAAAAGATAGAATTTCAGAAGATGTAAAGAAACAGGTAGTTGAATATTGGACCACCCACTCTCATGTTTCTTCCAATAGAAGGGATACTATACAAATAATAGGTGATGATGGTACAAAAATTTCTCATCCAAAACATTTTATAGATACAACACAAAGTGAAATTTTTGAAGTATTTAAACAAGAATTTTCAAATGTGAAGATTTGTCAAAGGATGTTTGAAACACTACAACCATCATTTGTACATATAAATAAAGTATGTGAAACTTGTTGTCGAAATCATGTTGAATTTGATCTACACCTACAATCATATAGAAAATCTATGGCAGCAATTGATCGAAATTTAGCCATCTCTGGAAGCACAACACAATTTGTGAAGTCTCCTCTATGCGAAAAATTAGAAGATTCAGATGAATTCAATGTTCAGTGTATAAAAAATGTATGTAATGATTGTGGAGATTTGAAAAATCTTTTACATGTTAACAATAATGAAATGCAAGTTACTTGGAAGAGATTTGAATATGAGACATACTTAATGAAGTCAGGAGTTGAGGCCAAAAAAATTGTTCTCAAAGAGAGTGGATTGCCTTACAATGAATTCATGAATAAATTTTGCAATATCATATATCCACATATCCAACATTGTCATGGTGCAAGATGGCAAGCTAAGTAATTTCATGATTCAAAGAATTGCTTTCCACCAGGTTGTATTCTCTCTATTGTAGATTTCTCTCAAAATTATACATTTAGCCCTCAAACTGAGATCCAAAGTCAATATTATCATTCAGAGCAAGTTGCAATCTTTGTGTAATTTTTCTATAGGCATGTAGAGTTAGCGGTCGATGGAATACAAAGTAGAAAAGATGATAGAATTATCATCAAAGAGGTTCACTTTTATATCAGTGATGATACAAATCATAATAGAAGCTATGTAGCTCATTGTTTCAAAATATTTTTTGAAGACTTCAAATGACGTGGCATAAATCAAGAACAACACTGGCTATGGTTTGATGGATGTGCTAGTAAGTACATTGTTTTTAAATTAATTTTTTTTTAATTTATATTTACTTTTAACTTTGAGACTTAAATTGTTTAATTGCTTATAGATATAATTACTTTTTTGAAGCTAATTTGGTTTGTGTTTAATTATTAACTTCACAAGACAATTTAAGTCTGCAAAAGCTTTTGTTTAGTTAAGCAGTCGACATGCTAGACGCAACACCAATTCTTTGTGGAATTTTTTATGAAAGTGGACATGGAAAAGGAGAGTTGATGGAGCAGGAGCATGTGTGTAGCGTGCACTTCGTCAACATGAACTTGCTAGTATGTAACTTTCACCATATATATATATATATAAATGGAATCTAGCTTGATATTTTTTAAAAGATTAGATATATATATTTAAAAACTAAATTAAATTCTTTTAAGTTCCTTGAAAGTAATAAGTGACAAATTGTGCCAACTTGTGCACTTGTCTAGGTAATGCCATACGGAATGCAAACAAAATTGTTGAATGGTGCAAAAGTCATTTTTCCACTTGCAACTCAACATGCAACACAGCATTTTTGGGAAGTTACAGGTACATCTAGTCAAAATTTGTTAAAAATTTGAATTTCAAAGTTCAAGTACATGTACATGATTTCAAATTGAATTTTCAAGTTTGAATTTACAGATATTGATTGATCAAATCCTTATAATTGTCAAGCAATTCATGGTATTAGAAATCTACATCAAATCATGACAACGGGGAGTAGTAGGCCTTATGCAATTAATGTGAAAGAAAAATCATGTTTTTGTGTTGATTGCATTGAGGACAATGCAAATATTGTTCAATGTGAGAATATTAGAGATGGGTATGTTTCACAATGGGAAATAAAACAATTAATATCAATGCCTCCTTTTGTTGAAGATGACAATGTCGATGTCTATGATCCACTATATTCAGCTGATTACGAACGTGTATCTAATTTAGTTGTTACAAGTATGGAAATTGATTAATTTAGTTAAAATCAAGATTTAAATATATATATTCTATGTTTAAGTAAGTTTCAAGCATGTTTATATATATAATTAAAAATATATTTACAACTTAAATGTATTTACTTTATGTATATATGTGGTGTGTGTACAGGAGATATTGTCACTATAGTTGCAGATCCTGAAAATGTGGAAGGTGTAGATTACTATCTACTAAGATGTATGCAACCAAACACCAAATTGGTGGAATCGATGACATGTGGTGATGGACAAGAGTATCTCATTGGATCAGTCATTATTGAAGGCACATATTATCAACAAATAAAGATAGATAAAAATGGTATTATATTTGTTGATTATAGGCTAGGACAAAAGGTTCTACATTACAATCACTTAGTTTTGGCAACAAAAATAAATTTAGAAACTTTACCTAAAAGTGGAGGTTGCTTATTGAAGATCATGAAAATATTTTAGAGATAATTAAAGATAGAGAGGATCCAGATTTTATGTACAGGAGTTTTAAGTTGTTTTTTGGATATATGTACACATGTATGACTATAGTCATACATGTGTACATATATCCAAAAAACAACTTAAAACTCCTGTACATAAAATCTGGATCCTGTATATATATAGACATATATATATATGTATATATATACATGTATGTATATATATATATGTATGTATGTATATATATGTATGTATATATACATATGTATGTATATATGTATGTATATATATATATATATATATATATATATATATATATATATATGTATGTATTCAAACTTAAATTATAGATCTAGATCTATAATATATTTGTATTGATTGGACATGTGACATGATTTAGAATGGGTTTTTTTCAAAGGCTTGGTCATTTATTTTTGGAATTGTATTTAAATAAATTTGTTCCATGTGGAATTCTTAAAATTTAGTTCAAGAATCTTTGATAAATCATTTAATTTACATTTGAAACTCCACTTAAATGTACATGTATGTTAGATCATATATATGCTTGATACAAAACCTAGAGACTTTAAAAATGTTTTCATTTACATTTTGCCTTAAATTCCTTTAAATCATCTATTTCCAATTACATTTTTATGTTGGAAATAGAATTCTTTTAAGTTCACTCAAGAATCTTTGAATTCATTTGTTTCAAATTATCTTAGATCATACATATATATGTACATGCACAATTTACTTGAAACCTAACTTGACTAAATTAAAAAGTTCATGTATTTTGCCTAAATTCCTTTAAATCATCTCTAGATTCCTTGATTGTATTTTTATGTTTGACATGGAATTGTTAAACTTTCACTTTCAAATCTTTGAATTTAAATATTTGTTCAACTCCACTTATATATGAGCTAAATTGAATATATATATATATATATACATGCAATTTGTACAAAACCTAGTTTATGTTCCAATTTTGTATTTAAATTTAAATGTTCCATGGAATTCTTAATTTCATGAATCTTTCATTTCATTTGAACATTCAACTCCACAAACTTATATTATCTAGTTGATTTGGTGTTTGAGTGGTGAAGAATCTAGACATAAATGTTGTCTCTAGTTTTCTTTATTTTTTGTACATTACTAATGTGACATTCAATAATTTTAAATGATCATCTAGATTTTCATGTATCCTAATCATCACATCCTAATTTTATTATTTTCATCAAGTAAGCATCCCCCATCCTAATCATCAAGTTAAGATCACCTTATCAAGTAATAACCCATTTAACCATAATCATCCTAGAATCATCCCTTCAGGTAATCATTCATTATCATGTTCTAATCACATTATCAACCTAATCTCATCCTAATCAAATGGACTAGAATCTAATCCATCTATACTCATCCAAAATATAATCATTTGAATTATCCATCTAGATCCATCTCAACCATACATCCATTCTCCATCCTCAATGAAAAATCATCACTTGAACATCAAATTTTGGTTAAGGTCTCAATCTAGTCCATACATCATATTGTCCTTTCGTCATCACCCAAATCTTTCAACATCTAGGGACCTTATCCTTAATCTGGACTATCATCCATTTCAAATCTAATCTCCTAATAAAAAATCAAGACCTTAAAATTTGATTTCATCTTTAATCCAAATTTGCTTAAGAATATTATCATATCTTTTAAGTATAGTTATCGAACCCATTTTGTGAATGTTAGATTGTATCCAGGTTCTCTTGGTTTGGTCTTTCTTGTTCACCTCAAGGTGCATTGGAATATATGAACATTGTAGTGAATCATAGTGATGGTGTTTGGGGTGCTTGAGATAGCTACATTTTGGCATCAATTTAACTTTGTTTACCATGTATAGCTTGAGACCATGTATGTAATGGTCCATCTTTCTAGTACAATTAAATATATATGGATTGATCAATTTTTAATCTATATAGAACTGTCATCTAGGAAGATCTAGATACTTATATTAAATGTGCATAACTTGAGATTTAAATATATCAATTTCCAATTGCATATATAAATGTTCCATGGAATTCTTAAACTTTCAAGACTAGAATTTTGATTTCATTTACATTCAACTCCACTTATAGCTCAATTCATATAGATCATGCTTTCTTTGCATGCACAATCAAATTCATACATGTACACATCTTCTAGATTATATGGAATTCTTAAGTTCACTTGAATATATATTTTATTTCATTTACATTCAACTGGACACAAGTATAGCTCGTCATCTAGTTCAAGAATTCTCTGCATGCACATTCAAATGAACATGTGTGTATTAGATTATATGGAATTCTTAAGTTCATGTATAACATGATATATGCACAACTTATGTATTTAACCTAGAGTGACTTTAAAAATGAACATTTAGAGCTTTAAAAATTTCAAGAACTATCATCTATTTCCAATTGCATTTTTATGTTCTACTTTTAAATATAGCATTAATCTCAAGCATATTTGCATTCAATTTTTTCTATTTCTTGACCTATTTATTAACTTGAAAAATTCATTTCTATTTATTTAAATTAATTGTGTACATGTCCATCTTTTTAAATTTACAAATAGCAACCATTAGATAGTGGACAACATTTTGATTTCACGATGTAAATAGATTTGTACAACAAGTGCATTTGAACAAACCATAATTTAAATGTAAATAAAGGTACTTGAACTTGCTAAATAAATAAAACCATAAATTAATAATGCACGATGTATTTATAGATGTAATGTAAGTGTTCAAACCATAATAATGCATGTTTATAACAAACCTATTCAAACCATAAAACATAAATGTATGAATGTGATGTAAATCATAACAAGTATATGTACCATAAAACATAAGTACAATACATGCAAATGTTCAATACATAAATCATAAAAAGCGTCTCCAGCATAATAATCTAATCTCAAACATGTAATAATATAAAACAGATCTCAAAGAGAGGGATGTTTGGCATGAATAGAATCATCAGATCTCTGGCCCAATCTATCCCTCGATCTCTCCCTCAACCTCTCCCTCGATCCATAGCCTGATATCACAACCCAATATCTCCCTCGATCCATGGACCAATCACTCTACGGATCCAAGATGTGTGGATCCATGTCTTGATCCAAGATGTTTGTATCCATGTCCTGATCCAAGATCCCCCGATCTGTGTCCTGAGCCTCGTCCCAACCCATGCATGTGTTCAAGTACATACACATGTTTAAATTTTATTTTTAATGTAATGTATGTATATATATGTGTACATATATGTAAAATTATCTAAAATTACAATGTACAAGTTCAATGTGTTCAAACTTACATCAAGTAATTAATTTTTTTATTAAGTTTAAATGTACCTCAACTGCATATTGTGTGGGATCGCCATCATGCGCAAAATTTCCAAAGTCTAACAAATCACCATACTGCTTAAAATTTTCAAGTACACAATTTCAATCAGGAGTTAAACAACTAGACTTTTAAAATGCATTACATATTTTCTTAGAACACAATTTTATATACATATTTAAATTATAAATTGAAAGCACATGTCGTGCCTGATTGATGGCTCTGCCAATGTCACTAAGCTCACAAGAATGTAAAGACATCGCAAGGGGATCTATAGCATGTACAGTATCAGTGGCAAAAAGAAGTTAACTATATGTCCCATGGATAAGATCAGGTGCCACAATAGCCTCAACGTGACCTGTAACATCCTGACGACTACCTGGACAAGCTAAAGGATCGATAGAAACATCATACGCATGGGATCTTATAGGTTGATGTGGAATATCCTCTACATTTTCCACCATGTGGCTCGTATGTGTACCAAGATATCACTGTCTAATAAATTCTTGTACCCTATCAAGAGTGATCTTGTGGTCCTCACTGATAACCTGATATGCTACTAGTAAATCCAAAACTGAGAGTCTACACATAGTACACATGCTCGACATCTAAAAGATTAGGTAGATCGGCATGAATAAATGGATCATACGATGTGGATGTAGCCTTAGTGGGAGGAAGGCTGATCCACAAGCGTAATAAGTATCTACCAACTTGATCAGATGAAATATGATCAATCTACGTCGTAATAGAGGCAATGTTATCAAAAATATGCCTCTGAGTGGAGCTTGTTGCCGCCTCCCCTACTGCTGCCAATTCCAAACGTTTTGGTAAAACCAAAAGGTTTAGGCCAACTAATGCCCTCTTGTCCACGGGCGATGGAAAATTTGAACGTCTAAACTGTGGTTTGTTAGAAAAATGGCCTTTACCCTAGCCAGCATGCTTGAGATAAGATGTGTAGTCCACCTCTATATGTAAATGAAATTCTGCATAAAATTTTTTGACAAAATACTGTGGCATCTCGTCATTGTGAGGCCATCTATGATGCGTTGCCAACCATCTAGGGTATATGAATTGTGTAACAAGAGGATCTACACACCTCATAACCACATATCCTCTAATTTTATGTTTTCCTCTATAAAATGGGAACATGGATAACACATTTTCACCATAAACTAATTTGGCAACTTCTCTATGTTTCACTGTGCCTGTAACACTCCTCGCAAGAGACAAATAAAATTGCCCAGTGCTGATTTCATCATAAAGATTGTATGTTCAAATTGTCTCAATCATTTTATAAATCTCATGTCTAATAGTGACTAATCTATATCGATTAGCCAAATTGGGGGAGTTGTGAATTGTTTGCTCTAAACATTTTAGAGCATTGTCTAATCTAGCAATACTATCCTGAAATAAATTTGACCTAGTTTAAGCATCTTGCTCAGAACCAAGGGAACAATGAGATCCCTCATCGGCCATGATATATATATATTTGTATATGTAAATAGATAGAGATCTCCATATCATTAAGACAAAATATACATATTATGTTAAACAAATTTAAATTGAAATTTTTTCAAAACTAAAACAAATATATATTTAAATTAAACAAAATTTTCAAGTTTCAAAACTAAAACATTTTTAACTTTAAATATATCTAATGAGATAGTTCAAACTTTATATCTATCTCTATGTTCAATAGTTTACCTTCTGTAACAACTTAGATAACATAAGAAATTTGACAACTCCAAAGAGACTTTCAATACATTTCTACATGTATATATGTGTGTGTGTGTGTGTGTGTGTGTGTGTGTGTGTGTGTACATGTGTATTTCAACAGATCAAGGTAATGGCTACATATTTTTTGTGATTTGAATTATGTGGTTATAGAGATGCAATTAATGGCTTGGAGCTATGTAAATGTAACAATCTAAATTTTGGAATTTGCTTGTTATTGTAAGTAAATTTTATTGGAAAGATTGACCTAAAGGAAAGGTTGAGTTGTCTAATTCTATGAATAATTAATTACCTACAGGAAAATAACCCTCACTTGGGAATAGATTGTAATGATATTGGTACGAATGACATGATGGAGAAAAATGTATTTGAAACTCTAATTGGCAAGAAACAACAGATTTTACTTGCGACACAAGTGGTCAAGATGATCTTGAAAATTGATGATGTGATCTCGCCATCAGGATATTAGATTTATTTTCCTCACAGCATGTGTGGTTGTGTAAACACCTATGTTGGTGAATTTAATAGGAAACTAGGCGTTTTTGGATACTGAAGCATATTTGTGATGAACTGTACACACCTATGTTGAATGCTTGTATTGTGTGAGCACATGTAAATTTGAGGATATTTACAACACAAGATTGGCAATGATATGCCCTGAATTGCATAAGAATTTTTAGATTTCATTTTGAAATAGTATAAACAAGTTATAGCTATTCTGTTATATAGCAAATTGCAAGGTTCTACATGTTAGAATTAATATTTTAGAGGTTTGAGCCTTACCAGGTCATTGTTGATGTGCTTGTTACAAAAATATGAAACCCACGCATGGTTGTGTGTGATGACAAGAGTGCAACTTATGTGAAGTCCAAAATAATTGTTTTGGGCTAGTTACAATTTTTTCTTGTTCTTTTTTCCAACTTAAGAAAACCATGTTTTAATTTTGGGTTAATGAGAGTATCCAGGAGGTTGCAACTTCTAGCTGCTCCAAAATGACTTATGTTGGGTTTATTTTGAAGTGTATTGTGGGAGTAATATTGTTTTCATTCTATGGTGATCCAGTCAGTTGATTCATCATTTGTTAGAATTTGTATTGTTTTATAAATTAGAATCCAGAGTGTGTCTGGTATCTATGTATCATGCTATACTCTTAAATGTTCTTTGTTCTCTTTTAAGACCATTGGCCTTGATTCTAGCATAGATTTTACAATCAATAAGTTGATTCATCATTTTGAAAAACTTATAATACTATGTTGACAAGAGCCCAGTGCTAATCACAATAATAGTGACCCAATCAGTTGATTCATCATTTGTCAGAATATACAATGTTTTGGAAATTAGAATCTAGGTGTTATTTGCATAACTATGCCATGCACTTAAATGCATTTGTTGTTTGTTCATAGCCAGACCCTTGGCCTTGATTCCATTTTTCTTTAAAAGTATTCTAGTGTAGAATCATGACTCAACTTTGTGGATTTTTTGTGAGTGAAACTACACAAGTGCTTATCTCATTTGGTATGGTTAATTGTATTTGTTGAGAATTGTATCCCAAATTTCAAATTTATTGATTATTAAAAGCAGTAATGGATGATTATTTTAAGGACTTTATATGTTGTACTTTATATTGACTAAAACTACATTTAGTAGAAAATATCATTTTTAATTTCTTTACAACCCTAAAAATTTGGTTTTAAAATTCAAAACATAATATTAAATCCCTCCATGGCCATACTACATTGAATTAAATTCAGATGGAATTGGTAAACAAATACTGGTATAGTACAGGTCAGTTTATGAAAACATAGAATCCTATCTTATGGAAAAAAAAGTTACAGAATACTAGCTATAAAAAAATACAAGATTTGAGTAAAGCGAACATCAACCAATGTTGATGATGCCGCTATCTTGATGCTTGTCAGTGGCAGCGGGAGCAGCAACAGTTGCTAGTGAATCAGTTGTTTTAAGGTAGTAATACAATTGCTTGGAAATGTTTGTGTAAGAGTTGTTTCAAAATATCAAAAGTTACAAGTCCCTAAAGTGCACAGTGTAAATGGTGGAAGGTGAAAATTGTTGTTACAAGGGTTTTAACCCTTTAATGTAGTTCGGCAAAAAAAATTCCCTAAATTGTAAATGCCCTAACATTTATGCAGTAAAAGGATCATGAAAAAAACATGAAATCCCACAGAGGTGCCAAATCAAGCGTAGAGTGAAATAATTGACAGAACCTAGTATATATTGGCGTTGTTGATCTTGATCGACCGACGAACTCTCGCACCAAACCCTTTCGCCTGAGCATGCAAAATGGTCAGGCTATGTTTTTTTAATTTTATTTCATGTGTTTTGGTCGGTATGCTTTCGGCTGAGTAACTTTCAGCCGAAAGTCACTCGGTCGAAAAGGTATCGCCACATAGGCGCCATGTCATTGCCCCATGGCTTCTGTCGAAAACATACCGGCCAAAAGTAATTCGCTCGGATTTACTTTTTTGGCCAAAAGTGTGACACAAGTTTAAGCTTTTACCCAATATTAAAAATAATAATACAAAATAAATATATCAAGAGTTAGGTGGAAGCTTTGTTTGAAATATCTCAAATTAGCATTTTTTTAAACACTGCTTGAGATTCTAATATTCTAGAGATATTTAATAATAAATTGTTTGACCTAATAAAGAATTAATGATTTTTAGTAACAAATAGTCCTTTTATATATAGGCTTTTCCTTAAAAATGTAGAGAGCAAGTACATAAAAGAATTATGAGAACAAAAATAACAAAATGGAGAGTGCTAGGGTTGTCAAACCTAGGATCCACTCCATTTTTTACTACCAAATGTAATGATGTATTGTGAAAATGGTCATGGTCACAACTCAACAACTCCACTACTTTTTTAGCCTCTTAGTTTTCTAGTAGATTCTACACTATTTGAATTTGGTTATATTCCATGACAAAGTATAGAACAGATATGAACTACAAATTTCAATACAATCTAACATTTTGGACATAAATTCAATGATTATGTCCCAACAACCTTTCATGGCTACTACATGTACTGCACATCTTTCAAACTTATCCTTCTTTCTCATTGAGTGGTTATGCCATGTGTATACATCCATAATTGGTTTGGAGAATATTAATTAAATATCGATTATTTAATTAATGAAATCTTTATTCCTCTACTATATAAATAAATTACAAATTTATTGACATAGTTCGTATTTTCTTAATTCCTCTTTTCTAAATTACCTTCTTCATGATTGAATTAAAATAAAAAAATCTAACTAATTTGTTTATTTTGATTAATTCCCTCTCATTAAATTTGAATTTTTAAATTTGAATTTGTCACATTTCTCCATATTCTTCTAACTTCCCTCCACCTCATCTTCCAACTCACCATGTGTCACATGAAAATAATTATTCCTAATTTCTAAAATGGATATTTACTCTCAACAATTTTAACCAACTCAAAGACACATGGCTTCTTCCTTCAATTGATTATTTTCTACACTTGGCAAGATTTTTTTACTAAAGGGAACAATTGCCTTGCTTTCTCCATCTTCCTCATTTCTCACCATCGATTTTTCCAGATCGAATCTTGATCGTTCATTACTGCCAACTCACCTGATGCCTTGGTGAAATCTATGAATTGAGGTCCATTTACAAATTTTTCATAAGGAGCATTTGCATAACATTACTTTGCAAGAATTCATTTAGCATTTAAGAGCTTAATTGTGTTTTGATTCAACATTTAGAATAGTTTAACAATTAGATTAGAATCATGGCTCTTTAGATGTTTCTTAGTTTGTTTAAATTCAGCATATAGGGTCATTTCCATGTCATCTTCATTAGTTTAATTTTGCTTTGCAATCATTTCCATATCATTTTGTATGCAACAGCTCATTCATCATGTCATTTAATCATATCATTCAGCTCAACCATTTAATCATATAGATGTAGACTTAGATTATGCATTTCAGTTTAGAGGCTACTCATTTCTTACGTGGCATCCTAGTGATTAGTGCACAATTAAGATCTGAGAGCACAATTACTAGGAAATTTAGGAATAGAGGGAGATGGAATGTTTTTAAGGAATCATGTTACCGAATTATGTTTTTGTTAATTTATATTTCCTTATTGTGATACATTACATTTGTGTGTTATTTGTTAGTATAATTCACATATTATTTTTTCTTACACACATAAATTGGTGCCCATCGTGGGGCATAGCCCTTGTTATTTTGATATTTTTTGGAAATTATGTTTTTACAGGCTCGGACGTGAGTTTCTCTAGCGCAACCGCTAACTTCTCTGGTGCTTACAAAAGATTTTCTAATGCATTCATTGACTATTCCGGTGCAACGAAGGATTTCTCTGGCACATCCACACCATTCTATGGCACATCTGGGGGTTTCTATAGTGCATTCACACATTTATGTGGCACATTTCATGCTTTCTATGGCGCATTTAATTAATTATGTAGTGCATTTACCTTTTCAGCACATCAACTTATTGTAATGGCGCTTTTGATTTTCTCTGTAAATTTCTCCCGAGTCTGAAAACTAATATGTGTGTTTTTGTTGTGCAGGCTTCATAAACACTGCCAGAGACTTTGCTGAAACTTAAGAATGCTTGTCAAAGAAAAATTTATGACAAACTACTGATAAATTTGATGCATGGGTTGGATCTAATGTATTTCATTCTTGCTTAAATTAGGAATCTAGACTAATTAACAAGGAAAGAACACCATGTCTACTGCGTGTGTGAATGGTAGGAATATGCTCTCCCCTTAACTAGGTGACCAAAAAGCTAGACCCATTCATTTTCATCATTTGTTGTGTGTATTGAATGGTAGGCATATGCTCTCCCATTTTTTAGGTGACCAAAAATCCAGACACATTCTTGTTTATCTACGAGTGTGAGTAGGGTATGCAGCACGGGTTCTCTCTTTATTCATGCGAAATAAAGATCGATCGAACTATGGGTATACTCGCTTGCTTTTGTTTATCCTAGAGGGCATGCCTTGTGGGAAAAATTACTCACCCAAGGGAATGACCCAACCGGTAACACGCTAAAGCCAAGTGCATTTCTAGTCGGTATATAAATGTGGGTATTGGAACAAAGGCCAGTATCATAAGGATAGTTCTGACAAGAAGGGCAGCAATGGTCTCTCACCGTATGGATTATCCCCCATGAATGGAAAGTCCTTACTAAAACCCTTGTTGTAGTTTTGCCAAAACCTTTATCTATTCTTTGGTGCAGCAACGGTCGTTGCAAAGGCATCCACATTCTCATAGTTTTTAGTAGAGATGATCAACCTACCATGTGAGTTTTATGGAGGTTGGAAGCTTGGTTGACTTGAGAAGTGAGTGCACTATAAGGGGGAGCCCGTGTGGCCAAGCTTTTGAATTCATCTGCTAAAAATAAGTGTGGTTGGGGTAAAACCCACGTGGAATCCAAAAGAATACAGTCCTTCATAGCCCTAGGGAATGTACATTGTGCTTGATTGTGTTTTTTAAAGTGTTTTCAAAACAAACTTCAAACAAAACCTCACACCCTAGAAAAGTGCAAAACTGTGATTCAAAATACATCATTTGGAACAAACCATTCTCTGACCAAAAAAACTAGAAAGATCAAGTAAATTGGCAACAAATTGTTACATTACCTGGTTCAGCACATTCACTATTTTTTATAGCACATTGATCTTATTTTCCAACGCATTCACCTTTTGTTATGGCACATATACCCAATTTACCAATGCATTTACCCAATTTTGTGGCGTATTTACCCAATTTTGTGGCACATTCGCCTGATTCTGCAGTGCATGCCAACCTTTCTGTGGTGCATCCAAGCTTTTCCATAGCGCATCTTCCTTTCAGCGCATTCACTGATTGTAACAACGCATCCAATAAAATTCATAACCAGAGAATTGAATTTGACCTTTATCCGACATTTTGAAACCAAATTTACAAAACCTTTCCAATTCAGAATCATTCCTCATAAACAATGGAGTCTAAACATGGTCCTTATCCAATGATTTCATGAAAGATTAAAATCTGAAAACCAAAATCCATAGCTCTTAGTCCAAAAGCTTATCAAAAACGTCTTTCAACACTCTACGAATTTAGAGACAAATTGCTCTTCAATTTTTACAGAAAAGCTTCAAGAAATAACCCCACTTGTATTCGTTTTACTATTGCCAAAATCCAAGACTTTTCCAAAGATTTGAACATCTCATCTAAAAAGGAATTTTTTCCCCATTTCACAATTAGAACCAAAATTGTAGAATCTTCTCAACTTCATAATTATTCCTTAAGTTCCTTAGAGTCTAAATTTGTTAAAATTGACTTCTACAAGTGAAATCCTTTACCTAAACTTTGATCACACATCTAAAAGTTCCCAATCATCATCAAAACCCCAAAAATTTGATCATCAAGTTGAGTTTCCCCATCAGGATTCATCATCCTTCATCTTGAAATAATACACTTTACATCAAATTTTATCACCTTGTTACATCAATAGAATTCATTATTCTATTTGACCTAGGTATTCCTTGGGCATTCCTAAACAAAGATCAAATTTTAGCAAACCTTCATCACTTGTATGCATGTTTTAACAAGATCCCAAATTTCATAAATTCCTAGAAATAATCTTTAAAAAATATGGGGAAAAATACCTCCTAATGTTGGAAAACCAAGGGGCCAAACTACCTAGTGACTTTGATGTCAATAAATTGAAGGAAAACCCAAAGAAAACTAAGACTGAAACACCCCCTATAGATCAAATGTCTATCCTAACGCATCAAATGTAAAACCTTCAACAACAACTCCAATATATGCGAGGGACTCTGAAAAGATACATGTTACAAGATATTTGTCCCTATCCCTTTTATAGAAGGTTAAACATGGTACCATTTCCCCTAAATTGTGACTTACCAAAATACGATAAATATAATGGGAAAACGGACCCCATAGACCATGTGCAAGAATTTTGAACAATGAGTCTTGAGTTTTCTCACAAGGACGCATATTTGATGAGACTCTTTCCTCGCAACTTAAGAGGTCACTATATGGAATGGTTTTCAAAATTACAACCAGGCATAAGATCTTTCCAAGAACTTGTCAACCAATTCATCACCCAGTATTCATATAACATTACACATGAGATAACCATGAAGGATCTTTATAATACCAAACAAAAGCATGGGGAAGCCTTTCTTGTATTCTTACAAAGGTGGAGGAGGTTATTTGCTCGATATGCTCATCCCATACCCGAACGAGAAAAGATGGATATTTTCATTGATAACCTTAACAGTGAAATGAGCTATAGACTACAATTACAATGTCCCCCTAGCTTTGAGAAGATGATAGAAAATGGTGTTAAATTGAAGAAACCTTAGTCAAAAGAGGGGTATTGAAAATTCACAATGACGGATCAAACAATGCTAGCTCTTATAACTATTCTAACCATGAGAAACCCAAATTTTGGACAAGGAACAAAAATGCCAATGATGGTGCCACCAAAACACATAATGCAAAACCGGTCTTTAATCTATCGGGAACCACAACCAAGACCAATCAAAACAACAACCACGACACTAATCAAAATGTCAACCAATCTAACAATCAAAATAGTCACAATCAAAGTAGTTTACCACATCAAAACCTCCACCATATCAAACACAATCAAACCACAAAAAAATTACACCTTTGGATCAATCACACGAATCTGTATTGAGGGAACTTCTTGAAAATAACCTCATAACGCTACCCGACACTTGAGGCTTTGAACCAAAAGTAAAATTGTCATGGTGGAATGATGCCTATTATTGTGAATTTCATTGGTGCAAAGGCCATCAAATAAATAACTACATGCAATTGAAACACAAAATACAAGACTTGATAGATAACAAGGTCATACGAATAGAGGGAATCCAAAAAAATGCAGATCACGGAGCATTTAAAAATCCTTTACTAAACTATGAAAAAGGGGAGTCCTCTACAGAAAACAGCAAGGGAAAGAACATAAACTATGTCCACGATACTGTCATAAATCATATCTTAGCAACCGAAGACCAAATGAATACCATCGAAACTAGTGACTATCAAGACATTACTACAAATGATACTCTAATATATGACATTCCAATTGAACAAGAACAATACATCATTATCCTTGAAAATCAAACCAATGACATCAAACTAGACATGACTACAAATGATACCCAAATCAATGTCATTAAAATCAATGGTAAACAAGACAACATGACAGTAAATGTGACCACAAGAGCACAGGCCAAATATGTTCTAAAAGGAAGTTCATCCAAAAATCCCTTTGTCTCATCTAATCAATACAACATAGTGGACCAATTACAAAAGATCCCTACACAAATATCGATATTGGAACAGCTCAAAATTTTGCCTACTCACAAAGAGATTTTGGAGAAAGCCCTAGTGGACACAATAGTACCAACTAATCTGTAAGTTTGTAAATTTGAAGCCATGGTGGGACATTTGACCGCACCCCATTGCTTATCCTTTTCCGAAAATAATGACACATCTATTTCTCATCCCCACAATGTTGCTCTTCATATTGAAGTCCTAATTCATAAACATCATGTCAAACACATCCTAATAGATGGAGGAGATGGCCTAAATATATGTACTCTAAAGCTTGTTTGTGCCTTAGTATTCTCTAAGAATTCCATTGATTCAAAGAAGAAGATTACAATAAAAGCATATGATGATTAGGAAAGATCTTCACAGGGATTGATTGTCTTACCTATTCAAGTAGGACCAATTCAGAAAGATATAATCTGCCAAGTCTTAGACAAGGATTTGACCTATAACATACTATTGGGTCACCCATGGATCCATGAAATGCAAGCGGTTTCGTCAACCTACCATCAATGTTTTCAATTTCCTTGTGGTGGTCAAGAAATCACCATTTCAGTTGATTCAAATAATCCTCAGTATTGCAATACCCTAAAATATGTCCAAGATGTTTTTATGCCTCATAACAGAGAAGTTTCCATTTCCACCCCTTCCAAAGATCAAAGCCAATCAAGTTCCTCATCCAAACCGTTGGTCATCTCCTCAAATCATGAAGGTCAATCCAGTTCCATGTCTAAACAGTCTAAGAAGAAAGAAGAAGTTGCTTCCTCCACCTCTTTAAGTCATGAAGCCCAATTAAATGCCTTGTCAAAACAATTTGATGAAAAATTCCAAGTCAAAGGCAAAGGTGTTGGTGAATATTTCATTGAACAATCACTATGTCTTTCACATTTTTCTTCTCCAAAGTCCTATGGACAACCTTCAACCTCCACACAATAGACATCACAACCAATTACCAAATTTGATGGTCGGTTTATAAAATAAAGCACTAGATTTGATGAAGCAGAAGACAAAGATATTCTAAACTGGCTCTATAAGGATGAAGAAGAATCTCAAGCAACAACTGCAAATGTATAAACAATACGATATGGAAAAGGCTTCACTATCCTGGAAAAGATAGGATATGAGGGAAAAGGCCTTGTGGGTAAAATAAAGGAAGGAATTATAGAACCCATTCAACCCATCTTAATTAATCCAAAAGACAAGACTGGGTTGGGCTATAAAGAGGATACAAAAGAAAAGGTGGTTGAAAGAATCTTACAGTTACAAGCTAGTGATGAGCATGAAACTGATTTTAATGAATATGAGTGGGATTCCCTATCAGAAGACTCTTGTCACAACAATGACATTGATGTGATACACAAGTATGCACCCCTATTCAAAGAGGGACAAGGTTCAAGTGCTAGACCACTTGAATTAGGATCGCAACACCTTGATGATTCCAGTGAAGATGATTCGACTAGAAGTGAAACAAATAATTCGAAGGAGAGTTACCTTATAGACCTTGATTTTGCTATTGGAAAAATTGAAGACACTGCTATCAAAACTCTTACCATCTCTAACCTTAACCATTTTGGTGACTTCTTACCCTTAGTACATCCCAAGCTCATAGATTGGGACCTAACCGAGCCATTTGACATCCCTACATTTTCAAACAATGATGCCATCATCAACTTCCTCTGTGCCGACAATCCTGAAATAGATTCCACCAACAAACATCATAACAAGGCTTCCACACAAGGGAGTATCAAATCTTCCAGTTGCAAAATGAATAATATAGGAAATAGATCTGATATTGAAAACCATTTAATGGCAGTGTCAAATCCAGAAAAAAGTAAAAACAAAGAGCACATCCAACGGCAAAAACCTCTTTGAGGCGTCAAAGGATGGAAGATTTGATACTCTCCTAGAACACTATCAGGAAAGATCAAAATTCTTGATTGAACCCACACAGTCTGTCAATAGTGACAGTGAAGACTATCCATCTAGCGACATCTTTGACAAACCAAGAAAAACCAAACTTTCTCAAAATTTTCATAGAAAAACAAGTCAAATTTTCTTGGTCATATGCTGGCATGTCAAGGATTGATCTAGAACTCATCATGCATCACTTATCATTACCACCAGGAGTGAAACCAGTCAAACAGAAGTTGAGGAAAATGCACCCACATATTGCCTTATTGGTAAAAGTAGAGTTGAAGTTGTTAGATGCAGGATTCATCAGACCCATTGACTATGCTGAATGGATTTCCAATATTGTGCCAATTTCAAAGCCTAACAATAGCATTCATATCTGCACATATTTTTGGGATCTTAATAAAGCTTGTCCTAAAGATGATTTCCCTCTGCCAAACATAGATATCATAGTAGACTTGACGGTGGGACATGGCATGCTATCACTAATGGATGGTTTTTTCGAATATAACCAAATCAAGATAGCCCCTGAGGATCAAGATAAGACAACCTTTACCTATCCATGGGGAACATTCTATTAGAATGTCATGTCGTTCAGATTGAAGAATGCAGGGGCTATGTACCAATGTGCCATGACAACAATCTTTCATGATATGATGCACACCTTCATTGAAGACTATGTGGATGATTTATTGGCTAAATCATATACCAGGGAAGGACACTTGGAGATCCTAGATAAAATTTTCACTAGACTAGAATAATTCAATGTACGACTAAATCCCAAGAAATGTGTGTTTAGGGTGATGTCAGCCAAACTTCTGGGGTACATAGTTTCAAAAAAGAGGATTGAGGTAGACCCAGCCAAAGTTAAATCTATTATGGAAATGCAACCACCAAAGAACATCAGTCAACTCCAATCTCTACAAGGGAGGTTTCAATCAATTCACATCATTTCACAATTGGCGGACAAGACCCATCCCTTCACTCATCTGCTGCATAAGAATTTTTCTTTCTAATGGGATGAGAAATGTGAAGGAGCCTTCAACCATTTGAAATAGTATCTAATGAATCCACCTTTCCTAGTACCACCAGCAGAAGGAAAGCCACTACTGTTATATATTGCTACAACCGAGACATCATTGGGAGCCTTATTATCACAAGAAGATTCAACAAGAAAAGAGAGCAATTTACTACATCAGCAGGATGCTAAATGACTATGAGATCAACTATACCTCCATTGAAAAGGCTTGTATGGAAGTAGTATTCACTACCCAACAACTACGACACTACATACTAACTCACACCATCAAGTTGATAGCCAAAATAGATCCTCTAAAATACCTTCTCAGCAAAGCTAACTTAACAGGGAGATTCGCTAAGTGGGTTGTGATACTTAGTGAATTTAATATACAATATGTGGATAGGAAAGCAATAAAAGGACAAGCAATCGCTAACCAGTTAGTAGAAGCACCTCTACTAGATAATCATCCTTTACACATTGAATTCCCAAATGCAGATGTTCTCACCTTGGCCACCAAATAGTGGACACTATACTTTGATGGATCCCACACCCAACACGAATCAAGAGCCAGAATCCTATTTGTCACTCCACAAGGACATACCATACCAAAATCATACTGACTAGTGTTCCCTTGTACCAACAACATAGCAGAGTATGAAGCATTAATCATTGGCCTTAAAACAACTATAGAATGGAAGATCCTAGAGTTGCAAGTATACGAAGATTCTCAGTTAGTCATTAATCAATCCAATGATGATTATCAAACAAGGGACGAAAAATTGATGCCCTACAAAATAATGTTGGATGATTTCAAGAAATACTTTGTGGATATCAAATTTGAACAGATTTCAAGAGTGGACAATAAAGTTGTCGATGCCATGGCCACTATTGCTTCCTTGTTACAAATTCTAGAGAAAAGAAGCAGGTACGAGTTCTTGGTGGAATAACTGTTTTCTCCTGCCTATGATGATACCAAGTCCCATGTTATCTGTCACCTATTCGATACCAATACCTCAATCTATGGTGATATTATACCTACCTAAAATATAACACCCTTCCACCCAACTTGTCTCAAAATAAAAAATGCAATTTCATTCACCGAGCCACCTGACATACTCTGATTGCAGATGTACTATACCGACGAGGTCTTGATGGAACTCTCCTACGATGTCTGGAATGTGATGAGTTTGAAATCGCTTTACGGGAAGTTCATGGGGGTGTTTGTGGAACACATTCAAGTGGCCTGACCTTAGCCAAGAAACTCTTTTGTTTAGGATATTACTGACCAACTATGGAAAAAGATTCTTCAGTTTGTGAAGAAATGTCAGAAATGTCAGATTCACAGCAACCTCATCCACGCACCAACGTAGGAAATCCAACCTTTTGCATCCACATGGCCCTTTTGTCAATGGGGACTAGATCTTGTTGGTAAAATTCACCTATCTTCATCAAATGGACACAAGTTTATTATCATAGCTACATAATACTTCAAGAATTGGATTGAAGCAATTCCTCTAATCAACATCACGGGAAAGAAAATTTCATCATTCATCCTCAACTACATCATTTGTCGGTACGACATTCCTCAATCCATTGTCACTGACAATGGGAAACCCTTCAAAAATCAAGACATGCAAGAATTGTGTGAGAAGTTCAACATCCATCATCGCTTCTCAACACCCTATTACCTTAGGGAAACAATCAAGCAGAGGCCTCCAACAAAACTATTCTAAAAATCTTGAAGAAAATAGTCAATGACATAGGACGTGATTGGCACATCCAGTTAAACCCCGCACTATGAGCATACTGCACCAGTATTCACACACCAATAGGATCCACACCATATGCTCTTGTATACGGGTCTGAGGATATTGTACCCATTGAAGTTGAATTACCATCACTTCGGGTTTCATTGAAGGGTATCATCTCTAATGAGGATTATCAGGTATCAAGATTGCAAGAACTTGAACTGTTAGATGAACGGCACCAACATGTAGTGAACCACCTAAAATCCTACCAACAATGGATTTCCAGAAGGTACAATCATAAAGTCAAACCCAGAACATTTCAAGTTGGTGACCTGGTATTGAAGGAGAATCCACACAACCAGTAGGATAGAGAGAAGAAAGGAAAGTTTGAATGGAATTGGTTGGGCCCCTTTGTCATTGTGTCAATCTATGGGTCAGGAGCATATCAGTTATCCACGCTAGAAGGAGACCTATTTGAAGAACCCATGAACAACCTCCATCTTAAGAAATTCTACACATGATTCATTCGTTGCATCTGTAAAAGTCTTGAAAAAATCCAAAAAACATCAGAAAAAGTCTTGAAAAAAATCCAAAAACATTAGAAAATGTCCCGAAAAATGGTCACCCTGGTCAAAACCTGGAAAATAGGCATCTTGGTGACAACAAAAAAAATCAAAAAAGGGAAAAATACAAAAAAAATCTGAAAATTTGAAAAAGTGCAATAAAAGCAAGTAGTGAAAACCTAGCAACAAGCGCTATTTGTGACAGGTTGACTTCTTCTTCTATAGGAACATGAGTTGATCACTGGATCTTTATTGTCACTATCTACATCCTTCATTTGAGCCTCATATACATATTTTTCTATGCTAGTCGTGTCTCACCTTGGCTTCTTGATCATTGTACATATCCATAATAAATTGGTTTGTTTCCACTAGGGGAAAAATTCTGAACTCACTGGAGGCAATCCATCTTTAAGCTTACAAAGCGACAGACAAACAAAAGTATGACAACATAGCAAAAACACAACAATCAAATGGGCTACAACTTTGAACACCAATCAGACTCACCAAAAACAATAATTTGAACCAACAACAACAAGGTCAATCAAAAACAAGTTTCATTTAGTGACGATACTCTGAATCGCGATTTTATCACTTTTGCACAAATGTTCAAATTATTTGTATTATGATTGTTGTTATCATTTCTCAGGAGTAACTCAAGGATGTCAAGAACTAGAGAAGCTATGATCGAGAATGATATTTTTCTTTGTCTGTTGTTTGTGAGTTGATCATTAATACTATGTGAATCATCCTGGGACATGCTCTACAAAGTATCACTGATGACATTCTGAATTCACATAGGAAAATGACTCTTGCATGTTTATGCAAGAAATGCTCAGGTCATCTCGGTCTAATTATACCTAGATGCTTATGTTAACTTGCACTATCAAACATCATGAAAGTAGTACTCAGGTCATCATGGTTTAATTATACCATCGATGTTTGTACTCAATTTCAACATTTTAAAAGCTCAATGATGATACCAAGCACAATAAATTACTAGGATGACAACATTGCATTGTTAGAATTGCATGTCTAGGTTGCATTCATACTAAATGCTATAGTGGTATTTATAGATTTCTCCAAGGCTGATGTCATTTCTATCATTAACAGATTGAGTACATTTGACATTACCAAAAAGATCATTTAGAGGCATGAGCATTAGGACATCATTCATAGCATTATCATATCATCTTACCATTCATTTAGTCATTAGATCATATATTTGCATCATAAAAATCTAAAAAAACAAAAGCATTGATCATATCATTTCCATCCACATGTACATTTAGTCATACATTTTAGAACAAAGCACCAACATATGTAAATTTCCACTCATCCACTTCATACATGCATTCATATATTTGCATCGGAAAACACAAAAACATATATTATCATGCATTTCATACATCCATAGGAACATATAGAATTATTCATCCTTAGAGTCATCCACTTTTGCATTAACATCATTATCCATCCATTACATCATACAGAGTTGCATCAAAAAAGTACAAAAATAATAGCATGTAGACATTTTTCATAAAACATCATAGGATCATAACGTATGTTGCATCCATAGCACATAATATCGTCATCATGAAACATCACATAGCATACATAATAGGAAATTAAATGCATCCATCATGACTAATGCACATAAACACATAGGACAATCATCATCATTGCTACATATATATATATATATATATATGTCAAGTGTACAAGGATATCTGAATGTAAAGAAATACATCATCAAAAAATGGTTGCAGAATCATCAAGTATCAATGTATACATATCATAAATGAACATCAAATATCAGAACTATGTCGTACTCCCCCCAGATGGTGCTGACATCCCCGAACCTATACCCCCTGCTGCACCTTATGGACCTACACCCAAATCTCTCTTATCTCCAAGCAATGGTTGTGTGGCACCCATACTCACTGTCGAGACTGTGACCTACCAGATTAGGATTGTGCAAAGCTTTCCTGCCGCTCAGGAGGAACCACCTCATGATATAAATCTCTATAAAATTGGGCCTCTTGGGAGGTGCATCATATCTCCTTGAAATAATTTGAAGTCCCAACAATTGTTGCAACCTGCTGCAACCTCTCAGTGATAAACTCTTCCTGCTCTACCCATCATCTTAGTACATCCCTCTCCGCAGTCAGTGCAGTAACCTGGCTCTTTCCCTGTACCTATCCCTGGCCCTACACCTATGCTAGTTGTTGTTGGGTAGCATCCCTCTCAGTTGTCAAAGTCTGTATCTATCCTTGAGCCTGTAAGAGTTGTGCCTAGACCTGTGCTAAAGACTGTGTTTGTGCTTGTAATTGTCCCTGCACCTGTGTCAACTGGCCCTGAATAGTCTAAACCTAGGCATGTAATGTGGTAATCTGAGACTGATGTTGTTGCGAGAGCAACTGTATCTGCACCCACTGCTACATTGTTGCTACTGAAGATCGCCTCTTGTGAGGCACTCTGGCATCAAACCATGAGTGGGCACCACCTCCTCCATCTCCTCCACCATAATCATCACCACCGTCATCTCCACCCTCCCCCTCCTCCTCATCTCCACTGCCTCTGCCTCGTCTCTGTCTGGGTGGCCTGTCATCATCATCCTCTAACGCTGACACTGGCTCATCAGGTCTCGAAATTCTTGGAAATGGATGCTCAACAAAATACTATGAGTACTCCTCACTCATATATCCCTCAACAATATCTGGAAGGTAATCCCAAATCATTGGCTATAAATGATGGTACTCATCACATGCAGCATTATATGATAACATGGGCCCCCACTCGGTCATATCCTGCTGCCTCCATGCATACATGGCCTATCTCTGAGGCATCCCATGAACTCTGTCGTATTGTCTGAGCAACCTCTGCAACAAAAATCTCTCGATAATGTAATGTGTCTGCCCAATAAGGTATATGGCAATCATAAAATAAGGTACCTCCAAATGATCCTTGACCCTCTACTCACAGTCTACATATGGTCACCATGTAACCAAATCCAAATCATCCAATACTCGTCGCCAATACTCCAATTTTCCCAGCTTATGTTGGACAACTACACCTGCATAACCATAGATGTAAGGCCTCCCAAATGGCTGAAATATGTTTGTCTTTGGCCGTGTCACTGCAATATGCTCCCAAGCCCAAACCTGGACCAATGTAGCCCCCGCTAAGAGACTGGCTCCCCTGAGGTATACCACCTGGTGCAAATCATGATACAAGTGTACGAGCATGCATGAACCCCAGGCAAAACGGGTCCCAAACTAGATCATCTGCTCTAATGTCTGACCCCAACTGACGGACAATCCCTTTGCCCTCTTGTTGAGACATAAGAAGCCACTGACAAATCCTGCAAGCATGGAAGGAAAAGGGGCATAACTCTCGAACATCTCCTGCCACGGTATCCAATACCTAGCAATCTAATCATCCTAAAAAATCTGGCACAAGGCATCTATACCTCCCTGCTCAGTGTGATCATAGTCATGATATCACCCACTAAAAAAATCCACAATATCCTATAGACATCCTTGGGTGTCACAGTCATCTCTCTGGTGCCCAAATGAAAAGTGTTGTGGTCACTATGCCACCTCTCGGCCAATGCAGTTAGCAATTCTCGATTAATCCTAATTTGGGGCATGTCAATCAGTGAAGATAAGCCACATCACTTAATAATATCTCGATCAGCGCATGATAACTATGGAATCATCTCCCAAGTCCATGGGAACCTCTCTCAGGACTAAAGATTATCTAAATTTGTCTCCTATCATTATAAAACATCGCAATCAGCATATCAATCAAATCAAATCAACAAAACCATCAAACATCAATCAATCATCCTATCAGTTCTAGTGAGTTTTTCATCAAATCTCGGGAACATGTGTTTTGATTCTCGCCTATCATGAGGACAAAACAACATCATCATTAGTGTATCTATCCTATCATGAGATCACTAATTATCTAATCTATCATCAAAAACAAATCATTGGCTGACACGATTAAACATCTCCAATTTCAAGGAGAAAAACAAAAACAAAAAAAATCTTCAAATCTGTCTTATATGCACCATAACAGAGCTTCTATGCACTAAAACAACATATGTGCCATTAAAAGCATTGAATGCCCCATTACAGGACACGGATGCGCTGATTCATTGGATGTGCCCGAAGATTCCTCCGATGCGCCGAAGAATCTCTCTTATGCACCATTTCATCATATGCACCGGAGAATCTCTCTAATGCGCTAAAACACCAATCTAAAGCACCATTTCTTCATATTTCCCTATTGACTATTCAGAGGCGCCATTTCAGGATGCAGATGCACCACAAGGTTGAAGCGCCATTACAGTTTATGGATGCACTGAAAAACCTATCCTAAGCACTAAAACTTTTGGCGAATGCATCGAAAAACCTAGCCTATGCACCGTAGAAAAATTTGCAAGCGCTGAAACTTTTCAAAAATCTAAAATTAAAAATTAAAAATGCAGGAAAATCATTTCAAATTCACAAGAAAAGTTTTGAAATCCATACCGGAGGTTCGTATCCCATTGGCCGATTGTGTCGCCACACCTGCTTGAATCGATGAGTCTCGAAAGGGATCACCATTTTCACCTAATGCTCAAGAATGCTCTCACTTCACCAATTTTCAAAATCACAACATGCACAAATGACTCCTTTTTCACTTTTTACCTCTTAATAAGGGTAATTAAAAGGGGTAATTTTGGTGGCATATTTTAATTTCTTTTAAAGGGGCAATTAATTGGGGCAGTTCAATTTTTTTTCCATATCAGGAGATAAATCTTTGGAATATCATGAAATCTGAATTTTATCATCATCATCATCGCAAATCACTAGAAATTTTCAAAAATCTTTTATTATAAAAAATTCCTCGATTTATCTCTCGAGGGGCATACATTTGTAATCTTTCGAAAACACCATCTGGGGCATCGTCAAAATTTTAACAGCATTGGTAATTTTTTCTTTAAAGTAATGCATAAACACATCACTTCAAAGAGGGGCAAAATGTATACATCTAAAATTGGCCTGAAGAATATTAATTAAATATTGATTATTTAATTAATGAAATCTTTATTCCTCTACTATATAAATAAATTGTAAATTTATTTACATAGTTCGTATTTTCTTAATTCCTCTTTTCTAAATTACCCTCTTCATGATTTAATTAAAATAAACAAATCTAACTAATTTGTTTATTTTGATTAATTCCCTCTCATTAAATTTGAATTTTTAAATTCGAATTTGTCACATTTCTCCATGTTCTTCTAACTTCCCTCCACCTCATCTTCCAACTCACCATGTGTCACATGAAAATAATTATTCCTAATTTCTAAAATGGATATTTACTCTCAACAATTTTAACCAACTCAAAGACACATGGTTTCTTCCTTCAATTGATTTTTTTCTACACTTGGCAAGATTGTTTTACTAAAGGGAACAATTGCCTTGTTTTCTCCTTCTTTCTCATTTCTCACCATCGATTTTTCCAGATTGAATCTTGATCGTTCATTACTACCAACTCACCTAATGCTTTGGTGAAATCTATAAATTGAGGCCTATTTATAGCTTTTTCATAAGGAGCATTTGCATAACATTACTCTGCAAGAATTCATTTAGCATTTGAGAGCTTAATTACATTTTGATTCAGCAATTAGAATAGTTTAACAATTAGATTAGAATCATGGCTCCTTTAGAAGTTTCTTAGTTTGTTTAAATTCAGCATATAGGGTCATTTCCATATCATCTTCATTAGTTTAATTCTGCTTTGCAATCATTTCCATATCATTCTATATGCAGCAGCTCATTCATCATGTCATTTAATCATATCATTCAGTTGAACCATTTAATTATATAGATGTAGACTTCGATTTTGCATTTTAGTTTAGAGGCTACTCATTTCTTAGGTGGCATCCCAGTGATTAGTGCACAATTAACATTTGAGAGCACAATTACTAGGACATTTAGGAATAGAGGGAGATGGAATGTTTTTAAGGAATCATGTTACCGAATTATGTTTTTGTTAATTTAGATTTCCTTATTGTAATACATTGCATCTGTGTGTGTTATTTGTTAGTATAATTCACATATTATTTTTTCTTACACACACCATGTATCGTCATTTAGTATTGCTTTTACAATCTCAAGATATCCTCCTTGCACAGTTGCATGCAAATTGGTGGTCACACTTGTATCCATTTCAATCTAGCTTATCCATGCAATCTAAAAATTTACTATATATTTCAACTTCTACAAATAATGAATAAATTTACCTAAATTTTATCTTTGATATGTGTCTTGAAGAGATAGAAACCATTTGGCTACTAGATTATTTGGCTTGACTTTCAACAAAAGATTCATTGTTTCTACATGGTCGTACTTGGAAGCTATTATTACACCTATCTCTCCAAATTTATTGTAATGGTAGGTAGAGCTCTTTTTGTTATGTAAGAATTTTGACTATATTTTAAAAACTAATAAAATATTCGTTATTTTAGAAAAAAATCAAAATACATTTAAAATGATTTTAATAAAAATTACATTACAAAATATATTAAAAATAAGCTATTAATTATTTTAGAAAAAAAAAAATATTTTAAAAACCAATAATCATTTTAAAACAAAACAAAAACATTTAAAAATTAGTATACATTTTAATATTCACTAAAAAAACTATTAATCATTTTAGAAAAAAAAAAAATCAAAAAACAATTAAAATTAATTTAATATTAGATACATTTATAAAATCGCATACAATTCTAATAAAATAAAAAACAAAAAACCAAACTATAATTAAACTATTCTAGCTTACATCTCATCATTTTACAATAGGAAGAATTAGAAGTATTGAGGTAAAAATTTAAATTTTATTTAAAAAATTAATGTTTTAAAATTACATTGAAATTTTAAAGTTCTAGTTGGATGAACATAGATTGTTATACGAAGTCCTTTGAGGACGAGAAAAAAGAACCGTTGGACATGATTGATCTTCATAGGAACTAGGAACTTGGGGTGGCCAACATCTTAAGAAACATGAAGTAGTGGCCAGATTCGTGCCTTTCTTTGTTTGTTTCTTTGCTATTGGGTTCGGTTCCTCCCTGTTATTTTGTTTTTTTTTGTTAATGGTTGTTGCTAATAGTTTATTGTTACATCTTTAGAGTAGCATTTTGTTTCTACAGTTGCAAAGGGTTTTGGGTCCCTTCAAAACCTATTTTCCCTTATAATCAAAACATTATATTGTTGCAACTATGTCATTAACATTTTCTTCTTTTGTTCTTTTATTTACAAATTATAAATGAAGTTTGGAACCACTACAAATTTTGTATAAAATAGAAACGTCATTATGGCTTTGTAAATTGCATTCTATTAAAACAACAATTAGGGAAGTGGATTTAATAGTCACTTTTAATGATTTTAATATATTTTAGTTTTGTATAGTGAAATTTGATTTTTTTTCTATATTTTATAATTTATATTTTTTTAATATTTAAATCTCTAAAATATTTTGTTATGATTTCATGGGTTGCCATCTCCACTTGTAGCAAAAATCTACTATCTCCCACCAGTTGCAAAAGAATTTGAAGGAATTCAAAAATTTGAAGATATTTTTATCACCCTAATATTCTCATTAATAAAAAAAATTCAAATTTCAAATTAATGTTTAAAAAAAAATTTAAAATAGGTCACAACCTGTGTAATGGGGAGGTCGTCAAGCCTTTGTAATGGGTCATGACACATTACACGGGCCACCTCCTCTATAATGGGTTGTGGCTCATTATAGAGGTCGTGGGCCCTTTTAATATTATATTGTTTAATATTTATTTTTTATATTAGATTTAAACTTAAATTAAATTTTTATTACATTTGTATTTTCAATGTTTAATTTTATTTTAAACTTATTTTAAAAGAAGCATTAATTAATTATGTAATTATTTATAATTATTATTGTTTAATTTTTAAATTTTATATTACTTTTTAAAAATAATAATAATAAATTAAAATTAATAGCTTTTAATTATATTTTTTTATTTCATTTTTTTATTTTTTATTTTCAATTTCTTAAGTATTTTAGTAGAGGATTAATGTTATACTATTTAATATTTATTTTTATATTATAATGCTCAAAATTGTCTACCAAATTACAGTTAACAACACAAATTTTAAATTTTGATCACATATGCTTGTTCAAATTTCAAATTTTGTTACCAAAAAACAAAAAATGTACTACATAAAAGCATAACAACTTTTGACCAATTATAAACTATAATATTGTAGTTAGATAACTAAATTCTTCAGACAATCATGGTTGGGTTTCAAAGGGAGACATGGAATCACAATATTGAAATAGTCTTAATTAGTTATGCTAACTCTTTAATAATCTAAAACATATTCAAGTCACATGTTATATAAATAAAATATATCAATAATAATTTCAAAGTAATAATGAAAGTCCAAATCCTAAGGGCTAGACTTATTCATTGGGGGCTCATTTTTTATGGCCTTACCTCTGTAATGCACAAAGACTTCATAGTTTGACTACTTGGACTTAAATGAACACATACTTTCATAGTCAATAATAAAGTACCTCAATTAGGTTTAACTCTCTCACAAACAATTTGTCAATAAATGAATCATATAAATAATTTCGAATTTTCAATTTGTTGATCGCAATGAAAAAGGGAAGCATTAAAACAATGATAACTTTGACAATAATAAGCCAAATTTTAAACTTAAATATGATCTAGAAAGGGGAAGGAATGAAGGAAAAAACCCAGAAATACTTTTTCATAAAACCTAACCAATGAAGAGCAATTTTGTTTGCAACAAAATTCACTAAATTCTTATAGCATGTTGATCTTGATAGAACAAGACAAAATTAAAATACACATAACTTTCATATTTAGACCAATTTAAAAAAGATAAAATGTTATGAAAGGGGAGAAGGTAATGAATAAAACCCAGAAATATGTTTGCTAGAATTCAAAACATCTTTGTGTAGATTTCTTTGCAACTCAGCCCACTAGTTCACCCAAGACAACAGTTGACAACAACATAACATAAAGGCTATTAACGAGTCATAAAAATATCGTGCACATTAATAAGTACCAATGAGGCTTCAAATCACATCTAACCACCATATGAAAGGGCTTCCTTTATTAGAATTCACTATTTTAGTATCTTCAATAAATATTATAAAAAATATATAACTTGTTTATTTGTCATGCTTAAAAGTTTGGATAATTAGAAGGAAGGTCTACGTATTTTCTTTGTTGTCATCATCCTCAACAATAACCATTTAATTTGGTATAATTATGTTATAGTTTATCCACAATGTAGAAAATTGTAAAGCTGAGGAATAGCGAGATAGGCTAAAAGACTAAAATTACCCAACAGATAGTAAGTTGGTATGATTGACAACAATAAGAATTCTATTTGATATAATTATTTCAGATTATACCACTGTAACCAAAAAAAAAAAACATAAAATGTTAAGGCTAAAGAAGTTTCATATATAATGAACTTTAACCATATAGTTTTACCTATACAATTATCTTAATTTGAATCTTGCATAAAATAAAACATGGTTAAGTCATTGTGTATGCTTCAAGGCTCAAATATGAGAATGTGTAAAGTTTAAAGACTTTAAACAATATAGTAAATCAAATAGGTGTTTCTAAGAGGAACAATGAAAACTACAAATGGTTTGCCACTTAAACCATATAAATTATTTGCCTGCTTAGATAAGCTCATAGGTTTGCAATAATTTCAATGTACAATGAACCAATAGATTATAGTTTCTTGCATTTTTTTATCCTTTTAGTAGCAAACTTAAACAGTCTAAATAAGAAATGCTAAATTCTACACCTAAATCATGACACGCCATTGATGATAAAACATAAGCACATTTCAATTTTCCAATAATTCAAGGGTAAATATTTTAAGTTCTTGCAAGAGAATTTCCTTATGACAGGGAATGAATCAAAACTGGTTAAAAACTATTTATGAAACATGTTCACAATTTCGTTGTCTATTAGTTTGTTTAGCAAATTTTTAACCCACAATATTCACAATTTGCATTCACATTATATTTGTATCTATCATAGAGAAATAAAAAAATAATCTTGATGCTTCTAACCAAGGTCCATTTGCTAAAACCTAAAGGTGAAAACTAACTTCTCACATACTAACTATTGAAGCAAAAAAAAAATTGACTTGAAGCCCATTCCAAGGATATTCATTTAATGACTTCAAGTTGGACTACATATCTATAAGTGCAACCATTCAATTTATCAATTCCATAGGTATCAACTATATAGAAAAGAGTAATGCCATTCTCAACAACCAAATTAAATATTGCCTGCAATTTTGTCATATGATATAATCTACTAGCTAGAACTCTCCAGTGTAAATCATTTTCTTCATGCTCAACAATATATTTTGGTATTCTTAGATCTCTCTATCTGCAAACTATTTGTGTGTAGGAAAATATGTGAATTATATCAAACTAATAACACACAATTAGATGGAAAGTATTACAATAAGGAAATCTAACTTAATCAAAACACAATTTGATAACATAGTTCCTTAAAAACATCCCATCTCCCTCTATTCTTAAATGTCCTAGAAAGTATGCTCTCAGATCTTATTCGTGCATAAATCACTGGGATGTCACCTAAGAAACGAGTAGCCTATTTAACTAGAATACAGAATCTAAGTCTAGATCTACATGATTGAATGACTTAACTAAATGAAATGATAAAATGACATGATGAGTGAGTTGTTGTATACAAAGTGATATGGAAATGATACAATGCAGAATTAAACTAATGGAAATGAGAGGAGAATGATCCTAAATATTGAATTTAACTAAGAAACATCTAAAGGAGCCATGATTCTAAGCAAATTTCTAATCTATTCTAAATGCTGAATTAAAAATGCAAACTAAGCTCTTAAAGACTTGAATGAATTTATGCAAAGTAATGTTATGAAAATGCCCCTTATGAAAAAGTTGTAAATGGGCCTCAATTTATAGATTTTACCAAGGCATTTGGTGAGTTGGACACCATGAACAATTGAGATTTGATTTGGAGAAATCGACAATGAGGAATGAGAAGGATGGAGAAAACAAGGCAATTGTTCCCTTTAATAAAACCATCTTGCCAAGTGTAGGAAAGAATCAATTGAAGGAAGGATCCATGTGTCCTGAAGTTGGTTAAAATTGTTGAGAACAAATATCCATTTTAGAAAATAAGAATAATTATTTTCATGTGACACATGGTGAGTTGGAGGATGAGATGGAAGGAAGTTAGAAGAATATGTAGAAATGTGACAAACTCAAATTTAAAATTCAAATTTAATGAGAGGGAATCAATTAAAATAAAGCAAATTATTTAGATTTACTTATTTCAATTAAATCATGAAGAAAATGATTTAGACAAGAGGAATTTAGAAAATAGGAACTATGTAAATAAATTTGCAATTTATTTATATAGTAGAGGAGTACAAATTTCATTAATTAAATAATCAATATTTAATTAATATTCTCCAGACCAATTTTAGATGTATACACTATTAATAATGTTTATGTATTTGTTTGGTGCTTTTAATATACCAACAAAAATGTTGCATTCTTCAATTATAGATTCAATAAATATACTCATTTGAAATCTATCTTCTCTAATTGTAGTTAACAAATACTAAATAGGAATTAATGATTTTCAATAACAAATAGTTATTTTATATATAGGTCTTTCCTTAAAAATTTAGAGAGGGAGCAGAGAAAGAAATTATGAGAACAAAAATAACATAATGGAGAACGTGAAGGCTATCAAACTTGAGGATTCGCTCCATTTTTTGCTGCCAAATGTAATGTTGTATTGTGAAAACAATCATGGTCGTAGCTTAACAACTCTGGTACTTTTTTTGCCTCTTAGTTTGCTAGTAGATTATGCACTCTAAATTTGGTTGTATTCCACAACAAAGTGAACAATAGATTTATGATCTGAACTAAGGATTTCAACATAGTCTAGCATTTTGGACATAAATTCAGCAAGTATGTCCCAATGGCCTTTCATGGCTACTACATGTACTGCACATCTTCCAAACTTATCCTGCCTGTCATTGAGTGGTTATGTCATGCATAATCATTTAGCATTTCTTTGACAATCTCAAGATAACCTCCCTGCACGACTGCATACATATTCTAGTGGTCACACTTGTATCCATTTCAATCCAACTTATTTTGTACAGTCTAAAGATGTAAATTTACCTAAATGTTCTCTCTGAAATGTGTTTTGAAAAGATAGAAACTATTTGGCTACTATATTATTTGGTTTGACTTTCAACAAAAGATTTCATTATTTCTACATGGTCGTACTTGGAAACTATTATCAGAGTTTTCTCTCTAAACTTATTGTAATGGTAGGTAAAGCTCTTTTTGATATGTAAGAGAATTTTGACTACATTTTAAAAAACTAATAAATCTATCGAAGGAATTTCTATCCAATATTCCAAGGCTGGTATCGAAGGATGATAACCAAAGACTTTGGGTTGTTGTTACAATTGCAGAAGTGAGGAATGTCACATTTCAATTAAGCTTGGACAAGGCACCTAGGATAGATGGTTTCTTTGTGGGCTTCTTCCAACATTATTAGGACATCATTGGTAGGGATTTGATGGAGGCAGTTGAGGAATCCTGTAATGAAACAACAATTTTGGGGGCACTAAACCGCACCTTTCTTGCTCTAATCCCAAAATCCAACATGGATAAATCTATGGGGAACTACTGCCCCATATCCTTGTGTAATACAATATATAGAATTATCACAAAAGATCATGGCAAATAGATTGAAACCAATTCTAAGGAAGCTCATATCAGAAGAACAAAGTAGCTTTGCCTCGCGTTGATCAATTTTTGAGGGGATTGTTGTGGGTCATGAGGCTATCCATTTTGCAAGAAGGAAAGGATCAGAGAGCATGATCATCAAACTAAACATGCATAAGGAATACGATCAAGTAGGTAGAGAATTCCTACCAAAAGTTCTGGAGAGATTTGGTTTTGATCAAAATTGGATCTGGTGGGTTAAAGCATGCATTATGTACCCAAAAAATTTAGTTCTTGTCAATTGCTCTCCACAGGGATATTTTTCGTCAGATAGGGGACTCAAGCAAGGGGATCCCATTTTCCCTTTCCTCTTCATACTAATGGCGGAGACTTTGGGGAGAAAGATTAATGCAAAGAGAGTAGCTGGAAATTGGAGAGGAATAAAAGTTGCACCAAGGGTAGATGAGGTGTCCCATCAACAATTTGTTGATGACACCATGCTAATTGGAAGAGCTTTTCGAACGGGGGCTAGGATCATCAAGTGGGTACTCGACAAATATTGCTCTACATCTGGTCAAAAGGTGAATTGGCAGAAATTGAAGGTCTTTTTCTTCAATGTTCATCCAAGTATCCAAAGGGATATTACGCGGGTTTTGGGTTTAAGGTGTGCTAGACTACCTGAGATCCCCTTGTTCGCAAGACTCAACAAAAGTGGACTATGGGAGGAATTGATTTCCAACTGTAGCTAAAAAATGGAGGCATTGAAGGGAAAATGGTTGTCCTCGACAGGCAGAATCATGATGATAAGGGTGGTATTGTCGACTATCTCCATATATTCAATGTCCTATCTCAAACTTCCAAAGAAGGCAGCATATGGTATCAATTAGATAATGAGGAAATTCATGTGAAACAGTACTTTTAGGGAGTAGAAAATTCCTTTAGTAGCATGGAATGGTGTGTGTGCCCGAAAGAAGGCTGGAGGTGTCAAGATCTGGTAGTTAGAGCTTATGAATTTGGCCATGGGGGCGAAACTAGTATGACAGATGTACAACAAGCCAAATTAGAAGTGGGTTAGGATTCTACAAAACAAGTACCTAGATTCTATGGATCCAAAGTAGGTCCTCATGACTGTTGATCCCCTCGTGGCTTGGTAATATGGAACTTCATGCTAGAATGCAGAGAGATAATAACCAAGCATATCACATGGGAAATAAAGGATGGTAGGGATGCTTTGTTTTGGGCTGATTCTTAAGAAGGTAAATATGTCTTGGGGTGGGATGACAGCATGGTTGATCTTAAAAATATTTTATGTCAATGTTGGGGCAAGAAATTCAAGGACTATGTGGAGTGGAAGGAAGTTGATGGGATCAGATGTTGGGATTGGAAATTGTTGGATGATGTCGATGCCCTAGAGGTGCAAAAGATTCAATTGTGACAAAAACTTGCGGTGTGACATATTATCATAATACTAGATAGGGTCAGGTGGTGTGGTTCAATGACGAGAAAATACAAGTTAATGTTGGGCTACAAAATAAAAGAGCAGGCATTGAGGAAATTTGACCGATCAAAACACCTCTTCTGGCATTGTGCATGCCTCCCTAAGGTGGGGGGTTTTGCTTGGGTGGCGTATCAAAAACATATTCTAACCAAGGAGATATTATCCCAGCTAGGAATCTAGGGCCCAAGCTAGTGTGCACTATGTGAAAAGGCCAAGGAGGAAATTGGTCATCTTCTACTTGGGTGTGAGATGGATGAATTTTGTTGATGTCGGGTAATGGGAAAGCTGGGTTGGCAGAGCCCATTGTTGAAAGATTTGAGGACCTTCTTTCTAATGTGGCCAAAGAGCAGGTGTCGTGGCCCTTTCCATAGCATCTGGACGATGGCCCCTTCTATCATCATCTGGGAACTATGGAAAGAACGAAATAGGTAGATTTTTCAGGGCAAAGCAATGAACAAACAAGTGTTGGGGAAAAAGATCGAAGAAGCCATTATGGAGTCAGTCAATAATGTTGCTCAAAATAAAAGGCTAAAATAAAACTGCTTCTCGAGCTAGGATGGGGAAATGAAGGTGTGGCCTAGGCTAGTGGTTCCTCCCATTAATGGGGTCTCGGGGGCTTGTCCTGCAGGGGTCTCAAGAGATGACGTGAGGTGGTTGGTGCCAGAGGAGGGTTGGGTGAAGGTCAATTTTGATGGAGCCACAAAGGGAAATCTTGGAGAGAGCGAGCAACTTGTGTGATCAGGGATCATGAAGGGAAGACAATAATTAAGAAATCTACATATCTGGGGATTGACACAAACAATGAGGCAAAATTTCAGGCTGCCTCAATCGAGCTTCAATGTGTTAAACATAAAAATTTACAAAAAAATCCATCTATAACTCTTTAATCATAATTAATGCCATCAGGATGGGTTGGACCCCCAATTGAAAACTAAGGAAATGGCTCTCTCCCATCATACAACTACTTGTTGAGCTAGATGCCTTCAAGATAACCCATATTTACCGAGAGGGCAATGGGGTGGCAAATGATCTAGCCAAATAGCCTCGATGGTCGGGTCAACTTAGGTGACTTATGCTAATTCTAATTTTGGCGGCTAGTTATAGTATGATCGTGGTGTGTGGAGGTGATGTCACACTAATGACTTGTACTATGTGGTTCATGTGGTGTCAAGATTGAGGCTAGCAGGCGATGATAAAACATTGTGTCTTCTTGATTTTTTGCCACAAAATATTTTAGCAATATTGGTGTGGTGCATCTAGGTTGAGTGGTATGGATACCCCAATAAGATTGGAATGTTTGAGGAGCTAGTTGGCATTCATGGGGGAGGTGACAGAAAAAAGGTTAGGCAATGTTTTTAAATCCAAGCATGATCTAATCATTCGTGCACTTAAGATGGTGCTTGACGGGGAGTTTCTTCATTTGTTTCACCGTCACAAGATTAACATGAACATTGATGCAATGTTCTTGGCTTCAATTCTGGAAGCAGGGGAGACTAAGGATATGGTGCACCAAATTTGTAAAAATTTGATTTGGGGTAAGTTTTTGGTTGGCTTGGAGGATGTTTTTGAAAATTATGAGGTGGGTCAAGGGGTTCCATTACCATGTGACTACTACTTGTTGTGTGGACGTGGGTTGCCTCTAGAGCGCTACCAACTGATCTTCACCAAGGATCTGGCATCCTTGCCCAGATTTCGTGCAGCAATGATGAAGAGCATCAAGTTTTTGAAGCAAATATTGGGGTTGGTTCTTGACGAGGGGGCAAGTTGGTTGCAGGCATACATTGCCACTAAAGGTTTGGTGGATGCAGACAATACGACCAATTGGGGAAGATTTAGAATTTTGAATCACTTGAGGTAATGAATTTTGGGTCGGTGCACTTCAACTTTGGGGTTATAGGTGGGGTTTTATCAAAGTCTGTGTGTCTTGACGGGAAAGGTGTTATGTGTGGGTGATAAAAATGTTAATTTGTTAATGATGTTGGTATGGGTGTTGAGAAGTCCAAATGTAATAGCATATGAAAAATTTGTAGGGTTTATTTTGGGTGGGGGGCACTATTTTGTATCATGATGCCTGGGTAGATATATTTTATGGTTTTTCCCTGGTCTTCTAGTGATTTGTTGATGGTCCCCTATATGAGAATGTAATGTTCATATTTGAAATATTAATATATAGGTGCAACCCCTTAGCTGTCTTTTGCATCGATTAAAAAAATAATAATAACAATAATATAATAAAAATATATTAAAAACTTTGGTGTCTCCGAAGGAAAATACTGCTAAACCCAGGGAGGGTTATGTGATGGACTAGGGAGAGGAAAGGGTTAGTAAGAAGCCTAAGAAGAGGAGGCTTATTTTAACGAATATTTTGAGTTTGATAGGGATGACTATGTTGATTATGTCCCAGATTCGTATGCCACTTTTGATGAGGGCCCCAGTTCCCCTGTTCTGGGTTAAGACTGGGAAAAGGGAGCCAGATGATAAGGCGAATTGTACGACATACAGTGATGAGGTGGTGACAAATGTTCTTTCTAAGGGGGTAACGACAAAAATGAACTTTATGGGGAAGCATCCTCTCCTCCTCTAGTGACTAGATATGTGCTGGAGACTGAGGAGGGGAGTTGGAAAGGAAAGGTGTTGTTTGTTGGCTTACTCTTGGAGAAGGGTTTCCCTCTCTCCCTAGCTGGCGGTATCTATGATGAGGCTTCGTCGGGTGCTGACATGGGGTTGCAGAAGCAAGAAAAGGAAAGAGTTGTGGGTGGTGGTCAAGTTGTGGGATCTAGTAAAGCGGATGCGGATAGGATAATGAAAAGGAAGGTTGTTGCAGAGGAAATTGCTAGCTCCATTCAAAAGATGAAGACTTATGTCCCCGTTGGTAAAGGTAAGGAAATTTCTACTTAAAAGGTTCATGTTAGATCTTCTGATGAGGACGTTACTGTGGGGAAACACATTGAGAACTTTGATATGGAGGAATTATCTAATGTGTTGGGCTCGGCCTGTGATAGTGCCAATGTGTTGTTTAAACTTTTTTAGTGGTTTTTCCATGAGATTAATAAGACCAATTTTAGAATTAGAGGTGTTGCTAGTAAGGTTGAGGACCCTTCTGTCCAAAGCCAAATTAATAATCTCATGGATTCTCTTAATACTGTGGCGGAGGAAACCGTTAATCTGAAATAAAATTTGGAAGGTAGAATGTTATCCCTTGAGGATAAATTTGATAAGATGTGGAATGTTGTGATGAAGGGTGGAGATGCCTTTAAGGTCTTGGCTATCTCGAACTCTACCAAGGTGATCTCCCTTGTGACTATCACGAATAAGAGAAAGGAGAATGTGTATGCTGATGATACTGTTGCTGGGGGCAAGCTGATGGATGTGGAGTGTGTTGCTGAGAAAGGTGTTGTGAAAGGTAGTGTTTTGAGTGGTGAGGTAAAAACTGGTGGGTCGGGGGCTAGAACTAGAAACAAAATGAAGGCTCAGGTCGGGGCCTCGAGTATTGAGGTGTTTGATACTATGGATAATGTGCAGAAGTTGGCTACTAGTGAAATGGAAGTTGTGGAGACTCTGAACAATCTGTAGTGCTATTGATTGGTTTCCTTCTTTTTGGTTGTTTTTTGACTGTTGGTTGGTTGTCGTTGGGCTGATTGCTGCTTTATGTTGTTATCTTCTTTTATCAATTTCTTTTTCATGTAAAAAGTTCTAGGCCCCTTCAAAACCCATTTTTTTACCTCCAATCAAAACAATATAATATAATAATAAAAATAATATTATATTTAGTAAATAATATTATTAATCAATTATTAATATCTCGACTTATTAATAAATTATTGTTAAAATTATTATTAATATTATATTATTCTTACTATTATATTAATAATATTAAATTATATATTTATTATTATTATATTAAATTATATTATTATAATATAACTAAATATATTATATTATTACTAGTAGTATTATTTTTAATCTTATAAAAACCTTACACCATCAAATCCTAAAGTAACAAAGAGAACGTTGAATTTTTGTTTAACTTTTTAATGTTTTAATAAATTCTTTATTTATTTGTTTAAATAATAAAATTAGTAATAAGATAATAATAATCAATAAAATTGTGTGGAGAATATTAATAAAATATAGTAAAATTAAAAATTTAAAGTTATTATATTGTAATATAATAATAATAAAATATAATGAGTTAATTTATATTATAATAGATTTTAAGATTTAAAAAAAATAATATTATGATAAAATACTAGTAAGAAATAATTATTTATTAGCAAATATTTTTTCTCAATAATTATTTAGATATAAGTATTGTGTAAGAAATAAATCAATAAACATTAAAATTCAAAAGTTAATTAGAAATATTATTAATGTTTTTAATATTTGTATTACAATATTATAAGAATAAATTACCTATAAATATTATATTATATTTGTAAAAGAATTTAAAAATATCTTTTAGAAATAAATTAAAATAATTATAATATAAAATTTGAAAATTAATCAATTTTTAATTATAATAATTATTATTCCTATTTGTAAAGTATGATGGTATTAGAATATCTACTTTATCTTCAAATTTTACTATTAAAAAATAATATTAATGTTTTTCTAATGTAAAAATATATTATGATATTATAAAGAATAACTTTAATTAATAAGAATTAAATTATATTTCTAATAAATTAAAATATTATGTTATTATAATAATTTTAAAAATGTTATAGAATGGTAATAAAACAGTAATTATTATAACTATTAAAAATATATTAAATTTTAAAAAGTATGACAAATTTTTAATGATAAATAATATAAAATTAAAATTGGCCAGGGGCCTAGTTCATTGTTCAAAGTATCTAAGGTCATGGTATAGTCTCCCCTTCATCCTTGTGGTATTAAGGGCATGTCGAGCATCTAAGGTCACTGTATAGTCTCCCCTTCACCCCTGTGGTATGTAAGGGCATGTCGACTCCGACTAGTGAAAAAGTCTACTAGGTGCACTGTAGTTTATAGAGGGGGCTACACGACTCCATATATATATATATATATATATATATATATATATATATATATATATATATATATATAGAAAAGGAAATTAAATATTGAAAATAAAACATTAATTAAGAATATTAGTAATTTTTTAAATATTTGTATTACAATTTGAAAATATTATAAAATGGTAATAAAGAGATAATTATTATAATTATAAACAAAAATAGTAAATTTTAAAAATATGAGAAATTCTTGATAATAAATAATATAAAGTTAGAATTAAAATAAAAAATATGAAGTTAATGTTAAAATTTAAAAAATAAAGTTAAAATTGCAATAATAGGTTATAAGAATTTTAAAAATCTTAATAATTCACATTCCATTAAAAATATTGAAAGTAGTTAATATTATATAAATGAGATTAAATATTAAAAACAAAAAATAATTAAAAATATTAGTAATTTTTAAAATATTTGTATTACAATATTATAAATAATAAATTAATTGGTAAGTATTAGATTATATTTGTTAGAAAAAATATATATATTATTTCATAAATTAACAATAGGGCAATTATAATATTGGTAGACTCTATTTGCTAGATACACTTTTAGCTATACTGACACTATGCATAGGATGGTTAGATTGCTCTATACTTTGCCGGTGAGTTTGTTGTGGTTTTTGATATGAAATGTTTAGAGTGTTTGGTTAGGTTTTCTAGACCTTATTGTTAATGTGTTGTTAATGCTAGTCTACTGATGATGGCCTATGGTGCCTTGTACTAAAGGGGTGAAATTGAGGGGTTAGGAATTGCCCCTACAGCTTAAGAATTTTTTAGGAATTTTTTCTACCACATGTCTATCACTTAAAATTTTAAATTCTTAAAAAAACCAAAAAAATGAGAGAATTTTATTTATTAGCCGATAGGCTTCTATTGTGAGCTTTTGAGTCTTGAATGCCGGCATACCTGTCTCACACCGTTAAACCTGTTCACGGCTGTTCGAAAACAATTTTCAGGTTAATCACATAAAATCGTATCTTCTATCTATAGAATCAAATCAAATCTCGTAGCTGTAAAATCGTATCCAATTTCCAGGTGAATGTCGTGCCGTTTAAAATTTGCAGTCGGTGATATTTATATCTAATTTTTATATTCCCTTCAATCGCCTTCGATCACCACCTCCAATTTTCATAGATCATCCTGGAAGCTTTACCCTAACATTACTCTTTTCATCTTAACATTGCTACCTTTTGCATCAAACAGGGCATGGTGCGTGGGTTTCATTGCAGGTTTTTGGCGCTGCTTTGCCTCCGTGATTCCTGAGAGGTAACAGTTGTTGTTTCAATCATTGCAAGTTCGTTGGTTGATCTACAGCCAGGTTTTTTGAGGGTGATTTGCATTGTGCAGCTGGCTACAGGTTGCCCCCAAATTTATTTTTTGATTGCTTTGCATTGTATGCCACTGGTCTGCATTACCCAGGAGTGGCGTATCTACTACATTCCTATATCATCGAACGAAAGAATTTGAAAAGAATGTTCTACCAAATTGAATTGCATTACACATTTGATATGCCGTGTGTTTAGGTCACCAATGGCTATGTATGGATGCTGCAACACAAGGATATCTCGATTACAGAGATGCACTGACTTCTCTTTACATCAAGCTCTACCCTACTCTTCACATATCAGTAGGTGTAGACCTTCAAGCATGGGTATTATTAGTATAGTCATGGTGTGTATTAGGACTAATGGGAAGGGTAATTGCAAGAGAAACGATAATTTAATGTGCCTTGCATATTGCTGGGATAAGAAGGAAGTACCTGCAAATAGTGAAGGCTAATTTTGAAGTGAGCGTGTTTCTGTTCAATGGCATAGAATATTACAGATGTCATGATGTTTTCGAGAGACTGTGGAACCACGCTGAAGAACCACAAGGTACTCTGCTTCATGCTATCTTGCAGAGTTGTGTTGATTCTACCATCTCTTTAATTAATCAGGTACTACCAATTACTCTTCCCCATCTTCTACCCTCTTGGGAAAGAATCCATGTTTCCGTCCATGATGGCGGTGGTTCTGCTCTCGTGTTGTTGTAATAGGATCGTACTCATGTTGAGATGTTTCCTCTAATGGGGTTTTCAGAAAGCTGGAGTTCCTTTTCCCCTGCTAGAATTAAGAGGTAAATGCTACCTTTGAAAAGAGGGAGCGGAACAAAGGGGGATAAGATTGATCAATATATGTTGTAGCTCACGAGTTAAAACAACATGAAGGGCATTGTGGCAGCTTGCATGTTAGTGTATTCTTGAGTATTCCTTAGATTGAACCTACAGAATCACCAAGTTCTCTTGAATTTGTCCTTAATCTCCTGGAGAACTATGGGAGTTAAAAAGTCTTTATTGAGTTTTTAGTCTCCTCCTGCAGTCAATCATCTTCCATTTGAATTTTCTTCATGATCAGGGAGTCCTAGCCTTCAGTTTTAATGTGACTTGACTTCTGAGAAATTTTCTCTCATGGAGCAATGCTTGAGCTAGGAGAAGTTCTTCATAAGCTACAGAAGCTAAAATTTAAAAGTGAGCTATTTCACCAGTTGGGGGGTCTGAAAAGAAGGAACAAGGCTTCGGATGCCATCGCGCTGATCGCCCGGATTCAAACGCAATGGAATTTTCTGTATACCCTTTTTTTCCTTGTGCAAAATGGTGATAAATGCTCACAGAACAGTGGTTTTTCTGTAAGCTTCTGGTTTGTTTTTAGTGATCAAGGGTTCGATTCACAGCAAGTGTTTTCAGGTGAGTTGTTGGGGTTCATTTTCGGTGTGTTTTGATATAGATTGTGTGCATATTTTTAAAATTTCTCTGTAACGTGTTGTTTTTGGGTGTCTGTATGAGAGTGGCAGATGTAGGCTACAAGGGCTTAAACAACATTTTTTAACTGGGCTTTTTGTTTCTTTTTTTCCTATAACCCTCTGTATGATTGTCTTAAGGTTGAAACCTGTTTGAGGTACCATGTCTTCTAAAATTTGATTCTTTGCTCCTTGGTGTGACTTTTCTTTGGTAGGAAAAGTACTTTTATTTTTTTGGTGGACGGCTTGCAACTGTTGAGAGTATTTTGTGTTCCAATGACTGCAAATGTTACCCCTGATTTCAATGGTTTGCTAATCTTCTCTTCATTTAGTTACATGTGATTCTATTAAGAAGATATTGCAATTGTGGTACGACACTGGCATGGCTATCTTTACCTTATTCTGAGGATGTGTTGTGAGTTTCAGCTTTTCCCATTACCTTAAGTTTTGGTTTATGTAGTATTCTGTGTACGCGTTGACGGTATTTATTTCCAGTGATAAAGGCTTTAGACGCGGTTGAATTCAGGCGTACATACAGCGGAAGAGGTTGTATTCTGCCTGTAGGTTATTTAAACGTTGATTTCCCGTGTACTAACACATTCCAGTGTAAGTTTCAGGTTGAGTCGATTTTTGTAAAATCAGTGTATTCTTAAATATCTCTCTCTACTAGAAAACTTTGTGTTTCCCTCTCCCCTGTTTAGTTTTTCAATAATTCTTAACAAATGCAAATCTGGTAGGCACTGATGATTATCGTTTGACAATGTATGGCTATGCACGGTCCTATCAGCTTCTCGGTAACTTCGGTGTAGGACAACCATTATATGCCACGCAGAGGGATTCAAATGGTGAGTGTTATCTTTATTTGAATAGGGCTTTCTAACCATGAAAATCTTCTGAGAGTAAAATTACCCCTTCTCCTATCCACTGAAAAAGACTTAAAGGACTGTGCAAAATATTAGTAAATTATTCTGAAGTTTTTATACAAGTTTCAATTTACCAAGTTTTTCAAATAGTAACTAAAATATTTTGCAAATAGACTATATATAGTGTGAGATTTAAGCCTGTCTGTAAACCACTGTTAGTTGTTGAAAAACAAGTTTTAGCTGTGTTTAATGATAAACCAGATGCCATTTAATAGTAAAATTCTCTAAAATCTCAATTATCATTTAGAAATCAGATAAAAAATGATTTTCCAACTGAATGGGAACATTCTATTTTCATTTGCAATGTTTTTTGTCAATTTGATGACAACTTGTTTTTTCATTTACATTGCTTTATGTTTTAAATCTATATGCAATTATTTCAAAATAAGATAATTCTTTTAATGAAAAAATCTAGATTTGTGTAAGTATATTTCATTTCATTATTTAGCATTTATTATTAATTGTTTAATCCAGCAACATACATATACATATAATTTTCTATTGGCTAATCCTTGAACCTCCTTGAGGTGCAAGTGCTAGTTTATTAATTTTTATCAAAATACTCAAGTTTGTTCCTTAAAATTTGGAGCTCAAGCTTTTAAGCCGAATTACAAAACTGAATTCATGGGACCACCAACTTTAAAATATTCCTAAAACCTTTCAACAGCACTCACTGAAATTTTTTAGGAAGCCCCACCTCCATAGAACTGTACCCTTATAGTTTTGAATTCATTTGCTTCCATTCTTTTCTCACCTTAGATACCTATTTGTTGCTGTTACAAGTTTGTGTATTTGTGGTTATTTTGTTTAGTTTTGTCCTGTTTTTCAGCATTGCAGATCCCAACTTCGAATCCTACGGCATACATTTCCCAATTCAGACGTAAACTAATAATTTATTCCCAAAACTGTTAGCATAAATTCTCGCCATATTAATTGCAGAAATCTATTCGAGAGATTTTAGAGCATTTGAATTAGAGAGAAATCCATTACCGAGTTATTAATCGGACGAGCTGGAGAACCGAGTACCGACCCCTTCGCATTGTGGAAGACGTGTTAGTTTGTAGACGTGTTAGGGTTTTGAACGCCTTAACGGAATTCAAGGAATTTGCCATATTTCTGAGGGTTCTCGGAAGTTGTCGTTAAGCCACTAAGAAATGTCCCCGAAATCCGCGTAAAGATACTGCGCAATTAATTTACAAGTTCTTGTACTGTGCTGCAACAAATCTTTTCTAATTGCCAGTCCCTCTCACGGTTTGAAATTGATGCCGTTTAGACTAAATAACCTTCAACGGTATGATTCGATCAAAATATAATTTATACGATCGCTTCTTTAAATTTCCATCCTCAATTAGAACTGTTAACAACTTTTGTTGGTTGTGGAAGGCAATCCTCACCCAACAAAAGGATTGATGACCATAAGTGACCAGCAAAATTAACATGAAGTTACTGTGTGTTTTTATGGCGGAGTCAAAATAGGGGAGAGGATCTAGAGCATGTTTCAATAGTTGTTATAACATTTGTTGGTTTATAATATTGGACTTGTGACTTAAAGTTGTTAGCATTGATGATCACTACCTATAATTGAATGAAATATATTCCTTAGATCTAAAAAACAACAAATCATGTGATGCCACATCAATGCACCATAAAAACATTACACAAATATTGGTCTCACTTTTTTTTGTGTCTTTTTGGACACCTCGTCAAAAAGCATGCTAATGTGGCATAGTATTTGACGATGTGCCCCTAAAACCTTAGTTATAAGTAGCGGACTTGCGCAAGCTATTGTAAAAAAATTGTGAGTGATTTGAAATTTCCATGTAAGTTTTTGAGAAGCACGGAGTTAGGATGCTCAACAACCAGGTCCTCTCCCCTATCTAAGTCCTAAAAAATAATAGGGGACAAGTGTTTAAAGTGCAATTAGATAGTTTTGGGTCACCATTTAGTGGGAGGAGTGGAACATGACAAGTGTTTAAAGTGCAATTAGATAGTTTTGGGTCACCATTTAGTGGGAGGAGAGGAACATCTAGAGTCATTAATAGCATCAAGTTTCCACTGTCCATAATAATCAAGTGCTAATATTTCTGGATTGAAACTGTGTGAATTTTTGTATCAACGTTTCGGATCACACTCCATGATCCATCATGAGGAAGATATGCAAACTTATTATTTTGGTAGTATTTGATTTATTATTTTTTCTTTCTCTCTTCAATTCTCTCTTGATTTTTATTTTTATTTTCATTTTCTTTTGTGAGCTATTTGGTTTTATTTCCTTTTGATTGTCTCTTAATTTCATTTTAGTTTTGATTATCTCAATCTTATCTTTTATATTTACATTTTTGTTTGGTTGTTTTTGTTCTTTTTCATTTTTAATTTCTTTTAGTTTCATTCTTATCCTTTGTTTATTGGAATTTTTCTTCCCTTATATTTTTGTTATTCTTTTCTTTCAATTTGTGTTTGGTTTTTTGTTTTTTTTTTTCAATTTGTTTACTTTCTTGTTAATATTTAATATCATAATATTATGATATTAAACATTTTATCTTTGTGGGATTTCTTTTGGCTCTTTTTATTCTCTTATTTTCTCTTTTTCCCTCTCTTTAAGTATTGGGTTTTCTTCCTATTTTTTGTTATAATTTTATATTTATTATTTTATTCTCTTGTTTTGTCAATTTTCAATTTGCCTTCCTCTCCTCACCTATTTAGCCTACCAAGTTTGCTATCTTCTTTCATTCTTATCTCTCTTTGCTTGCATATCTTCCTGATGATGGATCATGGAGTGTGATCCAAAACGTTGATACAAAAATTCACACATTTTCAATCTAGAAATATTAGCACTTGATGTAGAGTCATATTTATCAATAGTATTTTATTTTATGGAGAGGCAAAGTATTATTTTACATGAATTAATAACTATTTGTATCTTTTTATAAATTTGATAAAGAGTGCAAAGAAAAGAAACAATTCAAATCATTTTTTTTAGTTTTCTATATATATATATATATATATATATATATATATATATATATATATATATATATATATATATATATATATATATATATTTTAATTTTGTAGATAAATAATCAATTAAATCTCTAAAGTGTGATATTAGGAAGGAAGATACAATTTTAAACAATGTTCACAATAATGTCATGAGTTTGAAGATTGTCTAAACTATAAATCTCCTATGCATTCTCATTCCAATGATATGCACACACACAAAACAACATGTATGTAATCCAATGGAATTAGAAGGAGGTGCATCTCCAAACAATGTCAACACAAAATTCATAGATTTCTTTTGTTGTCATCGTATTGAACAGAACTAAAAAATTACAAGAAAGAAGTAACTATTAAAGAGCTACACAAAGTAGCAAACCAAACTATATATAGGAGTTTACATGAGCAATACTACAAATAAAGTGCAACCATGTGTCGAAGAGTCAAAATGATATACAAATCTACATATGAATAACACCGCAACCAAGAAACAATTGTTAAATTAGCAAAGCTAAAACCAAAATTGTTGTCGTAGAGCACAACATTTTTTGTGCTTGTAGCAAGAGCATCATATTCTTTTCATTGACTTGGAGCTAAGTAATTTTCCTTTTAATTTGTTCTAGCTAGTACTTGATTAGTTCATTATAATTTATGGATTTGATTGTGTTGAAGTTTTGCATCCAAAAATGATAATGAACAATGTGATGGATTCTACAAACTTGATATCATTAATCAGTACTTGATTTTTTTATTCATCTTTAACCTTTCCTATAGCTAAACAAATAGAGATGCAATCTCAAAAAATATGTCAAAGTAAAGTCTTCAAATTATAACTTGTTGATGAAAATTAAAGATAGAAAACACTACTAAGCATCTTGTTTTCCATAAGTGCAACAAGATAGCATGTCTAACTATATAAGCAATCATATTATTTTGCAATCCCATTCCATAGAAAGCTTCTTTCCAATTCAAATTGTGACAAAAAATAGTTGGAAAATCTCTAAAAATAACAAACTATTTTTTTTGGCAAAAGTACCACTTAAAATAAATTCTTCATGTTTTCATTTGATTGGCAAAATGGGCATTTAACTAGCTAAACCATCATTATTTCAATTTGTCCCCAATAGGTAGTTTACAATATAAAATTTTCTTAGCAAGCAATTGTGCATCAGTTTTAGCATTAGATTGGCATACTTAACCAAAATTTATTATTAAATTTGCATATCCATTTAACATTGAGACAAGGAATGAGGTACATTTTGGAAAGGAACATAAGATGGATTTTATTTAAAGAAAATTTTGAGAAACAATGAGCAAACAACCAATGCCAAGCTTTGACAAAAAAGCATGGGGACTGAGGTGCATGCTTTAATAGTTAGCTTGAGAGGGACAAGGGAATGCACAAAGACAATAAATAAATTATAACTATTTTTCAACCTAAATTGGTCTTTAGTTACTTGCTAAGGAGTCAAATTCAATATAGTGAATTAACAAATCCCTTTCTTGAACAAATAATAACTTCACTTAGGAAATCCAATGGCAAGAGAATGTTTGTGATAATGTATGTGCTTACTCCACCAAATGGATGAAGAAGAAAAATAAGTCATGTTTTAATGAGTTTTCTTTCCAATTTTAAGAGGTGACAAACATGCTACCAAAATTTCCAAACCAATTAGCTAGGCAAGGCAACTTTGATTTGAAAAAAAAGAGCAAGAAGAATCTTGCCCAACCAAATCACATTCTATCATTTTCCTTTGGTAGTAGCTATATCTATTCTAAACCAAAATAAAATATTTCATGGTTCATCACTTGTAATAGCCCTAATAATCTATTTAGCAAATACACAAAAACCTTGAGTTTTGAGGATAGTAATTTCCAACCCGCCTTTAGACCTAGGGTGGATGTAATGAAACCAATAAGTAACTCTAAAACCAAGATTAACTTCCCATTTGGTCTAAATATATTATTGAGGTAGTTTAGTTAGATATTCACAACACATGAGTGGTGAGGAAGATTCTATTAACCTCTTGAATTTTTCCAACTAATGAAAGAAATTTGTTCCCCCAATTAACTAATTTTCTTTTGAGTTTATCAAGGTATCAATTCCACATCTTAGTCAATAAAAAATCTCAATCTAAATGGGATGATCATATTTTGACTTATCTTGCCATGTTTGTTTTTCTTCCAATCTCTAGGAATCCATGGGGAATGGGATCATTTTGGGACATCAAGAAATCTATTTTATGATGAGATAATTAGGATATAGGCACATAGTAGTTTAAATATCAAGTATTTTATTTAGCTCATTTTTTGAATTCTATATAAATAACATAATGTCATCAATGAAATTTGAACCTATAACAACATTATTCTAAGGAATGAAGATATTAGATATGATCTTCAACTAATTGGAACTTCACAATAAATAACCTAAAGTATATGTCATAAGCACATAGACAAATGGAGATATAGAACATCTTTTCCTAATTGAATGTTGCAACATGAACATGATTTAGATATTGAACTATTATTAACTAAATGAGCATTATCATCTTTAAATAAAATTTGAATCTGTGTGAATTTGAGGTTAAAAATTCAACCATTATAGCATTTTAAGGATGAAGTTCTAATATATCCTATCATATGCTTTGCCAAATTCTAATTTTTCCAATACAATTTTTCCAAATCATTGAGCCCATTAACTATTTTCCCCACTTTCCAAAATCCATGTGAAACCAACCTTAAGGACACTTAACTCATCTTAAAGGACCAAGATTGTTTGCTACTATGAATTATGCCTCACTTGTTAGCGCTACAAATCATCCTATCTACAATAATACTTAAGTTTCAAAACACAAACATGCAATAATGAAAATCACACATTCACTTTGGAGAATAAACAACTTCTTTATTGTTTCTTAAATTTAAATGTTCAACTAATTATAAAAAATTTCAATCTACACTTGTATTTTATCCCACAAACCTAGTGAATTTGAGTTAGTCTCTACCATAATACTCAAAACAATTTACAAGGAAATGCCACCTACCCAAGGACACTTTAGCTCTCCATATAATTGTCCTCAATCCAATTTTGTAATTCACTAACTTCATGCCAAATCAATACATTTGAACCTTCCTCCTATGATGTCTCATAAAACCTACTTTTTTGCACATTGCAACTCTTCGTAATTCTCTCATGTAATAAAGATTAAACCAACTTAATTGCACGATGAAATACCTTGCATTATATAGGTCTGACAATCCACTTTGCAATCCTTGGCTTGTTGAAGTTCCCATGTAAGATCCAATCATGATGGTTGAATTTAAAAATTCAACAATCCTCTTCAAAAAACATGCCCCCAAGATGGCTCCAAATATTCAATGTTGCACAAATTATGCAATGCTTAAGGAAAATTCAACCCCTTATACCTTGACACATGAGTCTCATGTCTAAAATATTATATGTTATCTTAAACCATATTGCATGAAGAACCAAGGCACAACCTTCTTGCATCATTCCATGAATCTACATAAATCCTAATGCAACTTCATAATTTCAAACATCCAATCCAACTCATATCAAATTATAATCCCACAACATACACTAGAACTCACATCACAACACATCTAAATACTTCATAATCGGGGCTCATCAACCTAAGAACCTACAACCTCTTATATCCTCCCCCACTCACTCAATGATGCCTTCAATGCTAGTACAACAATCTAGGTTTTGACATGTGTATTCTTTGTTAGAGAAATTACTTGTAGATATTAGATTTATTTTATAGGAACTCTAAGACCTTATCTCCATACTTCCAAAGAAATTCAACTTACTCCCAACTTGCTTCATAGTGGGGTCAAACTTCCCAAGTGACAAAAAACTCTCTATCTTTTATGTTATGAAATCCGCATTCCCTTAAATAGATAGTACTTCTTATGCTTGGTAATCTGACCTATCAAAAATATTAGCCAAACCTTTGATTAGAGTATTATTGTTTGGTTCTTCTTTATCTAAATTTAGAGGTTGAATTTGACTCATTTGAAACATTGGATGAAATTTCAAATGATGTGGAAACTTTATCTTGTAAGTGACCTCACTAATCCTTCTAATGTTTCTAAAGGGTATATTGAATCACTTCACTAATGCTAGAATTAGTCCTTTTGGTGGCCTAAACTTAACCAAAACCATCTTCAAAGTAACACAATTCACTTACTTTGAATTCTAACAACCTCCTATCAGCATTTGCATTCCTTTCCATTGTATCTACTACCTTGAACATATGGTGTCTTGTTAAATACACACAATCATTACATTCCCTCAAATAATTTGACACTAATGTGTACTCACCAAAATATTCATGTAGTAATGTATGAGGTGTCAATGAATGGTGCCAATAATTAAGTGAAATGATGAGTAATGACTTGTTGAATTCTTCTATGTATATAATAAACAAAATGGGTAGCATCTAATAATTATAGCTAATTGGACTAGTTTGATCCAACAAAATGCATATCCTCCCAAACTATATTAATCCTCTTATTTTATTCATCTGTTTCTAGATGATGAATTATGGACAACAACAATTTTGTACCCATGGGTTTGAACAAATCATCTTAGAAATTATTTATGAATTTGGGTTCTCAATCTAAAATTATGCTAATTGAAATCCTCTATAGTTAACCACATTCCTAAAGTAGAAATCAGTTGTGTTATTTTTGTGGTAAGGTGTCTTTCAAGCCACAAAAGTATCATGCTTGGAGATGTAGTTGACTACCACCATTATACTTGTAAACCCATCCAAATTTGGTGGTTGAGTCATGAAGGCCATGCTTACATTCACCCATAGCCTCACTAGAATAGAAAGAGGTTGTAGCAATCTACCTAGTGCTTTAGTCACTACCTTTACATGCTAGCAAGTGATCAAAATATTCACATATTATTCTATGCCATGCCTCATCCTTGGCTAGTAAAAAACCTTACAATCAAGGCTAAGGTGTACTTCTACCCTCTAGATGTCTAACCCAATTTGAGTCATGACAATTTTACAAAAGCTCCCTCCTTAATATTTTTCATTTGGATACACTTTTTTAAGAGTGAACACCAAGTATCCATCTTTGATTTTGGACTTTCTAGTTCTTACAACCCATACTTTCTTAACCAAATCAATCACTTGAGGATTCATGGGAAACCTTCTTGGATCCATTTTAATTTATATCCTTTGAAAGTGTCACTCTACTTTCTCCCACATTTGTAGTATAGAGCTCCTTAATGAATGCAAGTTGGACTTTCCTACTTAATGTATTGACTACAGTAATTATCTTTCTCATATTATAGACAATATCCATGTCAAATTATACCAAGGATTATTTCCATCTTGATAACTTTGGTGTTAACTTGGCCTAATTTTATAAGAAATTTGAAGATATGTTATCAAATTTCACTATAAATGACACCATTATAAGTAATTCCTCCACACTCAAAGATAATGCATACCTCTATTCATTTCCTTTTCGTGGACTAGATAGTTCCTTTATCTATCATTAAACTTCCTTGACTCAAAATATAGCGTTGTGTGTCCTTATTACATAAGAATGCTCAGAAAAATTTAACATGTCTATGTACACTTCAAAAGGTTTACCAAAATCAAGTAGAGCTAGGATTGGCTCCACCATGTACCAGTCCTTGAGGAACTCAAATGCCTTTTGTTTCTTCTGACCCCAATGCTATTCTGTGTGTTTCTTCAATATATTATTTATTGGAGCTACTATCTTGGACTATCTTTCCACAAATTTCCTATAGTAATTTGTCAATCCAAAAAATATTAGACTTCATAGACTAGCCTCCATGGTTCCTATTCTTCTATGGCCTTCAATTTAATTGGATCTAACCTCAAAATTATTTTCTCCACTTTGTGTCCAAGAAACTATAATTCTTCTTGGGAAATGATAACTTATTTTATTTTACAAGAAAATTATGTACCCCGAGTAATTCAAACACCTCTACTAAATACAACATATTTTCCTCCATAAATTTATTATATAGATCAAGATATTATCAAGATATACAATAATAGACTTATCCAATAAGGAACATAATACATTAGTCATCAAGATATATTTTTTTAAAACATATTACACATCTTCAATGCAATTACTAAGAATTAATAAGATCCATACATTGTTCTAATGATAGTGTTCTCTTTAGTGTTGGTTGTTATCCTTGATGGTAGCCTTGTTTCAATTTTAGCTTGGTCAAGTGTCTTGCCTCTATGAATTGATCAAAAAAATCCACAATGAGATGAATATGATATTTATTCTTAATTGTGAGCTTATTTAAAGCTTGATAATGCATGCAAAGCCTCAAATATCCATCCTTCTTCCTTTGAAATAGTGCATGTGTTATGGCATAAAATTTCACCCAAATGCAATTTCCCATAACATCACCTTTGCTTTAGCTTAATAAGTCGATAATGCAAAAGCTCATCATCCTAGCCTTCATTCTCATTCCTGCTTTGTTGTTTTATGTTAGTGGGGGAAATTTTGTTTAGGATGTTTTTGCGCCACTCAAACGTCCACTCACCACGTGAATGTCCTAACAAGATTCCTAATCCCGTGGTCATTGGGACATTACATTGTCGCTTTCCTACGAAGTGTAATGCCTCTACAGTCGTAGGCATGCCTGAGAACGACTCTTTGCATGCAATTTGACCATTTATTTCCCTTCTTTCCTCGTTCAACTTCATTTTTGCAATTCATTCACTCTCTTTCACTCTTGCAACCTCATTCTCACTTCTTAGCACTTTCATTCTCTCCTTCTTGATATTCTACACATTTTCTTGTAGGTTTCAAGCTATCTACAACATGCTCTTGCATGATTATCTCACGTCCTCGAATATGTTTCTCTTCCTCTTGGCTTCACCAAGCTCGTAGAAGGGAGGGTAATCTTTTCATTTCATAGTATTATTGTTCTCATTGTTAGCATACTTGTTATCTTGCATACTTTACGTCTCATCTTGTCATTTATTTATCAATATTTCTATATTTTTGTCTATTTGGTTGTTCGTGGAGGTGGAAACACCAAAGCGAGGGTTTGACTAAGGTAAGCCCCAAAAAGCAACCCCAACACTTTTTTGTTTCTATGTGTGCAGGTTTTGTCCACGAGGATCTTGTAGGAGGCTAGACCTATCGTAAGTTAATCCCTTTTCTTCCACTATCTTTCTATTTCATTTAGTAGTTATTTTACTTATCATTTCAATATCCTTTTTATTGTACTTCTTTACATTTCATGCATTTTCAACATTCTATTTAGATTACTCAAAGTCAAACTATCAAACTTTAGCCTCTAGGTCATTAGCAAGTCCTAAGTGTCTCAGACAACAAACTCTGCTTCTAGTTTGTACAAGATGTCAGTGCACCATAGAGATGCCAGCGCACCACATTGTCATCTTTGGTTTGCATTCTCATCCTCTAGTCGAGAGCCTATTAGTCTATTTCTTGAGAACTCTGAGGTCTATTCACCTGACTTTTAAAGTTCTTTGTCACAAACAACCAAAAAAAACAAAAACATAACTTAATTTTTCCTTTATATTTGTCACCCCATCACTTGAGCTTTTTTCATTGAAGTAACTTAGAGCCATCCACCCCCTGCACACTCTTCACTATCCTAGAGACTTGGGAGTGGCGGTCGTCTTCATTACAACATGTACTACATATGGAGATCTAGATAAGCAATGATATTTGGCCTCCAAATTTTTATAAATTCTTTCTTTAATGCTAACATTGTTTGTTTTGATAAACAATATGAGGTTTAAGAAATATGTTGAAAAACAAGGTGAAGAAAGTTTGCAATATGAACTTAAATGTGTGAATGCAAATCTGAAATATGTAGATTAACCTTAGCCTTAGTGTGAAGAAAGAATGAGAGAGAGAGATAGAACAATATAACACATGCAACAACAGATTTACGTGGAGAAACCCCGAAGGGAAAAAACTCCAGCACCGAAAGAGAGGAAAGTATATTACTGATAATCTTCAATATTACATGCAGAAATAGACTTCTCTTATCATTCCCTGTAAATCCAGGAGCACCTTGTTACCCTGCAAAACTCAATTCTAATAACACTAGCTCAAGGCCCCAATTTATAGAGATTTGTGAGGATGAAAACCACCATGGTTTCACCAAACAATAGGCAGCAATACCACCTAGAAAAACCCATGCCTCTCTCCTTGAAATGGTCAAAAATACTAAAAATAGCCTCTTACAGATGCTCTTATAGTTGTCATAAGGCATCTTTTATGCATGGGCGCCTGGGGTCTAAAAATAGCATATTCTGTCATAGGGAATCTGTCATACTGTCATAGCATCTTATGACAACTTGCATGCATGTCATAGATGCTCTTACAACACCCTATTTTGACCCACAACCTTATTTTAGAAGATTCCAAGGTGGGATGCCTAACTAATTTGTCCTTTTCCATAAGGACAAACGGTAACGGTAACACTGCATTTACATAGTCTCTTTTACCACTATTGGTCAAACAGTTTCACCTCTTATGGGTAAATGTACAAAAAACTTTAGGAGGATAATAAAATAAAGGATTTACAAGGTTGATGACACCTAAATCCTAACATTCTCCCACTTGACATCATACATTGTAAATTACACCCATAGAGATACAATTACATAGAATTAAGTACAGTGATCAAGGCCCATGGCCTTTCTGCACCAAGAGAACTTTTCCGTGGTGACTGGCTTCGTAAGAGAATCTGCAACATTATCCAAAGTGTCAACTTTTGCAATCAAGACTTGTCCATTCTCAACCATTTCTCGCACAAAGTGATACTGAACATCAACATGCTTAGTACAAGCATGATACATAGGATTTTTAGCCAAACATATGGCACTCTAACTATCACATCCGATCCTCACTATCCTGCAATCAAAACCAATACCATTACCAAGTCTCTGTAACCAAACTACCTCCTTAGAGGCATGTGTAGCAGCCATATACTCTGCTTCAATGGTAGACAAAGCAACTGTAGGTTGTCTTTTACTCATCCAACTCACTTCTCCTCAAACAAAGTAAACACATAGCCACTAGTGGACCGACTATCCAAGTCACCTGCCCAATCTGCATCAACAAAACCCTGTATGTCCAATGACTTATCAACATTGTCAGTACCATGATAAACCAAATAGTAATCAGAAGTGCCTTGCAAATATCTGAATACCCTTTTGACAAAAGTCCAATGTTCTTTACCAGGGTTAGACATAAACCTGCTTAGAACTCCCACTGCTTGGGCTATATCTAGTCTAGTACAAACCATTGCATACATTAAACTACCGACAGCACTAGCATAAGGAACTTTAGACATTTCATCAATATCATCATCCAATTTAGGACACATGTCTAAACTCAACTTAGTACCAATAGGAAATGGAATATTTACTGGTTTACAGTCCTGCATATTAAACCTTTGCAAAATAGTGTTAACATACTTGCTCTGACTTAACCAAAGCTTTCTGTGAATCCGATCCCTAATGATTTCCATCCCAAGAATATATTTAGTAGCCCCTAAATCTTTCATATCAAATGTGCCAGAAAGCTGAGTTTTAAGTTCCCTAATCATTGCCTTATTGTTACCAATGAACAACATATCATCCACATATAAGACAATAATCAGTATCTGATCATCAATAACTTTAAAGTAAACACAGTGATCCTCATCACTTCTAACAAAACCCATATTTAATGCAAATGCATCAAACTTCTGGTACCACATCCTAGGTGACTGTTTCAAACCATATAGAGACCTTTTAACCTGCAAACCAAGTGTTCTTTTCCTTTCACAACAAAACCGTCAGGCTGTTGCATATAAATTTCTTCCTCTAGATCCCCATGCAAGAAAGCAGTTTTAACATCCATTTGTTCTATTTCTAAATCATAAGCAGCAGCAATGGATAAAATGAATCTAATAGAGGTTAACTTAGCAACAGGAGAGAATATTTCACCAAAATCAACTCCCTCTCTCTGGGAGTAGCCCTTGGCCACTAATCTGGCCTTGTATCATTCCAACTTTCCGTCTGCACCAAACTTCTTTTTATATATCCACTTACAACCAATGGCCTTTCTTCCTTTGGGCAAACTAACAAGATCCCAGGTGTCACAGTTTTTCAAAGACATCATCTCATCATGTGGGCGCATCCAAGACTCATTTCTTTTGCCTCCCTGAATGATAGGGTTCATCATCAGTATAACAAAGAAAATTTACAAGAAAATCAGGTGGGCTATACCTGTCAACTGGATTTCGTTGTCTTGTGGATCTTCTCAAAGGTGGAGTAAGAGGTTCCTCCTCATGTTCATCCTCATTGTTTTCAACTTCTTCTGTTACAACAGATTCGTCAGAACTCTCTTCTTCTTCTCCATCTTCTTGTCCATCTCTTTGTTCTTCCACATGTGCATCTTCTTGCTTAGTTTCAAAATGCACTGTCTTTGACTTTTCCTTTGGTTGCACATCTTCAGAGTTAGCTCTAAATTCCCTGAAAATAACATCTCTAGAAAATATCATCTTTCGTGTTAGTGGATTCCAAAGTTTATAACCTTTAACATTTTCACCATAACCTACAAAGATGCATTTCTGAGATTTGGGATCCAATTTAGACCGCTTCTCTTGAGGCACATGAACAAAAGCCTCACAACCAAAGACCCTTAAATGTGAAACTAAAGGCTTTTTACCCAACCACATTTCATAAGGGTTTTATCAACAAAGAGCTTTACAAGGAGATCTATTAATTAAATAACAAGCAATACCATACCTCTTCCCAAAAGCATTTGTCTAAGCTTAGCACTACTTAACATGCTCCTAGCTCTTTCCATTAATGTACGGTTCATTCTTTCTGCTACCCCATTTTGTTGGGGTGTGTAAGGTGTAGTCTTTTGCCTAACAATTCCTGCATGTTTGCAAAACTCATCAAATTCCTTAGAACAATATTCACCCCCATTGTCAGATCTCAATACTTTTATCTTATAATATGTTTGCTTTTCAACCAATGCCTTAAATTCCTTAAATTTGGTGAAAACTTCAGATTTTGAATGCATAAAATAAATCAAAGTATATCTTGAGTAATCATCAATGAAGGAAACATAATAACGAGATCTACCCAAAGAATATGTATCCATTGGACCACAAACATCCGAATGAATAAGTTCTAACAATCCATTAGCTTTATTAGTTCCTTTAGGAAATGATGACCTGTTTTGTTTACCAAACACACAATCCTCACAAAAATCATTTTTACCAACAGAATAATCAGAAATATCGTCTACTATTCTTATCAAGTATGGTCCTAAGACCTTTTTCACCAATGTGACCCAATCTATGGTGCCACAACATACATGCATTTTCAGCACTAGTTACAAAAGAGGAGTTACAAAAAGTAGAGGCATGTAGTGTAAATAAATTCCCTGTCTGAGATCCTTCAGCAACCACCAAACTTCCCCTTACCATCCTGCAATCAGACTTGTCAAATGTCACATGCATCCCAGAATCATTCAACTTGGAAACTGAAATTAAACTTTTTGTAAGTCCTGGAATATGTAAAACATCATCAAGGGTTTTAACCCTCCCACCACTGAAACACAACTTTACCTTTCCTTTACCAATAACCTATTGTGAGCTATTATCACCCATGAAGACCTCTCCTCCATCATATTCTTTGTATGTAGAAAACCACTCCTTATGAGGAGTCATATGGAAGGAAGCACCTGAATCAATAAGCCAAGCATCATTACAAACTGTGTTAGCTGAAATAATCAAAGCATCAGAATCACCGTTATCAGAGGACTTTTCCATGGAGGAATCTGCATTCTTTTTCTTGTTTCTACATTCCTTCTTCACATGTCCCCTTTTACCACAGTTCCAACACTTCACTCTGCTCTTTCCAGGGGTCTTAGATCATCCTTTAGACTTATCCTTCTTCTTATCCCCTTTAGGCTCTTTCTCCTTGGGCCTACCTCGCACATGCAAGGCATCTTGGGAGCCACTGCGCATGGTCTTTCTCCTCATCTCCTCTGAAAGAAGTATGGGAATAATAGTATCCAACTTAGGTTCTGCACCACCACTTGTTATAGCAATAACTAGATTTTCCCAAGATTTTGGCAAAGAGCAAATCAATAAAATGCATTTATCCTCATCTTCTATTTTAACATCAATAGATGCAAGCTGACTTATAATCAAATTAAAAGCATTCAAATGTTCAGCAATAGATTCACCATCCTTCATCTTTAATGAATACAAACATCTTTTGAGATACAACTTGTTAGACAAACTCTTAGTTTGGTAGATTTCACCTATCTTCCTCCAAAGCTTTTATGCTGTGTCTTCTGAAGAGACATTTAGGAGGATAGAATCTGTGAGACACAACCGAATAGTCCCTCGAGCCTTCTTGTCTAACTTATTCCAATCTTCATCTGACAAGGTTGAAGTAGATGGCTTCTTTTCAACTGAAATTGGTAACCACTGATCTCTTTCCTCAAGAAGGTCCTCCACTTTCAACTTCCACATCTTGTAACCAGTTCCATTGAACTTCTCAATATCTAGACAAGAGGTGGAGGCCATGGTATGCAATCTTTTCACAAATTTGCAAAACCCACAACACAAAAGCTCCCACTGCAGCAAAAAACCTTCAACACTCTAAAAGGAAAGTGTCCCTTCCTTAACAGAACCGTAGCTCTGATACCAAATGTTGAAAAACAAGGTGAAGAAAGCTTGCAATATGAACTTAAATGTGTGAATGCAAATCTGAAATATGTAGATTAACCTTAGCCTTAGTGTGAAGAAAGAATGAGAGAGAGAGATAGAACAATATAACACATGCAACAACAGATTTACGTGGAGAAACCCCGAAGGGAAAAAACTCCACCACCGAAAGAGAGGCAAGTATATTACTGATAATATTCAATATTACATGCAACAATAGACTTCTCTTACCATTCCCTATAAATTCAGCAGCACCCTGTTACCCTGCAAAACTCAATTCTAATAACACTAGCTCAAGGCCCCAATTTATAGATATTTGTGAGGATGAAAACCACCATGGTTTCACCAAACAATAGGCAGCAATACCACCTAGAAAAACCCACGCCTCTCTCCTTGAAATGGTCAAAAATACTAAAAATAGCCTCTTACAGATTCTCTTACAGTTGTCATAAGGCATCTTTTATGCATGGGCGCCTGGGGTCTAAAAATAGCATATTCTGTCATAGGGAATCTGTCATACTGTCATAGCATCTTATGACAACTTGCATGCATGTCATATATGCTATTACAACACCCTATTTTGACCCACAACCTTATTTTAGAAGATTCCAAGGTGGGACGCCTAGCTAATTTGTCCTTTTCCATAAGGATAAACGGTAATAGTAACACTGCATTTACATAGTCTCTTTCACCACTGTTGGTCAAACAATTTCACCTCTTATGGGTAAATGTACAAAAAAATTTAGGAGGATAGTAAAATAAAGAATTTACAAGGTTGATGACACCTAAATCCTAACAAAATAAGCCTCACCGCTAACTCAACTTTATTTTTGTGATCAATGTTCCTTCAAAAGGAAAAAATATAAATAATATTTTTGACATCATATATTTATAAAAAGTGATCACTTCCTTGACCTTAAATGAGATGGAGGATTCAATCCCTTCATCTTTGTCCTAAATTCCAAGGGACATGACTAAGAAGATGGACTCTTCATCCTTTGTCATAACCTTTTGCAAGATCATCATAGACATAATCTTTTCAAAATGGCATTCTCTCATAGTCCTCACCATGTGTGTTATTTTTAGATTAAAAAATAAAATATTCTAAATACATAATAAGTGTTATTTTACCCCAAGGATTGAACTCTTGACACAATATTAGCTTGAATCTATTTTTATGGGAACAAGATCCATGTGGCCTTGCCGCCGTCCTCCTCAAATGCACATGTCTCGAAATTTCCTTGCAAATTTTTGGCTAAAATTCATTGCTTTAAAGGAAGTACTTATGTCTTTCAATTTTAATCTTAACTTTATTTTCTTCTTGGTTAAGATGTACTTGTGAGTGACCCTTGAATCCACCATACATACAACCATTTTTTTGTTTATAGAAAAATCCACATAGCACAATTCATGTTGAGCCTCTAATACAACCCGCATGGTCAAAATTCCTCCCAAAGAGTTAGATGATAATAAGTAGTTGTAAAATCCCATCTTCGACATAATTTTTTCTTGGTCTTCAACATTTTAGGAAATCTTGGTGTAAGGACTAACTATTTTATAACATTTTATTTTTGTTTTCATATGATTACCTTACAACATTGGAACTTTATTTATTGACATTCAACTTACTGAACAATATTAATTACTTCTATTATGATTATTGTACCAATGTGGATAAAAAGACTCAACCATGGTCAATAGGATTCTATTTATATTTGGTGTGGGGATGTTCAATTGATGTGATCATATGAATTATATTGATGTGATTGCCTTTCCAAAAAAATGAGATTTTATTTTATTGCTTTCATTACCTAATTGAATTCGGGATGATTTTGCTGTTTAGTTTAGCGACATGTTTTCCCCGTGACACTTGAATTACCTTCTCAATTTAAAAAGTAGATTAATTATTAGTTGTCCTTGTTAGATATGCAATTTTGTGTTGAACCTAAGTTGACCGTAAAGTGGTGGCAATACTAGCATTGATTTAGGAAGGACACCTGGTAAGTGAATTTATTAGTTTATAATTGCAAGGTATCTTGATGGTTTAAGGTTGCCATATATAGTTAATTAATTTTTTTAAATGAGTAGTATGATGTGATATCATTTTGAAACCTAACTTTCATATTTTTGTTTATATGATTGCTTCAATGATAAATTGAGTTGGGAATGAATGAATTAGATTATAAATGTGTGAAGACATCAAACTAAAAAGATTTGTGAATTTTTTCCCTATTTTAAATTAGATATAGAAGTATGATTTTCTATGTGAATAGTAATTTGTGAGAAATTGATATGAGGATATTAGTTGGTTAATAATTTTCACATATGATCTTGGTACTAACTATTATTATGATCTGTAATTACCATACATGTGATTTCTTTGCAAATTTAATCATGTGGCTTTACCTGTTTATTTTTGTTGTAGTTGATGTGTGCATTTAGTGTGCAAGTGCATTCATGAATTGACTATTGAGAGAACAAGAGATCCATCAAGAACCTAGTTACCCTTCTCACCTCACATCGTGAAGTAAATGATACTCGACATGCTTCTTGATTATTCTAATTTTATTTGTCCACATGAGGACTATAACCCTTTAGGATGAACCTTGTTATCCATGAGTAGTTTTATTTCATTTGTGTGCCTTAAATTTATTTATTTTGCATTTTTTTTAATGCTTTTAAGTTGCCACATGTCTTTCTTTTAGAGAAAATATGGATGTACATAAAAGGATAAATTTAAAGGAGCTATTTGGAGTGTTAGGTGAGATAATTCTCACCAAATATTCTTGGGAAAAGCTTATTTTATTGAGGCATGAGAATGTATGGAGTTGTCATTTCAAAAATGTGGGAGTACATGAAGTGGTATGGAGTTGTTGTTTCAATATGTGAGAGTATATGAAGAGGTATGGAGTTGTCATTTCATGTTGTATTGATGTGTTTTTTGGAAAATGGGAGGTTGTGATGTGTTAGATGGATTCCCATAAGAAGTCTTCCTCTTTAGATTAAGGAAGGGATTTTTGTTAGTTTTCTTCCTTATTTTTTTGGATCTTGGAAGAATGGAGGGGGGGAGAAGATAGAGCTTTTCAGATGAATTTATCCATATTTTTCTCGATGTATTTATAGAGGAAGGATTATTGGGAGATATTACTTGTGTGTGTGTATTTAGAGGGAGATTAATCTAGGGATGATGAGGCTCCTTCTCGTTTGTAATCTATTTTGAAAGTTAAGTTCTATTTCCTCTAAGATTTGTGCTTCTACTACCTTCATGTATGTGTGTGAGAAGGGATAAAGAGTTAAGAGTAGTATGGTTATTTCGAGATGACAATTTATTTGATATTTTTATGTATGTGTGTGTTTGTGTGTTTTGTTCTTGGTTGACCTCCTGTGAGTGAACCTAAGAATGAGTTCTTAGTATATGGAAAACCTCTTATATTTATTTAATCTGGCCTCTATAATTATGATTTATTGTTTCATACCTATTTTTGGTTGGTCTCTTGGCTTAGGAGATGGCTAGGGCCTTGTATGGCTTAATGAAACTAGATTGGGTGAGTGGAGAGCATTCTCTTCTTGTTAGTATTGTTCTCAAGTTGCTCAGAGCTTGAAACTCTAGCCCATAATTTTTTAACTAAATGAATACATAGTTGAAGAGAAAGATGGTTTTAGAAAACCTAAAATTATATGTGGACTCCCATAATATTCTTGTAATTTTTACCTTTTAACATGAAAAATATAAAATCAAGTGTATTGTGTGAGTTAGAAGGTATGATTAAATTCATTATAAGAGTAAAATAATTCTCCATGATATTTATTGTAAGTTGACAAATGATAGCCAAAAATTATAGAAAAGAGAGATAAAAGAGGACTTTTATTGTAAAATTTATGTTAAAACTGAAAAAACTCCAAATCTGAGCATTGCCAAATTATTTTAAGATTGTAAATAATTATATTGTAAATACATAATCTAAAATACTTAGTAAATAAAGATTCAAAATATTACACCCCAATATTGTATTTACTATTTACTATTACTATGTAGGGTAAATGTGAATGTAAATTGGATTTTGAATGAGAATAAATTGTTCTTGCACTTTGTTATCAATGAATTATCAAGTTGGATGCAAGTATATGTTCAATCCTCTAGGTGTGAGGGGAAGCATCACTCAAGAGAAGATCTTGGTTGGGTAACCATTAACATAATCTATCTAAGCTTACACGCACACACTCATAGTAGAATGGTTGAGTCAAGTTATCGTGTCAGGAATTGGTAAGTCATCCTTAGTATGAATGTCTGCATTAGTGAGGGTTAAAATTACTGTTGAATGCATGTTTGGGTAATGTTTATTTGTTAGAGCTTATGAGTTCTTCTTTATATTACTATGCTTGTACTAATGAGTTGAACACACATGGAATGTATGTATATGTGTACATATGCATGTTGATGATAGTCCATATGTATGAACATGTACATGAGAGTACATAGGTAGACTTACCTATGTACACTTACGAATGAGTTGCTTGTGAGCATGGAGCTATCGAATAGACAATACAACATGAATGTGTATATGTATAAATACATCACATGTTTGTTTCCTTTCAACATAATAGTAATTGTGTATGTGTTGGGTGTGCAATTGAATGTGTATATATATGTATATATGATATATACATATATCCATATGTATACATGTATCAATACACACGTATGTTTGGCAAATAGACATGCCCATACGAATGTATCAATAAATGTACACATACGTATACATGTAAGAAAGTTTCATATGACCTCCTTGGACGTAGCTTTTGATCACACCTACTTAATGGAATTTTCTCGCAAATTCTTGGAGGTCAAGCCCTTGAATAGTTTTCAATCTACCTCCAGGAATTAGAACATGGAGTGAATTAATGGAAAATTTTATATAACACTTCTCATATAACATTTCAAATGACATCAACATTATCAATCTATGTAACAAAAAATAAAAGGATAGTGAAACATTCGTTGCATTCTTACAAATCTAGAGAAGCCTTGCTAGTAAGTTTTCATGCCATATACGAGAGAAGCAACTAGTATAGATATTTGTGGAAAATCATAGCAAAGAGGTGATGTTTCACCTACAAATCCACTACTCAAACATGTTCGGGGAGGTCATCAAAAAATTTCTCTCCATTGAGAAAGCCCTTATTGACAAAGGGATAGTAATTTTTTTTAAGGAGAACAATAGTTATCCTAACAATTCAAACAACAAGAACAAATTTTGGTTAAGTAATAAAAATGTGACAAATGACAATGTAGTAGATGCTAAGATCATTAACAAAGCTTGACTTATGATTAATTTGAAAGGACCATCAATGAAAAACAACAGTAATCCATCACAAAAACATGAGAAAACAAAAAACACGGTACAAAACACTAAACAACATGGTCCTCCAAGGACTAACCAACTATAGCAAACATACACACCCTTAGGGGAACCTATATAGTTAGTTTTAAAGAAACTGCTACAACAAAATGCAATACAACTCCCAAAGGTAAGACACTATGAATCAGGACCTTTCAAACCATCCTAGTGGAATGATGATCACTTATGTGAGTGCCATAGAAACAAAGGGCATAAAACCTCTAACCGTTTTAAACTCAAGAATTTCATCCAAGATCTCATCAAACAGGGAGTGATAGAAATTGACAACCAACCAGGATCCTTGAACATAGATCATACCATCTTTAAAGATCCTTTATGAAATCATGGATCGATGAAAGCCTCCATGTCAAGAACAAGTGGTAAGGACCAAGCTAATTATACCATTGTTTCTTACGAGTGCATGATCAATATCATCCAACCTGATCATAAAAAATCCTCATCAATACTTGTCGAGAGCGACAATTTTGAGTGTATCATTACATTTTCCAAGAAGGATATTCCTATAAAAAAACCCTTACCATATTGATTTCTTACATATTGAAGCCTTTTTCCAATCAAACGAGTCTTGATAGGTGGTGGAGCAGGACTATATATCTGCAACCTAAGTCTTGTCAAAAAATTGGGATATTCTAATGATACTATTGACCATAACACGAAGATTAAAATCAAAGCATATGATGAAACTAAACGAGAATATATAGGCACTATCATATTACCTATCCAAGTTTTGCCTATTGCAGTTGAGAATAATTGCCAAATCCTAGATCTAGAGAACCCTTATAACATTCTCCTGGGATGTCCATGGATTCACACCATGTAGGCTATTTCATCAACCATACATCAATGCATCAATGAAACTCAAGTGACTATACCGGTAGATCTGAATCCCTTTAAGCATTATAGACTCTCACAAAGCAATATTGACCTCCTAGGGCATTGTTTTAACAACACTACCTTATCATCTTCCTCTGTAGCAGGTGAGCCTTCAATACTACCTACATCTCCTACTCCCTCAAAAATCTAGGTGAATGTCAAATATCTTGGAGTTAGAGAATATGAGTTATAAGCCTGTTGCCCAGAGCTTGAACCACTACCATTTGCATCCCAATCATTTGATGTTCATGATAATCCCATGTTTAATCAAGACATCTATGATAACCCACATTTCTAGAATGATCCTATAGAGGATATCATAGAACATCCCTATTCATTCTAGGATCATATTCCTTCTATCACACTACTTGGGCTACCATATTTTTCTATCAAGCATCCTAAGCTAGAGTATGCATCTATAGATGTTACTTCTATTAAGCTTTCTTACCAACTCGTTGAGGGTGAGCGTTTTTCCTTTGATGTTACTTGTGTTGAAAATGATAGTTTCAAAGAATAAATTAATGACATCACTCAACCTACACATGAATCATACATCTTTTCCATGCCATCAAATTCATATAGTTTCATCTACCTCCTAGACTTGGATCAACAAATGTCAACACAAAAGCATAAGTCTATAAATCAAAAGTTGAGTGGTGCAGGGGCACCAAATGCATTTTATGTAAATGTTGTAAAATAAGGTCATTTGGTAGAGTTTAAGTTGTTTTGAGTATTTTGTGGTCAATAAGGTCGTATTTAACCATTTCATATTGTATTAAGCTTATTGGAGTCATGTTGGTCAAAAGTTGCAAATATTGCAAAATATTGTTAAAATGTTATCATGAAAAAAATGGAAAATTACAAAATGGTGGAATGCCAACAGTTAGTAGTTCAAAATTCAGTTGGAGGTCATTGTGTTTTGTTTGAAACAATTTTAAAAGGCCATGAAAAGGCTCAAATAATGGTTGGAGATTCTGTAGGTGAAAAATAATCAATAAAATTTCTTGTTTCCTTTGCATTTTATGTATTTTATCATAACAGTCTGTTGTTGCAAGGTCAGTATGGATTCATACTGAAAGATTTTGCTTAAAATATTGTTTTTTATTGGATAGGCACATGTTTTAATAGTAACTTGTCTTTTGAATGATCTTATTTCATTGTGGAACAAAGTTTTTATAGTTATTTTTTTGTAGGTGCTCTATAAATAAGGGTTTGTGGTTTTGAGAGTATTAAAATGAAGAACTAGGCCATTCCACTAGATGAATCAGGTCATAAACTAATGGAATGGTACCATTAGGAATATATTTTGATTTACTATGGGTGGCATGAGCAGGGGAGGCAAGTAGGGTGGTTTGGTGTGATGCCCTAGTTGGCAATTTGATGAGTTTTTGGTGAAATTTGGAGGTTTAAGGGTGATAAAAGTGGAAAAATCTTGCGGAAAAAAATTTGGGAGGTTAATTGAGCATGTTTAGACATTCCTAGGTGTGTTTTAAGTGTTGTTAGAGTGAGGAAAGGTTGGGAAAGTATATTTTCGATAAACCCCTCCTTAAACTAGGCAAAGTGAGGGTTTTGTAATAAGTGGACTTAGTGGGTGGTTCTCTAGGTAAAAGTTGTGAATTTGGAGGTTTTATGGAATGGTAAATGATTGTCCATAGGTATTTTGGGTTGGAATTTTTTTAGAGGAGATTTGTTTTGTAAATTACGCCTATTTAGCTTAAGGGGATAGTGTAGAAGCATCAGTTTGAGGGATTTGTTCCAAAAGAGTCATATGAGGTTTTGAGATATGTTAAAGTAGAAAATAATGGGTGCTTGAAATGGAAGATGGCTTGAGGTTTTTTCAAGAAGTTTGCAAGGTATTTCTAAGAAATTAGCTCTGTAGACCTACAAGGCAAATAGTGGAGTTGTGAAGGAAAACACCTTTGATAGAGTTTTGTGGATTTAAAAGTTGGTTGAGACAACTTGAATTGTGTTGTTTTTTTCAAAATATTCCCTTCTCTACATCAATTGGTATCAAAGCATAGGGTGTAGATATTTTGAAGGGAAAGAAGGTGTGAGGAAAAGTGGATAAGATGCCTCCTAAGGGTAACAATATGGCTAGGAAGATGCAAGAAATGGAAGAGAATACTAAGAGAGATTAGGAAGTTGAAGGAACTACAAAATAGGTTGGTAGCAAGGCTGGAAAGTGTTGAAACAGGTCAGAAAAGAGGTGTGGTTGTAAGTGATGAAAGTGACTCTAAAGAGGAAGAGGATGAAGAGTATGAAGATGTGGAAGAAGAATTAGATTTTGAAGAGCAAAAGATGGCAAGGCTACTGAAGGCAGTTAAAGGAGATAAACATAAGGTAAAAAATGATTTGCCTATGTATGGAGGAAATATTAATGATGAAGAATTGCTAGATTGGATTGCAACCTTGGATAACTACTTTGAATGTGAGGATGTACCTGATGAACAGAAGGTGAAGATAGAAAAAACCAAATTGAAGGGGAATGCACTAGTATGGTGGGATTATGAAAAAGCTTAAAGGAGAAGGAAAGGGAAGTCAAGAATTGTTTCTTGGGATAGAATGGTAGCTAAATTGAAAGGTAAGTTTTTGCCAAGTGATTATGTAGTTCAAATGTCTGAGAAGCTTCAAGATTTGAAACAAAGGGAAATGGATGTTAAGACATATACTAATGAGTTTTATAAGTTGAGCATAAGGGAAGGTCACATGGATGATGATGTAGAAAAGGTGGCTAAGTATCCTAATGGGCTAAGGTTCAACACCTAAGATGAGTTGAGTTTGCACAATCCAAGGACAATTGAAGAGTGCTACCAAATGGAAATAAGGGCTAAAGAGAAACTCAAAAGAAGGTAAGACAAAAAAATAAGAGGTAGAGGCAACAATTCAAGAGGAAGAGGTACTATTTCCACTCCAAGGCAGACACAAGAAAGTCAAGAAAACTCAAGCAAGGTGCAAGCACAAGTTGTTGATCAAAGGGGTGGACTTAGAGGTTCCAAAGGAATATTTGGTGGAGGTAGAAGTTCAAATACATTTTCAAGAAGGTGTTACAATTGTAATCAGTTTGGGCATCCAACATTTAAGTGCTTTGAAAGACAAGGCTCTACTTCAAGTGGAGGTGAAAGAAGAAATCATTTGGTGCACGAGGATGATTGTGAAAGTGTAAACTCTCCTAATCACATTGTTGCACTAGAAGTTGGGGAAACTTTGATGGTGAGAAGAAAATTACTTCAAGCATCCAAAGAGAAGGAGATGACACAAAGAAGACAATTATTCAAGACCACTTGCAAATGAAAATGTAAGGTATGTATGGTAGTGATAGATTTTGGTTCTACTGATAATATGGTGTCAACTGAAATGGTGGATAAACTGAAATTAGAAATAATACCTCATGAAACACTATATAAAGCATCTTGGGTGAATGATAATCAGTTTATTTTGGTGAATGAATAAGCACTAGTTGAGTTTAGTATTGGTGGCTATAAGGATAGGGTTCCTTGTGATGTTTTACCAATGGATTGTTGCCATTTACTACTTGGAAGGCCATGGCAGCTTGATAGGAATTCACTTTATAATGGAAGGAATAACACATATTAGATTGAAAAGGATGGTATCACTTTCACACTATCACCATTGCAGGAGGATGATAAAGAAAAGGGTAAGGCAGAAAAAGTCATCATGTTTGGCAAGAAAGAGTTTGTGAAAAAAGAGGAAGACAAAAGTGAAGAATGTGCAGCCACTTCAAGGCTTGAGAATTTGAAGAGTGGTACAATGTTGAAGAAAAGAGTTGATAAGTTGGTGACATAGAAGGTCAAGGATGAATTGACCATGAAGGTGCAAGACTGCTTAGAAAAGTATGATGGGATTGTGGTAGGGACAGTGATATGTCCATTGAGAGAAAAAGAGGTGAAGCAGCAGTCTAGTACTGTTAGAACAAAGGATGGTAAGTTTGATAGGACAAAGGTTTTAAGGTCAGAGAACTTAGGGATAGTGATGAAGACAAAAAGTGGAATGAAACAAGATGAATGGAAAGGACAAGTGAACGATTTTGAGCATGTATCAAGAATGGAAGAGTGGAAAGTCAAGAATAGAGTTGGAATTGGTAAGTTTGAAGATAGAAAGTTCATTTTAGCATCAACATCAGATGAGAGAAAAGTCAAGGAATATACATCAAAACAGTTTGCAAAGATGGAGCACTATCCAAGTGGCAACAAGTTTAAGGGTGCCAAGCACAATGCACATCAACACTATTTGAATCAATAGCAAGGTGTTCTTGGTGAAAGATCTTTTAGAGGTCAAAGGCATGGAGCATTCAGAGGTGGACAAGCTACAACACAATTTCCAAGGGACTTGGAAAATTGTCAAGGTCGATTGTATGGTGCAGGGGCACCAAATGCATTTTGTGTAAATATTGTCAAATAAGGTCATTTGGTGGATTTTAGGTTTTTTTTAGTATTTTGTGGTCAATAAGGTCATATTAGACCATTTCATATTGTATTAGGCTTATTGGAGTCTTGTTGGTCAAAAGTTGTAAATATTGTAAAATATTGTTAAAATGTTGTCATTAAAAAATGCAAAATTGCAAAATGGTAGAATACCAACAGTTAGTAGTTCAAAATTCAGCTGGAGATCATTGTGTTTTGTTTGAAACAAGTTTAAAATTCCATGAAAAGGCTCGAAGAATGGTTGGAGAATCTGTAGATGAAGAACAATCAATAAAAAAAATTGTTTGCTCTGCATTTTCTGTATTTTTATCATCACAGTTTGTTGTTGCAGGGTTTGTACAGACCCTTACTAAAATATTTTGGTTAAAAAATTGTTTTGTATTGGATAGTAACATGTGTTAAGAGTAACTTGGCCTTTGAATGATCTTATTTCATTGAGGAACAAAGTTTTTATAGTTATTTTTCTGTAGGTGCTCTATAAATAAGGGTTTGTGGTTTTGAGAGTATTAAAATGAAGAACTAGGCCATAAACTGGTGGAATGGCACCATTAGGAGTATATTTTGATTTATTATGGGTGGCATGAACAAGGGAGGCAAGTAGAGTGGTTTGGTGTGATGCCTTAGTTAGTAATTTGATGAGTTTTTGGTGAAATTTGGAGGTTTAAGGGTGATTAAAGTGGAAAACCCTTAGGGAAAAAATTTTGGGAGGTTAATTGAGCATGTGTAGACATTCCTAGGTGTTTTTTAAGTGTTGTTAGAGTGAGGAAAGGTTGGGAAAGTAGGTTTTCAATAAATCGCTCCTTAAACTAGGCAAAGTGAGGGTTTTCTAATAAGTGGAATTAGTGAGTGGTTCTCTAGGTAAAAGTTGTGGATTTGGAGGTTTTATGGACTAGTAAATGACTGTCCAGAGTTATTTGGGGTTGGTGGATTGTTTAGAGGATATTTTTGTGAATTAGGCCTATTTGGCTTAAGGGGACAACGTAGAAGCATCAGTTTGAGGGATTTGTTCCAAAAGAGTCATATGAGGTTTTGAGATATGTTAAAGAAGAAAATAATGGGTGCTTGAAATGGTAGATGGTTTGAGGGTTTATCAAGAATTTTGTAAGGCATGTCTAAGAAATTAGGTATGCAGACCTACAAGGCAAATAGTGGAGTTGTGAAGGAAAACACCTTTGATAGAGTTTTGTGGATTTAAAAGTTGGTTGAGACAACTTGAATTGTGTTGTTTTATGTCAAAAGCCTCCATGCTCTGCATCATTGAGAAAGAGAAAGCCTTTATTAAAAATATAGACAAGATCAAAGTAGAAAAAGAAAGATCAAGAAAATTCCTTAGAGAAAAAGCAAAATCAAAAGAACTTAGGCAAGAAAAAAATAAAATCCAAAAGCAAAAGGAAAACAAGCAGAAATTGATCTTCAATTGTGCCTTTATACCCACATTAATTGGGGGCATATGTAAAATAAGTCCATCACAATATGAGATTTTTGATCCAACATTTATATCCACCTCATTATTTCATAATCCGTACAAATTATTACATCCACCTACATTCATAAATCCACCATCTCACAATAATTCTCTCAACAATGTCACTCGACATACCTTTGATGACAACCCCTTCATGTGCTCTAATCCATTGGTTCTCCAAACTCCTCTTTAGGAGAAGTATGAGGATCCAAGTAGCATGCACTCTACTAAACATACTTTATCTCCTCCTACATGCACCATCTATATCCATCTATCGATTATCGACTTGCGTCTCCTAAATGTTAGGAAACAATGCATCAATACCCACATTCTTAATCCACGTCCTACATAACCCCATGAGAGATAATCATGAATACAAGTAACCATAATTCATAGGTCAAATAGACAAGCCACAAGATAACACAAGGTATACCCTGAGAAAAACCTCAAGAGGGAAAAAACTTAGCCTCAAAAAGCATCCATACTCCATCTATTATTCAACAATAAAACATTACAAGAGTTACAATGAATACCTCTGAAGCATCAAGCCTCTCCAATGCATCCTCCATGTGTGCAAGCATGAATCCACACGTCCCATGCCATTCTTCACATATGTATTCCTTAGAAAGACTCAATAATGACAACCCACTCACCCAACCAACCTTAACCACTAAACATGTGCTTGCTTTTATAGACTCAAGCTCTCATAAATACAACCAAGTGGTAAGATAAAACCATGTACCACAAAACCATGTGAATAAAAAACCATTGACCCCTCATTTAATATTGGGTACTAAGTTTTCACTTTATTAAATATTTCCCCAATATTAAATTATTATCTCATGTCTCTAACACATTAAATAATAATACAATGCTACAATACAACATAAAGTGGTCCCCAAATAATTAACTAGTGTGATTAACCACAAATCATAGATGCATCACAACTAAATAATTATTTAATTACAACATTATAATATAACATTTTATGCAATGGTGTACAACATCATATCCCGACACTAAAGAGCATTCACCATAATTACAACATCATCATATCCCAATAAAATGTCACCTTGATGAAAACCTGGCAAACAAGCGTCTTGTGTGATATCTAAAAGTTAAAAAAAAAGAAAAAAAAAAAGAGAAATAATTTTTACTATACAGAAAACCATTTCAATGGTACTTTGGATAAGTACCATGGTGAAAACCTAGAAAATAGGTGTCATGTGTAGTTTGTTATCACTCTACCATCTATCGTTATTCTATCCAATTTTATTCATAATAAATTGAGCATAGGCTCCTTCATAATATAGCTTTCTCACTCCTCTCATGGCTTGAGAATGATTAACATTTAGCGTCAACTACTTACTATATTCATCCCTTCTGTAACTAGTCTTGTAGCTGATGGGGAGAAATCCTTGACCTAGAGTTACAAAAGGATCTTAGACATGGTATCAAAGGACAATATCTTGAAATACAAAACATCCAAATATTCCTTGAAAAATCCAAAACAATCATAAAATTTCAAAAAAAAGAGAGTAAAAAATAGCATCGGCCATCAAGCATGTGCTAATGTCAGCCCAAATAATCAAACTACATAGCCTTTGCGTGCATACATAAGTAATGACATCATTGATAAGCCCCCAAAGCCTAGGTCTATCTCATAGGGTCCCATCATAATAAATTATCATCTATTACAATCCATATTCAATATTAAAACTATACCTTGTCAAGAACTAGCATGTCGGTAAAACACAATTGGAACATCTTACAGAAACTAAGCTTAACAAATCATGGAATAACAAACAAAAATACCTAACTAGCCTTCAACCTGGTTGATCAATTATGTATGTATCTATCAATGTTACTGTCTTATTGGAAATTGTTTGTCTTCTAAGTTGTTGCATTATCAAAACTAGACCGAGCATCTTACATGAGACATTTCACTCCTTAAATCACACATAATCTTTTGAATCATATCAAACACATATTAGTGGACAAGAAAATCTAAATGGTTGTGGAATTTTTTGGTCTAGTTAAGTCATATCTTATATGATTTCTTATGTCATGTTCCTATGCTACTTGATGATATCCACAAGTGATGAGAGCAATGATGATGGATTATGATGTTTCTTTTTGTTGATTTTTGTTTGTGGTTTGTCTTGATAGTATGAATGGGGAAACTAAAGTCCTTGTGTGTGATTGGGGTTCTATTTGGCATAATCAAAAGATCCTATGCAATTCAAAAGTTGACTAATTATTTCTTACATCAATATTAACATGCTCTATGGTTACTTCCTCACACATTCCAACAAGGTTCTATTGTTAATAGTATGAATTTGGGAAATCCTTGTCTAGTGTGTTTAAATCTTTGACAATGGATACTAATGTCACTAAGGTTTGCACTTTTTCTATTTTCACTTACTTTTGACAAGAAATTCATTGCTCTTTCTTGTTTCTAGCGCTTTTGTTAAAAATTTCATTGCTTTTGCTAGAAATTCTTCGCTTTTGCTAGAAATTCTTCGCTTTTGCTAAAAATTCTTCGCTTTTGAATTTTTTGATCCCTATGTTAATTTATTCATCGTTTTCAATTTATTTTGCATGTTCAAAGTGAATCCCTAACATTGTGGGTTGAATGATTGTAGCTGGTCCTTAAACCACTATAGTCAAGGGAGTGATGATCCCAAGATCTATTCAATTTGATTGTTGGTTTCGATGTATTGGAGAGAGATATTCTATATGTTGTCGAGTTGTGGCACATTTGTTACATTCCCCCATCTGATGTTACACTATGATGATTACTATGCTCGTGGAGAGTTGGAATTAAAAGACTTCATTCCATTTACCTACATGGGAGGCCACTATTACTCTCGAGGATGTGTGGAGGATCCTCTGCATACCCATCCATGGTGAGCTTGTTACATACTCTGTTCGACGAGGTACCCGTGCTATGCTGCATGTGTTTAGTGTGAGACATTTGGATGTTTTCTAGTCAAAGATAGATTTATCAAAGTTTGTCGACAGTGTTGATCCTATTTCTCTTATTCTCTATGGTTTGGTGTCAGGGCTAGTTGTTCCTGATAGGAGAGGTTGTCAGTTTCCTATGGGATGGGCTATATGCATCGAGGAGATGTTTGAGCATGGGACTAGATATGCATGGGGTCTATGTCTCCTTGCCCACCTATATAGAGATATGCATGAGGTTGCATATCGTGGTGGGAAATCTATTTCTACATGTGTCTCTCTTTTGCACATATGGGCTTGGGAGCACATCACAGTTGCTCACCCTGATGGTATATAGGATCATATTGTTGGGGATCCATACTCTTATTATTATGGATATTTTCTACATTATACCTTGCTTGGGCATCTTTCATATTGGCATTGTGTATTTGATGATATGTTAGGTTTTATATGGAGACCATATATAGATTGTGAGGCCTTCCCTAAGGATTAGGAGTAGTTGGTATACTGCAGATAGACTAGATGGTTGATTGGTCGTGCACACTCTCTTCTAGAGTGATATTTACCTAACAAGGTATGCAGGCAGTTTAGGGAGAGACAGGGTCAGTTCCCAGATACTTATGAGGCTTGGTTTGGTTGGACCACTAGAGAGGTCTGTGTATGGGGCCTATAGCCTAATTGTGATGTTATTATTGAGTTTAGAGCTCTTGCCCCATTTATATGGGGTTGGCTAGTGGGCCTAGCAGATTTAGGTACTACTCCCATTCATGATCAAAGGTGGGCATGACATGTTCTTGTGAGATTTACAGATCCTGGTGGTGATCTTGCAGTGGGAAGAGTAGGCATCACAGGTCACCAAGGAGAGTGACAATGTATTGAGATCTTGGTAGAGTATCCTAGTAGGGCTCTAAAGGATGGTGCCCAATTTAGAGAGGGTGATCAAATGCAGTAGGATCAGGGACAGGTTCTAGGTCCCCCACCACCACCTGGCGATGGAGGTGCATAGTTGACTATAGAGATAGTGTGGCGACAGATCATAGAGGTGCAAATTGCTACATTGACAACAGATAGAGGTATTGCTTAGTAGGAGAGAGATGGTTTTCAGGTGGAGCGAGATATATAGATTGGGCATCATCTTGTTACTGAGACACAGTTGCAAGTTGTTACCACCAAGAGGGACAATTTGAGGACAAAGTGTGATAGTATACGAGATGAGCGAGATCAGTTGTTATAGATGACATAATATTATCAAACTCTATATGAGGCCTTTGTTTCTAGAGAACAACATCACCCATGATTTGGAGAGCCTAGTGTTACAAGGGGGTGGTGCCAAGTCAGGTGGGCACTCTGTCAGACAACTAGATCCAGAGGGTGATCCGCAACCTGGTCTTTAGAGTCCTCCTCTTCATGTCGAGGAGTGTCATATTTGTACTTGATCTTTATGATGTTGTTATTCAGAGACTTATATTGTAGACATGATTTTGTATATATATTCATCAACCCAACTCAAGGATTGCATATATGTGTATTTTTCTTGTATTATCCTATCACAATTGTTTCACTGATGATGATGTACTATGATACTCTTTTTTGATGATGATATATATGAGATATACAAGCCTTGATTCGGCTCATTATATGTTTATGTGATGATTTATGGATGACAATGTATGTTTATACTTGTTTTTGTACTTTTTTGATGTATGCATATGATGATGTTGATATATGATGGATGTATGTCTTTATACATGACACCTGATGTTTTCATTGCTTTATTATCATCATGATATGTATTGACGACATTGTGGATGTAGGATGGATATGGTGTTAATGATATTGTGATATAGGATGAATGTTAGAAGAAATATTTGATGATGGATAGAAAGTTGACATTGTTAGTACTAAACTGATCCCATAATAGTGGTTTACAATTTTTGGCCAAACTAGACACTGAAATTATTATTTTTAACTAAATCTTCACATTCGGGCACCTATAGCGGCTAAACTGTGAGGAATTTGAAGATGGTGCAAACTAGAGTCTCATCAAATTTTGTCTCAGAGATTCTAAAAATATTTTTTCAAAATTTTTGGAATCAAATTGCACTTCTTTTTCCATCTCCCAAAAATTGATTTTTTCAGAAACAAGATTTTAAAAAGTGACTTCAGATAATGCATAACTTTTTTTCCATGAAGGATAAAATTATAATTCTTTCAAATTTAGATTTTTAACTTTGATATCTAGTGCTTCCACTTAGTTAGACAATTTTTTATTGAATATTGTTTCCTTAATCAACTTTCAAAGTCAAACAAATTACAATTTAGACATAGCGCGATCGTATAACGCGTAACGCTTTTGTATATGTCAAAATTTAATTTAAATTTTTTTGTTGGATCAAGGACTTCAATATCTGGTGCACTCATATTTTTTATTTTTTTTTTGATAATCTTTATTTTTCCACATGTGAAGAACAAACAAATTCATTTTCGATGAAAAACCTATGTTTAATAAAACTTAAAAAACAAATACAAACCAAAACATATTAAAATTATATTCATTGGATAGCTTGTTGCGAGGAATACCATAATCATTTGAAATAAATTTTAAATGAATTCATTTGATCCCCCAAAAGCTAAATTAAAAGTGATTTTTTATCAGCATTTTGATAGGTGTAAAGGAGAGCGCATTTATAGGTATGGTTTAAAACTAGCGAGGTTCTATCCAAGGGGGTTTGATCTAAGGTGATTTGATCAAACCCTCTTCAATTGGAATCCTTAAAATGAAACTTTTTAAGGCTTAAATCATTATATTTTCTAAAAATATGTGATTTCACTAAAATTCGTTCCTCTCAAGAATTGTAAACCACTATTATGACAACACCTGATGAGTTGCTTTCGCTTAGCTTGGAGGCTTCAAATTTTGAATAATCTTGTTTGATGTAGCAAACAAATACTATGCAGGGTATTAATAACCAAGGTGACTTTGTATCCATTGCATGGACTTTGACTCAACATACAAATAATATTCTTGCTCATACCAGACATACATAAACTTTGTTTAAAGTATATGGTTGGGTTGTGTTTAAAACTTTTTAGACCATTTACACAAAGAGGTATAGAATACCTAACATGTAACTGTTTCACAAATTGTTTCAACACAACTTCCATACACTCAATAAAGCAAGTATTTGTCATGGTAGTATTACAAAAACATCTTACAAATAGCAAACCGAAATGACACTCAATTGCCCCCATTCCTTCTTCTCTAAATCCTTATGGACCTCCTCAAGAGATCCTAGGAATGAGCCAATAAAATAAATCATAAAAAATAAGACTATAAAAAGATAAAAATAAAGTTGCAGTATCACTTTCGATATCTGTTTCAAGGTTTCAGGCCATTATCCATTGTTGATCATGTTTATCATAGGAACGGATCCGTTAAGGCATATCTTAGGATGTTGTTGGTGAATTATCAAAAGAGAGTTAGTTGATACTTTTTCATTCTTTTAGTCTATTTTGTAATCAAATCTTTGTGATTGTTTTGCTTGGAAGTTCTAGCTTTTGATGTTTGCTTTGTTTGTTTGTTTGTTTTTTCAAAGAGTGATTATGGTGATTTGTTTATTATGAGTGAAAAGTTTATTGTGGATTGTGATGATGAAGATACAACTTTTTGATTTTCTAAGTTTTATGATGTTTTATTGTTTTCAAGGGACTAACCTAGGGCCTCAGGGGCTCATCAAAGATAAGAATTGCCTACGTTGTATATGTGGAGGCTCGTAGTTCACTTGGTTTGAATGTTTTTGATATTTTTTTGTTTTGTGAATGTTTTGGGATTTTGAAAATTTGTGAATGTTTTTTTTTGGATTTTTAATTTTTTTGACCAAGTTGAAATAAAGCATGATAGAAACCTAAGGGGAATGATGTAGGGTTTCGGGGGTTGATCAAAGATAAGCCTTGCCTACATTGTACACACAAAGATCACGTAGTTCGACTGGTTGAATCAAATTATAAACTTGTTTTTTGGATTTTAAACAATATTGTTAACTTGGATTGATATTCCACTTTTATTTCTAGAGGATATGTTGCGGGAAATCTACTTGAACTAGCTGTGAGGTTCAAGCAAATGTTGATATCTTAGAATATTTGAGTGAAGGAATAATCCAATGATGTTTTTTTTTGTGTTTTTCAAATATTTTTTATTTTTGTAGTTTTCAGATGTTTTTGATTTTGGATAGTTTTGACCATGATAGGATGCTCAAAGATTTAATCCATGACTAACTTCAGGAAGTTGCCCCCAGTTGGAGATAAGACTACTTTCCTCAATTAGTAATGGGCCATGGTTGGACACATGATTTATTATGGGACAAATGGGTGGGTGTTGTGGATAGTACCAATAGATAATGATGCAATTCTTATTCAAACATAACACCTGTTTGCTAGGTTTTCACTATGGTACCTGTTCTATAAGTATCACAAAGTGGTTTTCACTTACATAACATTTTATTTCTCTTTACTATTTTTCTTATTTTTATTTTTTATTTTTACCCTTTTGCCTGGGGTATTCTGACGTGCTTTATGTGTAGAACTTCTTGAGGTGGCTTTTGTTTAGCAATTCAGCTAAGGGTTCTCCTTTAGGAGTAGCCAATTGATATGCTCCTAAACCATAGCTTGTTGTGATGATAAATGGGCCTAACTAGTTGGGTTCAAATTTTCCTTTGCCATCCTGATTCAGTTGTACCTTCTAGTTCTCTTAGAGCACTAGGTCACCAACTTGAAAGTTCTTGTCCTTGATTTTTTGTCATAACTTCTTTTGAGCTGATTCTAATAAACTTGTAGATGGTTTAATGTGCTCAAACGCCTTTTGTTTAGGAGTTCCAATTCATTTAACCTAGATACTCGATATTCTTCATTGTTGACCATGCCTTTTAGTGGATTCACAATGAGGGGATTTTAACCTCGATAGGTAAGATATCCTCTGATCTATATACCAAGAAGAAAGGCATAGCACCTATAGGTGTTCGAATGTTGGTTCAATAAGCCCATAGGGTTGGGTTTAGCTACAAATGTTAATCATGACCAACTTCATTAACAATATTTTTCCATTTTTTACACTTATTCTGGAAACCCCGAGGACGGTGTCATATGCTTAGTTGGGGGGAGTGGGTGTGCCAAGTCATAATTACTATCCTATCATGAACAACTTACCCTATTATGATAACTGCCTTGTTTTTTTTGTCGAGTCCATATTATGTGAAGTGCATCAACCTTGATCTCTTGTCGAACAAACTTCATTTCACTACTGCTAATATTTTCATTTCACCTCTTGCTAATATTCATTGCCATGGGTGGTGGTATCCATAAGCACCAGGAACCAACAGATATGCAACATGTGAAAGTCAACCCGATAGTGTATCAAGTTTTTGAAAATGGGGGATGGTACATTTTCTTTCAATGGTTATGTGGGTATAATGATCCAGTCACCTTTGAGTTTTCTATGGCCTTTAGTAGTGCTATTAATTCCATGAAAGTGTGGGGGCTTTCGTTTCTAGTTACTCCATAGGTTATAGTCGAGGTAACATGGTTACCTGAGATGGGAGGCATATTTTTCATCAATAGTGAAAGGGTTGTCGAGCTTCAATTATAATCCCAACGATTCTTGAGACAAGGCAAAGTGTTACAAACAACTCCTGAGAAGGGCACACTATGATCTTCACTTCCTATGCATTGGGTTGTTGTAGCTAAGATTGTAACTCAGTATGTCATAGGAGAAGAAAGGTATGTATATGTCTTTTCCCATCATTTCAGATTTATCTCTCATTTATGCCATAATGATTTGGTTAATCTCCCACATTATCTTTTCAATTCAATCAAGATAATGATTCTAGATGTGCAAAAAGGACACCATAACTCTATAGCACACCATAGTTTGATAAAGTTTCTCATTATGAGGGGTTTAGCTCAAACTATGTCTTTAGTTAGTTGGGTCATATTCTCAAAAGAAGACATTCCCTATAAGTCTTCAACCACGGTGAATAAGCCTATGACCCATAAAACTGAGTATAGTAGTGAAAAATTTGAGGACCAAGATGATGAATTTGATAAAAACCTAGGGTAGTTAGATCAAGATACAAGAACATGTGGAAGTGAAAACCCTAATCAATAATTTGAGGACTTACAACTAGAAAAATCAATATAGGGCAGTAGTGATAAAAAGCTTAAATTAGGGGTCCGTACTAAGAAATTCAAAGATATTGTTGGTGTTAGCACCCCACCTATGGTAACCCCTTATAATAATAGATTTAAGAGGAAGTACGAAGAAGCCACTTTTGGTTTGCAAAAATTAGCTACACTTCCTGCACCATAAATCAAAACCTTGATGTTGAAATTGTGGCTACCAATCACTTGAAAGGGAAAGATAGGAAAAGTTGTGAACAAAGATGGAAAAATAGAAACAAAACAAGGTAGAGCATAACCAAGCCTAAAACCCCTAACAAGCAAGGAGAACCAGATAACCAAGAAGAAGAGATATCTTTTGGTCCTCATAATCAACATGAGGAGGGTGACATGAGTAAAAAAGAAAACATTTCCACTAAGACACCTTTATAGGAATTGGGAAGTAACTATCCACAAGTGAAACAAAACTTGGCGACTCAGGATATTAGTGTTTCTCCCCATGATCGTGGTTTTAATGAACAAGATCCAAATCCAGAAATTGTAATGAACACTTCTCCTGGCTATAACATACCTAAGGAAGATACAAAGGACAAGTCCAATGAAATACCCTAGACATATGTAGAAGAAATCAAGGTCTTACAGGACAAAGTCAGTTGGTTGGAAGCCCAAATGAAACTCCTTTAACCATAGTTGTAGCAAGTCTATGAAAAGAACCAACATTAGGCTAGAGAGATAAAAGAATTAAGGTATTAGTTGAAGCAATTGATTTAGGGACATAACCCAACCATGGAAGGGTACATAACTCTAGAAGAACACCGAGAGGTGATTGATAGCCTAAAGGCCTCATGGGAAGAGAAGATTGTAGAGGAGTGTATGACTATAGAGTACCACCAAGGTAAAATTGATGAACTAAGGGCTACCATGGAACAAAGGATTTCAACTGACCACATCTCTAATGTTGAGCATTGACAGGTAATCTAGCAGTTGAAGGAGTAATGGGGCAAGGCAATAATGGTAGTAGTACAAAGATTGACAGATAATTCAACTTGATTTGTAAGTTTTTGCATGGGGACATGCAAATTCTTTAGGTAGGGGGAAATGGTGAGTTACATTCTATCATCAAATTTAGTGTAAATTCACCTAGTTTTATGTCCATTATAAGCTTTCCTTTTTTCCCTTTTCCCCTTAACTTTCCATGATATTTGAGAAAGATTAAAGTTAATTGACATGAATAGAAGGATACAAAACATTTGGTAATCAACCAATCTTGAGTACTAATTTCGATGGATATTATGAACAGGGGTTTTTGGAGGTTGAAGGAACGTGTAATAGAGACTACCTGGAGGATCTCATGGTCTTTTTAGTTATTGTCTTCTAGTCTTTGCTTAATTAATAGTCTGGTAATTAGGTTGTATAGTCGGTTTTGGAGTGTTTAGAAAATAGTAAGCTATAGGCCATGTTACTATTTTCCAAAATCGATCAAGTCATTTTGGTTATAAACTTGCAAATGTGGACATATCTATTTCAATATTTTGTTTTGTATTGATACTTATATATATGCTCTCTTTTGAGCATGGAAACAATCTTAATCCTAATCCTAAAGTTGAATTTAATAGAAGAAAAGATTAATGAAGTGTTGAATTCATGTACTATGTAACATCTTCCTCCATTCGGTCGGTTGAGAGAAAGGGCCTGCTCCTTAGCCAATGTTCGGATTTCCTTTTCTATTATTATGTGTGAGGTATCATCTATGTTTGCTCAATGATTTCATATGTTTGTGATTTGATTAAGTTTAGTAATCTTGCATAGATGTTATTGAATTTATCTCAATTGGTGTGATTGTATTTGTTAAAGTGTGAAGTAAATTCTTCTTTGGAAAAGATTGTTAATGCATGATATGAGTACAGACTGTAGGGATGACACGTATAGGTGAACTTGTGAAGTGTACTATATTTTCAAAACACTAGAATAGTCTACGCAACTTTACTAGTTCTTGTCACCAGGATACCACAAGTCCTATCACCTGGATTGTTTAGCTCCCATTGCCCGAACTGTTCAATACATTTTTTTCATTACATTCTTTCTATAATTATTGTTAATATTTAAAGTCATTATGTCCTTCCAAGATATTTATTATGAGAGAGTGTGTAATTCCAAGAGAATGATTTGAAATTGTTAATGTTTAAAAAAGGATTCAAAATTGTGTGTGTGCCAATTTAGAATAAGGTGATAATTAAAAATTAGGATTTTATTAAAGTTGCAGATTAAAGGTGTGTTTTGATTTAATATATTGAGAAGTGCGCTGAGGGTATATGGTATAGGGTAAAGTATATAGGTTTTAGGGTATAGGGTTGAGGGATTATGGTTGAGGATCCAATGTATAGGGTAGATGGTTGAGAATTGAGGGTTTGAAGGCATCAAAGCACTCTATCAAGACCCAAATGTGATGTCAATAATTTGTCATCCTATCATGACATGAGTATTGTTTTGTAACCTACTTCACTACTAATTTGAAATCTCCTATATATATGTGTGTGTACACAATCAATATAATTATTATTACTATGAGAATGTTAACTTGTTCATATTCATTTGTATATCAAATGTATACATACTTTATTGACAAGATATGTGTGTGTGTGTGTGTTGAAAATGAAGGTGAAATTGTAGCTTAAAACTTGTAAACCTATGAGACCGGGTAGATTTAATTAAGTGTTCTTTGTCACAATTATTTGTGTGTGATTATCTATTTAGATCAATTTTACCAATTGTAGAAAGAGACAGAAGATTGTAGAAGAGTGATACAAGAATATAGAAGTGACATGACATATATGTGGAGAAACCCTTTCAAGAAAAAAAACTCCACGAGAATCAATAGTGCTTGTATTATTTAACCTTAGAAGAAGATTGCAGTAATACTCTATCAATCCTTGATTGATATGCTTCCTTGCCTTCAACAATCCTTCTTCATAACCTGCACAAAAATCTTATACACTTTCTACAACACAAGCTATCCATGCATTCCATGTAACCAAGCATGAATCTACACATCCCATGCCATGCTTCTCACCCTCACACATGCACAAGCTCAACTAGCTAACCTATTGCCCTGCAATCAACTCTGATGCACTTGCTGCAATTAATAGACAATAATTATGCGTATTAACTCATAAGAGTTGTACAATATAAGAGCATAAAGTTCCTTACAAAAAACCATGCCTAGATTGTGCAAGTAGAGTTCCATGATGTAACATGAAGTCAAAACCAAAGTCTCCTCAATTTAGGTGCCCCAAAATGAACACTTAATTGAACGTTGGTCAAGAAAATATCTTGCAAGCATCACCTCAAAGTTGGCACCCAAGAATGGGCCCACTTAACTGAGCCTTGTAAATATCTTCTCATGCAAAAGGTGTTAACTGAAAGATTCCAACTTGGGCGCCCAAGGTGGGTCCAAGTCAATCTTAGTTAACTGAAACATATCTCTCCACCAATTCATGCAAACATTATGCATGATTGATCATCCCCACTCAGCTGAATGTATCCACCTATTATTTGTCATGCAATTGAAGTCATTAGTCATGTAACTCAAGTCAACTAAAGTCAAGTAGCATTCAACTCAAACTAACTACATGCATCTGAAGATAACTAAACCATAATTGATCTAAAATCCACTCATGTAAATATCAATCCCTAAGTTTTAGGTTCTAAAACATGTATTACTGAAGTGTTATCAATCCTCCAAATAGTTAACTTAAGCAAGGTGGGTTCCACCTTCTATGTGGGAACCCCATGTGCTCCTATTTTGGAGGAGCTCTTCTTGGACATCCCCACATGTTCCTATCATTTAGGAATAATCACAAATGTCAATTACATGCTCATTTCATTCAAATTTAATCTCTTTCTAATCCTAGTGTTGGGGAACACTTTCCAAGGACTTAGGAGATACATGAAATATGTTTGGGATTACAATTAAATGGCATCCTATTCCCAACATTCTCCCACTTGACATTATACATTGCAATTATTCTAAACAAGGAATCATTATTATAAATCAAGTATAGGACTCAAGGCCAATGGCCTTCTTGCACCAAGAGAACTTATCTATAGCATTGATCAAAGTGTCAACTTTCTCAATCAATAGCTTTCCCAAGTCTCTGTAACCAAACTATCATAGGTATAACTTTATGCTATCATCATAACAACCCAAATTTGCAAACAAGTCCTTGTATATCCACCATCCTAGAAAATAAGACTTCAAGGTACACACATAGACATGTGATAAAAAACCTCTGAAGTAACTCACTGTAGTAAAGTGTAACCAATCCAAAAGAGGTACCCCTCTCATACAAAACACATATACCTTCTAGAACTCCCACTGCATAGGTTATGCCAAATCTAAAAACAAGATCACAACATTAACAAGTCCTCGTATAACACTTCACATAGATGGCTAATTCCTTTATCATAGTGTCAAAGAAGCATACAATGATATGCACAATACATCTCTCATAACATAAGAATCTTCAAGAAAAAGACAATATTCCCATAAAGAGAGAACTTGTAAATCAAACCATGTTCTTATACCACACTAACATGTGCCAAACCGTGTAAAGTAAGATCTCATTCAACACTCCCAAACTGAAAGGATATCAACATCTAACCATTCAACTTATAATAAAGAATGGCATAACTTAGATGTAAACCTCTCATAGAAAGTAGATCAAACTTAGCCAAACATTCCCAAAACAAAAGGGAATATGTCTAAAGCCACTAACTATCTCTCATACCTCTCCTACCCAAATCCTCAAAACTAACTCAAGTTCAAGATTGCAAGGAGAACAATGGAAATACATAAAATCATGCATCTACTTCTCAACAATCCCTCATAACTCAACTTTCAATACTAATGCATTAGAGAAGACAAGATACATATAAATAATGCATCTAATAATTAGGCGGACAACACCTCTTAGATCATTTTACCTGCCAAGTAGACCAAAAGTGGGATACAAGATTGTCTCGTGCATACAACACCAAGCAATATACGCTTTCAATAAAGACAACCTTCTCATTAGGTCGATGATGGAATCACATCCATTTCTAGGTGTAGGCTCCTTGGTCTTTACTGTTGAATTTTTTTTATAACAAGTAACCATTCCAACACATATCTCTTAACATAATAAATATCTGACCTAACCCAAGTCTCTCTAGTATCCATAAGCACCCACCAATCAATCCATGCCAACTTCAAATGCAACTTGCATAATCATGAAGCTCCAAGCAAATGATTAATACTCAAAACCAAAGAGAACTACATCCTCTCCAAAGGAAGAACAATAACACCTTTACCAAAGACTCCAAGGGTCCTCCATGAAACAAGATGTTAAAACCTCTTCAAATGACATGAAGATAACCATATCCTACCAAAGCTCCCACTGAACTGTGATACCGAGCTATACATGGCAACAAGATAAACATCAAAACATTACTGTCAAAAGCTCCCATTGAAACATGTAACCAAGCTATCCATGACATTGTGATAACCATCTCCTAAATGAAGATCATCCATTGCCTCAACACAATCAAAGAATCTGCTATAAATGACACAACTCCCAAAAAGTCAAGAAAACCATAATCTCTAAACCAAGAAGATAAAACACACTTCTTTTACAAATGTGCAATAACACAATAGTAAAAGCTCCCACTACAACCAAAAAACCTTCAAACTTTTAAGAGAAAAGGCGTCCCAAACTCTACCCAACCACTAGCTCTGATACCAAATGTTGAAAATGAAGGTGAAATTGTAGCTTAAAACTTGTAAACCTATGAGACTATAGATTTAATTAAGTGTTCTTTGTCACAATTATTTGTGTATGATTATCTATTTAGATCAATTTTACCAATTGTAGAAAGAGACAAAAGATTGTAGAAGAATGAGACAAGAAGATAGAAGATAGAAGATTTGCATTAAAAAAAATATGTTATTTTTTGAATGTTTTATATAAGGGGTATTTTGGGCATGCCACTTAGGCATAGTGATCTAGGCGATCATGCATAAAATAGCTCTTCTCCTTTTTCTTGCAACAATAGATTCTCGATCCTTTGATGTTCCTTGTGATGACTTCTCACTTGAGAAAGATTTTCCAATCCACAATTTCTTAATAGAAGATTACTAGTCTATCTTTGGATTTCTTGTCCTTTAAGGATGACCTCTTTTTGGAGTTGGCCTTAGCTCCACTTGCATCGCCCTTATTCAATTCACTTGTGAAATATAACAAAAAATCTACAATATCTATTGGAGCAACCATGATCTACAAGTTTTGATGCTTGCATGAGCTAAAGTTTACAACCTTGTCACGAACAAGAGCAAATGACCCACCTAAGGCATATCTTTGTTTTACAATATCAAGGCTAAAAATGTTTTGATATGACTATGCACCTTTCTCATTTATGTCAACTCCATTAATTTAGTTCACTCAACTCATGTCGAGTTCCTAAGGTGGAACTACTCCCTAAGTGTGTCTTTAAATTCCTCTCAATTATCTATTTTCCACAAACATAATATAGTATATATATGCAAATAGATAAATACATACGCTAGTATTGGTATGGTGTGATGGTTTAAAAGTCTTCTTGTTCTTGCCATCAATGTTCAAACCCCATTGGGGTGTTATTGTTGATTATTTATGTTAGGGATGAGGTCCCCCATTTGTGACCTCGTTAATTCACAACTTTGATTCAAAAGCGTTTAACCCTTTTAAGATATATATATATATATATATATATATATATATATTCCCATAATTAAACATATTTACCTGTGAACACTTTTTTTTTGATAAATGAATAAATAAACCAAAACTAGTTATCGAGATACCATAATGGAACTCCATGAGACCATGCTTTTGTCAAATAATTCATTCTCCTTGCCTATATTCATAGATTTTGAATACAAGTTTATAGACAGTTGCAAGATTAACCCTAATGAAATTTCCTCATCCTTTATGCCTTGGTAGATTTCCATATTATATTTATGATTAAATATTAATATTTTGACAATCAAATGATTGTCAAATTTAAGATAAAATGTAAGAATTTTTTAGACATATTCATATCATTACACTCCATCCTTTACTGCCATTATAAAATACTTATGAACATTTGTAATTTTATATTTGACAAAAATAATATCTCTCAATAATTTTCAAAAAAATATATTTTTATCCTTTTATACTATTAATATAAATTTTATTTACGAGATTCTACAATGAAAAAAGTAGTCACTATTCATATTGGTCTTGCACCCCATACCAACGGTCATACCTGTATTCAACCCTCCCCCCCCCAAAAAAAATAAATAAAAAAAATTGTGTTAAGAGATCATATCCAATTCATATTAGTTGCTTGTATCCCATCTCCATATCAAGAAAAAATGTGTTAAGAGATCAAATCCCATTCATATTTTACTCCACTGCATTATTCCAGGCGAGAGCTGAGAGTTTTGTGAAAGCTAAGAATTATTTGTGAGAGAATTACAATATTGTGAGTTATAATCTTACTTTGGGTTGATAAAGTGAAGCTAGAAAGCTACTGTAGAAAACTGGGCATCAATTTAGTCAAGTGGTTAAGTGTATTACAAGGATGAGGATATAATCTTCCTTTATTTACTTTCGTTTATGAAAGATTGAATTTTGAATTTTGAACTACTTGAGATTGATTGCACTAGGAAAACATAGCATTTGCTTTGGAAAGGTAAAAAGAAGTTGTTTATGCTTTTCTATGAAAGTGTTTGTAATTACTCCATAATAGGAGGAATTGTTTGTCATAGATATTGTTATACTAGATATGAATAAACACAGATAGCTTAAGGGTTTTCCATAGCTAAAGATATTTGATTATACTAGTTAGCTAGAGGGTTACTCCTGGGATTGATTGTCCATTAAAGGGAGGAAACTTGTTTATATTCTTTGTGAGTAGAAATATCATAGAGTTTGTGGGAAAGGGGATAGGATGTTTCTAGGGTTAAGGATTACCCATAGGAGGAAATACCTATGCATAGATTATAATGGCTTAAAGTCAAGCCAAGCTTGAGTAGTGTATGTGAGTAGGATGACTATCACTCAAAGTACTGAGTGAGAACACTTTGGCCAAAGTAGTGTGATTTCTTTTGGCTCCATTGTCAATTCACTGTGATCCGTTTATTTGCATGCTATTCCTAGAGTGTGGGTTTACAAGTTTTAGTCATGTAGGACACACCACTAAACTTAGTTGGTTGTCATTACTTGGTTACTCCTCCAATCTATCGAATGATAGATGTGTGGGGGACCACATATGAGTCCATGGTTGGTGGAAAAGCGCTTGAGTGATGCTTCTCCTCAATAGGTGACAAGAAGACCAAGATTTGAAAGGAGGATCCTGGACCATCTATGTCTATTACTTTGAAGCTCGATTGAGCTATGCATGTACTTGAATACATTCTTGGAATATTGTAATTGTGAATTCATTATATTGAAATGGAATCCATGTTGATTATTGTTATGACATCCATGTTAATTTTTTCTCAATAAAGAAAATATATTTTTTATTGCAATGGTTAGTTACATAGTTTATTTAATTGCAAAGTGAAAACTTAGGAAAAATTAATTCAGTGAATGGTTGTCATGTTACACAAAATGATATATATAATTTTATTGACTTCAATATTACATATATGACTTATAGAAAATAAAACACATGCAAATAGATAAATACATAAGCTAGTATTGGTATGGTGTGATGGTCTAAAAGTGTTGTTGTTCTTGCCATCAAGGTTCAAACCCCATTGGGGTGTTATTGTTGATTGTTTCTGTTAGGGATAAGGTCCCCCATTCGTGACCTTGTTAGTTCATAGCTTTGATTCAAAAGTGTTTAACCCTTTTAAGATATATATATATATATATACAAAAAAAAAAGAGCATATATAAATATTCCCATAATTAAACATATATACCTATGAACACTTTTTTTTATTTTTTATAAATAAATAAATGAATAAATAAACCAAAGCTAGTTATCGAGATACCATAATGGCACTCCATGAGACCATGCTTTTGTCAAATAATTCATGCTCCTTGCTTATATTTGTAGATTTTGAATACAAGTTTATAGACAGTTGCAAGATTAACCCTAATGAAATTTCCTCATCCTTTATGCCTTGATAGATGTCCATATGCTAGTCCAAGCTCTCTTCTTTTGGTAGGCTACACCTACCAAATGCATTTTCCATAAAATGGGAGAAAAATTAGTAACTACATATACATACATACATACATACACACACATAAAATTGTATAAAAAATAGAAAAGAAAAATAGAACAAAAAATAAAGAGACATTGGAGGGCATGACCATTGGAGGCAAAAACCCCATTGTTGAGTCACAACACCACAATGGGACACTCAATTCATTATTGTGGTTATGACACAATAGCTGTGACTCCTTTATGATAGTTTTCCCTTTTAAAATAAAACAATCTATAGTAAAAAAAAGAGAACAAAAAATTAACCTCATGTCCTCCTTGCCTTCTTGATTGTCATTGCGGTCTATTCAAACCTTGAATTTAATGGTTGTTACCACTATTTTCCTTCCACTTCTACTAAAAAAAATACAACTCAAACAATATAAATAATGAAAATAAAATTAAGGTTTCTATAATTTAATTGAAAATATATTTTGGAGCTTTAGATTCTTTTAATTTATATATAATATTTTATTCAATATGAAGAAAATAGAAATACATAATAACTAAAAAACTAATTATACAAGAGACATATTCTTTAAAATTGTTGGAAATAGGATGCCATTTAATTGCAAATCCTAAACATTAATTATTTCATGTATCTCCTAAGTTCTTGGAATGTGTTCAACAACACTAAGATTAGGATGAGATTATTTATTTGGATGAAATAAATCATGAAATTGACATTTGTAGTTATTCCTAAATAATAGGAGCATGTGGGTACACACATGGTAAGGTGACACTCACCTTGAGTTCAGTTAACTATTCAGAGTAATAGTTAACACTTTTGTATGCATGTAAAGATCCTAGGAGTTAGGATTTGATGTTTGCATGCATGAAGTTCAGTTTAGTTTAGTTTAGATGAGTTAAGTTCAGTTTAGTTTAGAATCAATTTAGTTGAGTTGAGTTGAGTTGAGTTGAGTTGAGTTGAGTTGAGTTGAGTTGAGTTTAGTTTAGTTCAGTTATGGTTCAGTTATCTTCAGTTGCATGCATGTTGGTTATTTTGAGTTACATGTAGTTAGCTTCAGTTAACTTGGAATGCATGGCTAATAACATTGAGTTGTATGACAGATAATAGGGACTACCTCCAGTTAACAAGGGATGACCATTCTTTGGGAATGGTGTTGAGTAAATGTTTCAGTTAACAAGAAATCACTTGGAGCTAACTTGGGCACCCAAGATGCTTTCTTGGAATTAACTCCAACGCATGATAAGATATTTCTGAAGGCTCTATTAAGTGGGACCCTCTTTTGGGCGCCATCTTTGAGGAAAAGCTTTGCAATTATCACCGAAGTGAAGGATGAGTTGTAGCTTTAGTTTGGGACGCCCAAATGGGTAAAGCACATGTTCTAAGCTTTGGTCTTCATGATAGAACTAAACTTGAAGCAATATGGGGTACCTTTTCTAAGGCTTGAGCTTGTGCATTGTAATTATCACCATTTGGAGATTATAAGGTTACATATTGTCTCTATATATCATTCAAGTTGAAGAGAGTTTTCATAATTGTTATTGCAGGTGTGAAGAAGATTGGAAAAGACAGAAGAAGCATTCTCAAGCAAGAATTGGATCTATTGTAATTCAAAGATTGAATAATAGAATAATTCTTGGTGGAGTTTTTTCTCGAAAGGGTTTCTCCACGGTACATCTTGTGTAATCTTTCTACTATCCTGTCTAGTTCTTCTATCGACTTCTCTCTTCATTCTACAACAATAAAATGAATTAATCAAGATAATCACCTACAAAGAATATATGTAACAAAGAAAGAGCTTACTTAGATCAACAATATTAAAGTTTTACAGAGTATTAAGCTAAGAAAACTTCTAAATAACTCAACATTTGGTATCAAAACTGAGGTTGGGTAGAGTATTGGGATGCCTTTCTCTTAAAATATTGGAGGTTTTTGGGCTTAGTGGGCGCTTTTATTATTTTTGCTATTGCTTATTTTGAAAAAAATAAGTTTGTTACAAAGGTCATTGAGAGCTTGGATTCACAGGTTTGGTGTGAGCTTATGACAGAAATGGGGTTTTGATTATGTGCATCATGATGCCATGGGATTTCTCAGTATCACGATTCAGTGGGAGCATTTGGAAATGATGTGGATCCTTGGTTGTAGGATGGTTTTGTTATTATGTCATGGTATACTCTTGATTAGCAGTTTAGAGTTGTGGCATAATACATGTTATGATAATTATGATCATGAGGAAATATCTAAAATTCCATATGCTTTTGATAGTAATGCTTTGATGTTTATCTTGTTGCCATGTATAGTTCGGTATCACAATTCTGTGGGAGCTTTGGTAAGGTATAGTAATCTTCATGAAGAGGATGGTAGTCACGATGCCATGTGTAACTCGGTACCATAGTTCAGTGGGAGTCATTGGTAGTGACTTGAATGCATCATTGGTAAGGTTATCTCCATGTGGTTGGAGATATGGTTTCTTGGTTTAGAGTGTATTTGCTATGATGGCATGTTATACTCTTGATACTAGTTTAGAGTTTGGCATATTACATGGTTCTCTTGAGACTAAGATGTATAAGTATGTTATGGTGCATGTGATCTCCTGAGAGGAGATGGTTTGGTTAGATCATGGATGTTATGCTTATGTTCTTGATTCATGATTGGAGCTTTGACAATGATCTTGTGTAGTTCTCTTAAGTTTTGGGTACATTAATCATTTGCTTGATTACTTCATGAAAGTGTTGTATTGCATTTAGAGTTTGGCATGGATTGGTTGGTTACAGGTCCTCATGGATACTTGGAGAAATAGGTGACGCTGGAGTTCTCTTATGGTAAGAGACATTTGTTGGAATGGTTACTTGTGAGAAAAAAATTTCAACAAAAAAGACTAAGGAGCCTACACTTTGGTTGAATGTGAATTCAACACACTCGGTGGTTTAGCATGCCTCTAAAGAGGTGGTTTGGATACAGAGGCTTGGGAAAGGTAATGGTTTGGTTGATAATGGGAAGGTATTAATTGAGAAGGTTAACACTTTATTTAATGTTATAGATTATCTTATGAAACCATACATATAAGTTCTCTTGGTTTTAATCATTTGCTTGGAAGCTTCATGATTATGTAGGTTGCATTTGAAGTTAGCATGGTTTGATTAGTTGGTGCAAGAAGGTCATTGGCTTTGAGTCTTGTACTTGTTTTATTATTCCTTGTTTAGAATAATTGCAATGTATAATGTCAAGTGGGAGAATGTTGGAAATAGGATGCCATTTAATTGCAAATCCTAAACTTTAATTATTTCATGTATCTCCTAAGTTCTTGGAATGTGTTCAACAACACTAAGATTAGGATGAGATTAATTATTTGGATCAAATAAATCATGAAATTGACATTTGTAGTTATTCCTAAATAATAGGAGCATGTGGGTGCACACATGGTAAGGTGACACTCACCTTGAGTTTAGTTAACTATTCAGAGTAACAGTTAACACTTTTGTATGCATGTAAAGATCCTAGGAGTTAGGATTTGATGTTTGCATGGATGAAGTTTAGTTTAGTTCAGTTTAGATGAGTTCAGTTCAGAATCAGTTTAGTTCAGTTTAGTTCAGTTATGGTTCATTATCTTCAATTGCATGCAAGTGCATGTTGAATGCATGTTGGTTATTTTGAGTTGCATGTAGTTAGCTTCAGTTAACTTGGAATGCATGCCTAATAACATTGAGTTGTATGACAGATAATGGGGACTACCTCCAGTTAACAAGGGATGACCATTCTTTGGGAATGGTGTTGAGTAAATGTTTCAGTTAACCAGAAATCACTTGGAGCTAACTTGGGTGCCCAAGATGCTTTCTTGTAATTAACTCCAATGCATGATAAGATATTTTTGAAGGCTCTATTAAGTGGGACCCTCTTTTGGGCGCCATCTTTGAGGAAGAGCTTTGTAATTATCATTGAAGTGAAGGATGAGTTGTAGCTTTAGTTTGGGATGCCCAAATGGGTAAAGCACATGTTCTAAGCTTTGGTCTTCACGGTAGAACTCAACTTGAAGCAATATGGCATACCTTTTCTAAGGCTTGAGCTTGTGCATTGTAATTATCACCATTTGGAGATTACAAGGTTGCATATTGTCTCTATATATCATTCAAGTTGAAGAGAGTTTTCATATTGAATTTAATGGTTGTTACCACTATTTTCCTTCCACTTCTACTAAAAAACATACAACTCAAACAATATAAATAATGAAAATAAAATTAAGGTTTCTATAATTTAATTGAAAAGATATTTTGGAGCTTTAGATTCTTTTAATTTATATATAATATTTTATTCAATATGAAGAAAATAGAAATACATAATAACTAAAAAACTAATTATACAAGAGACATATTCTTTAAAATTAAGATGAGTATAAACATATAAAATTCAATTTAATAAATACCATCCAAGATTTGCAATAAAATATTATTATCATTGTGTATAGCATCTAGAGATATTCTAGACAATAATATTATTTAATTCAAAAGATATTTTCTAATATATCATTTGCTATTGTTGTATAATAATTGAATTAAAAAGGAGAGCATTGTATAAAAATATATAGAAGTTGTAAATGCATAGTTATGTTAAGGAATGGTTAGGAAGAGTAAATTCAATTGTATAATATATAAACTTAGGTCATGACAATTTTGAGCAAAGAATGTAGATAAAAGTCAACTAAAAGAACTTATTATTACGTTAAATAATTAAATGGGTCTCATATGAATGTAAAAATTCCACCATTACAATTATTACAATATATTATTTATGTTGTATTTAAGGTAGTATTCAGTATCATGTTTAACAATTTAATACAATTTATATTTAAGTTATATGAATTTTCTTACAATATTTAAAAATATTATTTTAAATTTACTACTATCATATATAATAATAGTGGACTAATGTAATAATTGGTCTATACCACATTTAAATTTAGAGAAAATTTATGGGATATATTTTCTCATTGAATGACAAAAAATAATAATATAGTATACATATGTGAAAATAATAACTTAATTTATGAAAGGATTATATAGATATACTATCATTGTTGTGTTGTACATATAAACAATGCATGTGAATGTGTGTGTTGCACTAGCATGTGTAGTGCTTTGTGTTTGAAAAAAAATGTTATGCTTTGCATATTTTATAAAAGGGGTATTTTGGGCATGCTACTCAAGCATATTGATCTAGGTGATCACACATAAAATAGCTCTTCACCTTTTTCTTGCAATCATAGATTCTCGATCCTTTGATGTTCCTTGTGATGACTTCTCACTTGAGAAAGATTTTCCAATCCACAATTTCTTAATAAAAGATTATTAGTCTATCTTTGAATTTTTTGTCCTTTAAGGATGACCACTTTTTGGAGTTGGCCTTAGCTCCACTTGCATAGCCCTTATTCAATTTACTTGTGAAATATAACAAACAATCTACAATATCTATTGGAGCAACCATGATCTACAATTTTTGATGCTTGCATGAGCTAAAGTTTACAACCTTGTCACGAACAAGAGCAAATGACCCACCTAAGACATATCTTTGTTTTGCAGTATCAAGGCTAAAAATGATTTGATATGCACCTTTCTCATTTATGTCAACTCCATTAATTGAGTTCACTCAACTCATGTTGAGTTCCTAAGGTGGAACTACTCCCTAAGTGTGTCTTTAAATTCCTCTCAATTATCTATTTTCATTAAACTTTACTTCCTTTAAATCCTTAACTTGGGACCTGCCATAACTTTGTACTTCTAATAAGGAATGCAATAGTAGTCTTTATAGGGGTTGGACATTTGAAAAGACATTCAAATTGGACAAGTACTCATCCATGTCCTAAAAGAAATTGTCCAAAATTTTAACATCCTACTTTCCATCATAAGAATCCAACTCTTCTCCTTTCGGGAGGCTAACAAACCTTATTGGGTGACTACTAGTAACTTGACAAAAGCCAAATCATCCTACACTAGTTTCATTTCTTAAGTATTTGTGTTGATCACAACATGGAAATCTTAGATCTAATTTTCCAACATGTCCACTCCCTAATCCAAATTAGATGCATGAAGTATTCTCACTTGGTTATTAAATTCTTCAACCCATTGACAAGTTAGGTATGATCCCAGTGGTATACTCATTTAGTGCTTAGAGTCTTAAAGTCTTCCTATTTTGATCTAGAACCTTGCATACTCTTGGCTTTGATTAAATGAGTCATGAATTCTTTACTGAGTCAAATGGGTGTCTAACAAAAATGGTAGGAAAATCATAAACATAAATTTGATACCAATTGTAATGGAGCGAGACTTTGACCTTATGGGACACCAACCTTATGGATACTTAGATCACCTTGAGGGACCAAGCTTGTTTACTAAAATGGATTGCACCTCACTAGTTAGCCCTACACATTCTCCCACCAACATTAATACTTGAGTTCCAAAACACAAATACATAGCAATACAAATTACACATTCACTTTGGGAACAAAAATCTTCTTTATTGATTCCTCAAATTAATCCCTCAATTGATTACAATAAATTTTAATCTACATTTGAATGATATCCCACAAACCCATTAAATTTGAGTCAAGATTTATCGAATATTCTTATAAAACTTTACAAGAAAACACCACCACCCTAGGGACCCTTTAGCTCTCCACATAATAATCCCCAATTCAATTCTAGAATTCACGAACTCATATACCTCACTCATATAATGTCTTGCAAATTTTACTTGTTCACACAATGCAACCCTTTGCAATGTTCTCATATAACAAAAATACAACTAACTTAATTACACAATAAAATACCTCACCTCGTATAGGTTTGACAATATAATCTACAATCATCAACCTATCCAAGTTGTTATGTAAGATCCAATGATGATGGTTGAATATGGAGATCCGACAATCCTCCTTGAAAGCATGCTCCAATATGTCTTCAAATATTTAATACTGTACTAATTATTTCATGCATTACTATTTCAATCCTCAAGGCAACTTGGGTCTCTTTTATCTTGGTGTATGAGTCCTACTCATGTATAAAATACTAAACACTACCTCATCAAACTACACAAAGAACCAAAGTACTATTAATGTAAATAGTGTCTTTACATATCTAGTTAGGATATCACCTTTTTAGGATTGACTTATTCACACTTAGCTTAAGTTTACTTGAGTTTTTTTATGCTTTTGTCTCACCTCATGTAATTGAGACATATGTCCTAATAATTTGAGACATCTATTGCATGCACACTTTACACATGCTCACACACTTGTCATTTGAGCATACAAGTGTTGGGCCTTTGGAAGGGTAGTTAGAGATTCACTCCTACCTTTTCACCTCCTCATCCTTGCCTATATATGTAAGACTCTCATTATATAGTATACATACTTTTGATTATAGCTTCTTTTGAAGATTCTTGATGCAATTTTGTCATCTTAACATTTACATATCTCTCAGAATCATTGATTTACTTTCATTATATATTTATGATTTTTTGTAGCTTATCTCTTTCTTAAAATTTCTATTATACATATATTTTTAGATTTCTAACGAATACAACCTTCTTACATCATTCCATAAATCTATGCATAGTCCAATACAACCTAATTTTAGACATCCAATCCAACTCATCAAATTACAAACCACAAAACATACACCATAACTCTCATTACAACCCATCTAAACCACCTCAAAACTCCTATCAACCTAAAATCTTATAGCCAATAAAAAAATAAAACAAACCTCAACTTCTCCGCATAAAAAAGTTATTATTTATCACCAATTGTTTTTAACAAAAGCCAAATCCCTCAACCTAAAACCAAAAATTAAAAACCAATTTACATATAGGCTAATAAGAATTAAGTATGCACTTGTCGTCCCTAAAAGAAAGTGCATCTGCCTAGTGACCATACACGTCCTCCTCCAATTAAAAAAGTTGAAAAAGCAAACAAAAAAACAAAATGAAATCACTAGGGAATGTCGCTAGAAATGCTATCCATGTCACTTCCAACGAGCACAAGCCAATGCAAAACCATCTTCCGCTTACATCGGTTTTGGGTCCATAACCTTTTCAATAAAACAAAGGGACCTTTTTCAGGGTAAACGAACATAACCACGGTTGAGTATAACAAGACAAAATCTATGTAGTTTAAAAAATGCCAGGGCACGTTAAGAGCCACCAATAACACGTTCCCAACCACTATGACACTGACAATAATCAAACAGCATAATCACTCAATTGTCAAAATAAAATTATTTGCCTTACAAGAATTGAATTCAGCCTAAAATTCCAGTCCACAGAGCCCTATATAAGAAGAAAAGTCCACCAAATAATCAATGTGGTGAATTGAATTGGCAGCTAAATATGCCGAGCTTCAAACCCTCGGCTCTGGCGACTGGATATTTTCATTCAGAAAACATGTTTAAAGATAGAATTTCAAATTAGCCTGGAAGACTAGATTGTCTTAAAACTATGTCGTTGCCAATGCAGGTGTCTTCGGTTTGAATTTAAAGAGGTATTCCATTATTTCTCTGCAAGGTTTTTCAGATAGAATATTGTTTGAAATTGAATTTTTAAATCGTGTTTTGTATTATGTTTGGACTTAGCTGGTACCGATCTTTAGCTTAAAACTGTCGATAATTGGCTGGTTTGTCTTTTATTTATTTAGTTACGTTATCGGTAGTGTTTGGATTAAAGGACGTGTGAAAATTGGCTTTGCTTTGTTTACACGCTGTTTGTCTAAAAATTATTTGTGTTGAATTGGAAGCTGTTGTGATTTTTTATGATTGGAATATCATTGCAGGTTCAATTCTTTAGAAGTTATTTCAATTTGTTGTTTAAGGTCCAGGGTTGGATTCCCGAGAATGGAGGCGACGAGTCTTTATCAACAAGTGGACCATGGCAATGGAGAGTCAGGTGTGTACGCACTATTCATTGAAACTACGCATTCGCTTTTGACATTCTTTTTCGTTCGCATCTCTGATTTTTAATCCTGTGTTTGTTGTAATTTATTGCGAGTTGCAATGTTATTAGTTGTTATATTCTTTCTCCTTTGTTGTCTTCACAATGAAATTGCAAATTGTAAATAGATGTTTCTGGATTCAGTCAAATCCAGAAACATTCATTTAAAATATCATGGACCGTGAAAATTTAATGGCTTTAAATTGCAATTTATTAGTTCTAATATTCCTTTTGATGTCATGTGTTTTTATGGTTTTATTATATTTTTTCCCTGTTAGCTACACAATGAAATATCAGGATGTTTATTAAATGAGATCTTTTTTAGGGTTTGTTTTTGAAGAAGCATATTCTTTTAGAGGGCGGATGGGAGAAACAACAGTACAATCTATCTTTTTCAACACTCTTTCCATGGATTTGAACCTGGGTCATCAGTAGACTGACTTTATCATCGGCTCAATCCTCTCGAACAATTAAATTAGATATTTGAAGCCAAATTTGATTTCATCCAAGCTGAAAATTTGGACTATGTTTCCTTTGTCTTGGACTTGACTATATTTCTGTGACTCAAAAGAGTAACACAGTTTTTTAGCCGGAATCCATATTTGATTAATTAACTAGTTTTCTTATTTCTCCAACTTATTGTGACTGAACAATATTTTTTATTGACTAGCTTTGCTATTTCTCCTATTTATTGTGTCTTTTTTTTTTTTTTTTGTTTTTTGTTTTTGGTTTTGGACAAACTGCTACCAAGAGGGTAGCGCTCTTCATTACCGAACCCAAGAAACAGTTACAGGATAACTTCACCTGCCAAACAACAACTCTCCAAGTCATGCAGGACCCAATGTGGCATCCTTTCCCAATTTGTGATGTCCGAAGATTGGCAAATGTCGCTAGGTTGGTCGATGCCTTGATTAGAAAGATAATCTGCAACCATATTCGCCTCTCTGTAGATGTGAGCAATAGTAAAGTCCTTGACCAAACTCAACTTTGTAGCTACCTGATCCAGCCACATTTGCATCTTCCAGCTCTGAGTTTTTCTTTCGATTAATGCTCTAATGACCACTTCAGAATCCCCTTCTATATCGATGCAGTTCAGACCCAATGAAACGACAGAAGTAAGACCTTCCAAGAGAGCACCCCATTCGGCTTCATTATTGGTGCCATCGGGTAGCTTTTTTGAAGCCGCCCAAACCACCAACCCTTTGTCGTTCCTGATTACAAACCCAGCACCAGAAGACCCAGGGTTTCCCCGGGATGCCCCATCAAAATTCAGCTTCAGGCGACCGCTAGGGGGAAGGCACCATTTGATCTTGCTCCGGTCAACTTTTCTTTTAATCAAACAAATTCTTAGAGGATTTAACCTTGGCCAGTTCTTCACCATTGTCAGGTCCCAGGATGACAGGTACTTAAAGGAATGCTTGGAAGTTTGAATGTTTAGATGCTCACAAACACCCAGCTCGATCTTTGAAAGCAGGCTAGCCACTGGCATACTTCGCTCTTTAAAAATCCTGGCATTCCTCTCCCGCTACAACTGCCAAATCACCATAGTCGGCACTTCCTCCCAAAGGCCACCCAACGCAGCTCCTTTGTATAAGGTAGGCCAGGACCCAAATAGTTCTGTTAGCGAATTCTGCAGAGGACCATTCCACTCCAGTTTTGCACAAAAGAAAGACCAACAAGATTGTGCAACTTCGCATTGAACCAAAAGATGATCTAAAGACTCTTCCGCCTTATAGCACAACACACACCTGTGAGGGCCCAAAATGCCGATCCGATTCAAACGATCCCCCGTAAGAATTTTTGCATGGAGAGCTGTCCACGCGAAGGCTCCTGCCTTTGGGAGTACCATCTTTCCCCAACACAACTGTTTAGGCCACGAAGCTAATCCCAAGTCCTTTTTTATAACTACATAACCAAATTTTGCTGAATAACTTCCAGATTTTGATGCGCACCAAATTATAGTATCACTGCCTTCGCCCAGGAACCAACGCCTCTTTACCAGCTCAGATAATAAAAGCTCCCTCAAATGGGCATCCAAAAAATCAAAACTTTTCCACCTAGCTTCACCTTGGCCACCACAGTTTTCGATATAGTCACATACATGTTCCCCATAGGCCAAAATAGAAGTTGCCACAGCCACCTCCAGACCCGAGCATTGATCCAACTGTACAAAACCGTTCCAGGAATCCCACCAGAAGGATGCCTTCCTCCCATCCTTCAAAAGCCACGTGATGTGATCCGTAATTACAGGTCTGCATTTCAATATAAAATTCCAAATTGCGGACCCTTTCTTCGGATTCGCAATTGTCAAGATGCGATCATTGTTAAAAGAGTCTAGATATTTTGCTTTCAACAAATTGCACCAGAGTGCGTCTTTGTTGCAGAATAAATCCCACACCATCTTCGCACCCAAAGCTCTATTTTGCAGTTTTAGATTTTTAACGCCAGCGCCTCCCACCTCTTTTGCCAGCATAACCGTATCCCAGGCAATTAGAGGGATCCGTTTGCGCTCGTTAGAGCCATCCCAGAGGAATTTCCTTTGAATGCCCCTTATTTGTTTAGTTGTTTTTGAAGTAATTTCAATACATGATAGCATATAGACTGGGATCGCCGCCAGGACTGCCTTCAGCATAGTAATCCGACCGGCCAAGGTTAGCCATTTGCCCCACCAGCTTTCAGCACGCATCCTGCATTTTTCTACCGTATCATCCCACAACTCGTTTTTAATTGCTCCATGAAATAGAGGGACACCCAAATATTTAACCGGTAGATTCGTTGTTTGGAAGCCCAACACAGATGCAGCCGCCAGTTGAAATCTCAATGGAGTGTTAAAAAAGAAAATATTTGATTTGTCTTTGTTTACCAATTGACCTGCTTCGAAACTAAACAAATCTATTGTACTCTTGATGCTTTCCAGATCACTTATGTTAGGCTTGCCATATAGCAACGTATCATGAGCAAAAAGTTGATGAGTGAAAGGATTAAGGGATGGAGTGATAGTTATACCTTTCCACAAGCCGTTATGCTGGAGTTTGTTTATATGTCGGCTTAGAGCATCCGCCATAATCACGAATAGGAATGGTGAAATCGGATCGCCTTGCCTTAGACCTCTTGCCGCTTGGAAGAAACCATGTGGAACTCCATTAATGACTATCGAGTATCTGGGAGACGATATACAGCCAAAAACCCATTTCAACCATTTCACCCCAAAACCGAGCTTTGCCATAGTTTTCATCAGGAAGTTCCACCGCACTCTGTCGTAAGCTTTACTTAGATCAATTTTGACTATCATCCCAGGTTTGTTAGATTTTTTCAAAGAATGAACAATCTCATGCGCCACAATAATTCCATCTGTTATATGACGGCCTGGAATGAAACCACTTTGTTGCTGAGATATTATCCTTGGTAATATCTTTTTCAACCTGTTCGCCATAACTTTTGATATTACCTTGTACACTGTATTACACAATGAAATCGGCCTGTAATCTTCAAATTTGCTGCAAGACACCTTTTTGGGAATGAGGACAATATTTGTATTATTTAAATCCTGCAAAATACGACCCTTCCTTCTCGATTCTTCCACAACTTTCAAAAGATCTTCGCCAATAAAACTCCAACAAGACTGGTAAAAAAGCGCAGAGAACCCATCTGGGCCTGGCGCCTTATCAGGGGCCAATTGGAACGTCGCCGCTTTCACTTCTTCCAAAGAAACTGACGCATCTAACATAGCATTGTCGTCCACATTTACTAATGGTTCTATTCCATTGAGAAGATTACAGTTTAAGACATCTGCTTCACCTGTGCCTCCAAGCAAATCTTCAAAGTGTTGCACTCCCAGTTGCGCTATAACAGCTTCATCAGTTATAAGACCTTCTGCCGTCACAATTTCATCAATTCTATTCCAACTACGCCTCAGCTTCGTGGAGTTATGAAAAAATTTGGTATTTAGGTCCCCTTCAGCCAGCCAAGTTTCACGAGATTTTGCCCGCCAATAACTCTCTTCCCTTGCTAAAATTTCATTATAATCCGCCAACAGTTGCTTTTCTTTAACAAATTCTACTGATGTCATACCATGTTTGAGAACGACCTCGCCCAAAGCCTCCAATTCACCTTCAATCCTCACCTTTTCTTCAAAAATATTTTTAAAGCAAGTTTTGTTCCACTCCTTTAGGCGGCCTTTCAGGCGATGCAACCTCTTATGGAAAAGAAACATCCTAGTGCCTTGAATTTGTAATGGTTCCTCCCACCAAGCTTTCATTTGTTCAACCACATTTTCGCACCTTAGCCACATTCTCTCGAAACGAAACTGCCCCCTCAATTGGATTGGACCTTCATTTATTTTTAACTCTACAGGGAAGTGATCCGATATTGAAATTGTCCAGATCGTGGATTTCGGCAGTAAAGGCTCGTTCAACCAGTTATCGGACAAAAGGAACCTATCTAGACGTTCAGCAATATTTGAAAAACCCCGCCTTCTGTTGTTCCATGTATAAGTTCCATTTGACGCTTTTATGTCAATTAAATTGTTTTGCACAATGAAATTTTCAAAATCCCTTTGCGACTGAGAACACTTCCTTATTCCCCCCGATTTCTCATGAATATTTGCAATGGCGTTAAAATCACCACCTATTACTATTTTCCCTTGAGTGATTTCCAAATTATTACTTATTTCTTCCCACAAAGATTTCTTATCTTCAGATTTTATAGGCCCGTAAACATTGAAAAGAAAATACTCATTGGAAGTTGACAGCATTTGAACCTTTACCTTGAATCAATTGGAATTTGAAAATAACGGTGTTATGTTTATCCTTGAAGGCCTCCAGATTACCCCCAAACCACCAGAAGCACCTGTGGCGTCTGAGCCGACACCCTCCCATCCTTTGCAGGATTTACAAAATTGCTTTAATTCTTCGCCTGTTAACTTCGTCTTTTGCAATAAAACTACATCAATTGTTTGGCATTCAAGCTGGCGTTTTACCAGCCTTCTTTTGTTAGGGGCATTAATGCCCCTAACATTCCATGTTAAAACCTTCATCTCCCTCCAAGGGAGGAACTGCCCCCCTTGGATCTCAGCATGTAAGATTTGATAGAGGACTGATCCCCATTTAAGGCTTCCTCCTCACGCTTCTGTTTATTAGATTTCCTGCCAACCTTTAAACCAGAAGCCAAGGACGTTTTTGCTGCACTCTGGGATATTGTTCTAGGTTCTAGAATGTCTAGATCCACTCCCTCCCCACGATCAGAGATTTGACCTTCTTCCACTTCTTCGTTTTTCCATGCTTCTGCTTGGGTTGCTTCAGCCATGGATAATATTCCTGGTTCTTGCAGCGTTACATCTTCTAAACTAGGCATTTCTTGACCGTCATCGGCATTTTCCAATTCCTCTTTGTTAGTTTTTGAATCAAACTTCCAAGTAAGGGCTAACCAATTTTTTGGACTAGTTAGCATTGAGGCAGGTTCATCGTTTTGTTCGTTAACCTTTCTTTGCTTTTCGATCCAAACATCTACCTTTTTTGGTGGGAATTTTTTGCAGTCTGCTTCAAAGTGATTGCGTCGCCTGCACTTTAAGCAAAAGAATTTTTGGCTCTCAATCTCAATCGATTGAGTCCATTCCTTCCCCCTTACAATTAGTTTTATTTTTTCAGGAATCTCTCTTATTGTTACGATTCTTATTCGTGCATAGATCAACGATTCGCTGTCCCTTAGATCCACTTCCAAAGTCCTCCCGATTGCATCCCCTACCCTGGTTAAACATCTGCTTGACCAGTATTCGTAAGGAAGATTGTACAGTCTTAGCCAAACTGGCCCTTGTGTTGGATTAAACTTGAAAGGATCAAAATTTCTTTCCCAGCGTTGCAGGTATAGGAAACTATTTCCTTGCTTCCATTCCTCTATTAGCAGCATCTCTTCTCTGATTGCATTTGAGGCAAATACCGCCACAAAGAAACCCTTTGGCATAAAGTTTATGACTGGAACGGTTTTCCAATTCTTACAAACCCACTCAGCGATCTCCTTTCTTGAAAACCTTCTTCCCAAAAAACGGCAAATAACCGCTTTTTCTTCCAAGTTACACGCATCTGTGTCAACAATATCTGATAAGTCTAACTCGGGCAACCATTCCTCCACAGCTTTGTCTTCTGTGGTTTCACCAACCTTGACTTCCTGATCAGATCCGCCAAACTGCTTTGGTTTCTGCGGACCGACGCCATCCTCCTGCGCTCTTTCCGCCATTTTTTTTACACTATTTATTGTGTCTTAATAATTAGTAAAATGGCCTATTTTTGGGTGCCAGATTAAGGTTACAATTTCAACTGATTGTCTTTTCTCACAGAATCAAGATTAGAATTTTTTTGATCCATTTCAGATCAGTTTATAATAGAGACTACTCTAAGAGTAGCATTCGTTAAATTCATAGGCTATCATGGCCCATCTGTGTCCAGTATGGAACGATATTTTTCAATTAACTAACTTTGCTATTTCTTTTATTTATTGTGTCTAAATAATTAGTAAAATGGCCTATTTTTGGGTGCCAGGTTAAGGTTACAATTTCGACTGATTGTCTTTTCTCATAGAATCAAGATTAGAATTTTTTTGATCCATTTCAGAGCAGTTTATAATAGAGACTACTCTAAGAGCAGCATACTTTAAGTTCATAGGCTATCATTGCCCATTTGTGTCCAATATGGAACTAGATCCACTGATGCAGTGAGCTTTCACGTTAAATTCATTTGGAATGACTTATACTCATTCCAGTGAGACAACTTATAACAGTCATGCTTCAAAGTAGTGTCAGAAAACATTTATCTTTTGTGTTTTTGTATTTACTAACATATAGACAGTAGATATTGCAGAATGGATAATGGGAAAATATTTCCTTTGAAATGTGTCAAATTATGCTAGCCAGTGATGATTAGGTTTGATCATTTGTAAGAAGGGCATGTCTCAATATGGTCCATTTGCAGCCAAATTAAGCGTAGCATCATGCTCCTGCAAACATCAATAAATAATGGATATTTAGGCCTAAACATTTTTATCCAAATACTTAGTCATACTTTCTAATTTGAAGGGTAGTAGGTTTACAGTCATTCAGTGACATGTAAGTTTCACTGATCAATCGTTAAAGTCTTCAATCTTGATGCCAATAGTAGCATTGAGCTCATTGTTATTAACTCATCACCTAAAATAGTTAATAAGTGCAATTCTGTGGAAAAGCGGTTAATGTTTGATTTATTATGAATTCAATGGTAATTCTCCTATTATTGCTGTAAATCTTAGAGCAAAACCCTAGGTTTGAAAAGAAATTCTGAATCTTAACCAACCAAACAGAGATCTAAGTTTTGAATGTCCATTAATTAATTTATTATTTATATTTTCAATATTAAAGATCTTCAAAATAAAAAGTTTAATGAACAATCTAATTGGTAAAGTAGAAAAGAAATGACACTATGATGCAATTGAAATATCAGTCCAGGAAGTACGCTAGAGAACCATCACCAACTTAGGCCAATAAAGTACACTGGAAGACTTCAATAGACTTGTTATGCTGTAGTGCTATCATTGTGTGGGTTGCTGCTTCTTTTCAATGTTTCTTTGGATTTTGTCTTTCACTAGCATAAAATAGATAAATCATTACATTTCATGCTACAACTGCTTCAGGGGAATTCAATTCAAGGAAGGGGAAACACTGGGGTACTATATGATAAACTGCTTCAATGTTAATCATTTGTATATTGTGTAAGTGATAAGGAGTTTTAATAGTCATGCATTTGCTATGTTCATAGGTTTTATGTTTATGACAGCTTGTTGTATTTCTATGTAAGTAATTGGAAATTTTGTACAATTTAATCATTCCATATCTAGTGAAAAAAAAAAAAACGAAAGTGAAACATTTGCTATAAATAGGCTCTTAATGGGCCACCTTGTGGGTCAAAGAGGTTTTCTACAAAGGTCTATCAAAATTCTCCAGTGTACTTCCTTGGTCAGATTTGAAATTTTATTATTTTTGTTTTGAGACTTGTACGTATTTTTGTGAAATGACTTGGAACTATCATTTTTGGGCCTATTTTTGAGCTTTGCGTCAAGATTAGATGCATTCTTGTAGGCATCTCCTAAGGAAGTGATTAAGAGGAAATCTGTCTCAGATTGGATATAGTAACTTGTCTGCATTTTTGTGAAATGACTTTGAACTATCATTTTTTGACTTATTTTTGAGCTTTGCTTCAAGATTATATACATTCTTGTAGGCATCTCCTAAGGAAGTGATTTGGAGGAAATCTATCTCAGATTGGATATAGTAACTTGATTCATTCATAGACTATAAGCACAATTTTTTAATCTTTGATTCTTCTTAGTGCTTGGTGTACATAGCTTAGCAGTTAAACTATTAAATATTTTAAATATTGGTCCTCATGATTGCCAATAGGATAACAGAAATCTTTCAAGGCATTGACAAGTCTAGACCAAGTTCCTACTTGGATATCATCATACATATGGATATTGCAATAGCTTCCCCATAGTTTCTTACAAACAAGGAGAATTCCAAGAGGGAAAATGTAATCTTTTCTGAACCAGAGAAAAAATTAAAATCAAAGTAGGTATTCATTTGACTAAACCAATTATTAAGAGCATCAATATCTATCTTTTCTTCAAAATAGGTACATCCAAGTTTACTTCTACCTTATTATTATTATATGAGGTTCTATGAAGGGGCCTCATCCCTGGCAATACAGACATAAATAAAAGCTATACAAAGATCAAAACCTGTGCAATCCCGATGCTGGGAGACAGTCAGGAGACGCATACATACATATACCATTACCGAAACCACTTAGAGATCCAATCACATCTAAGATACATTTATTTGCACACTTACCATATTGCTAAGAGCCTACAACTATTAATATTCATAGACTATATACAAGCAAAAAAAGGAAACTGACCATACAAAAGTCCTTCAGAAAAAAACACTATGAACAAGAGGAACAGAAGACCAACATAAAGAGCCATTAGCAATTGTGCACTCCCCACTGAGGTACTCCTGCAGCTCCAGTAACAAAATGCCAATGGTCATCTGCCTTAAATCCATGCCCTTGCCAAATACAGGAACCACCTCCACCATTATTGGAGAGGAGACAAACATTTGCAAGCTTGCCAACTGAATGCCATCAATTAACGCAGCTCTGCGAGCCGGTCTTGTCAGCTTATCATTTGCATATGATGGAAGAGAGCAACCACCAGTCACCTCTCGAATCCCATTGTGGTTAGAGACTACCATTTTATTTCCTGCTTATCTTAAGTCTTGAAATAGGTCCATGAAAATACCTACATCCTGACTGAGCATATCCAATTCAGCCACAAAAGCCTCATTCTTAGCCTCCACTGGAACAAAAATACTTGAATCAGGAACCAAAGATTGCACATCCTTATATCTCTCATTGGCTTCTGTGTTAAAGGAAAACATATCTAGAATGCATTTACACACCACCACAAGGTTGATTTCGGCCTCTATCTTGTTATTAAAGTTTTCCCATATAGCAGCCCGCATCTTGACATTTCCAATGTCCTCTTCTTTTTGAACACATCATGGCTTTAACTAGGTTAAGTGCATGAACATTTTTACAATAAAATATTTTCTTCAATAAAAAATTAGACACTTGCCTTTTGTGCAAGGGATCCCTAGGAAACCAAAATCAAGTAGCCACCTTGAAATAGGATGCTATGCAGAATGAGAATCCTGCTAACTGGTAGTTGACAAGGCAACACCCCACAAAGCAGCATAAAATCATCGGAATAACATGAAAGGCCACATTCTCTATCACATTAAATGTGTTCTACATATTACGGATGATAGCAAGCATTTGCTCTTCACACAAAATGATTCATGCAGAGTACTCCCCATTAAAAGCTATCATTAATACAAATTGAGCTGCCACCATTATAGAGACCAATAGCTATCAATGTATGTGTGTGGATATTATTGGGAGGGCATATTGTCTCATGCCAACAAATTAGTAATACCCTCCCATGCTTGAGTTTCCTTGCTCTCTATGGCTGATAGAATTGAATTATTAATACCTTGTTAGCTATGAGTTCAGCAGCAAAGTTTTGTTCTCTATAACAATCTATATATTTGAGCACTTTCAACTCGTGAATCCATAGACTTGCCTCCTCAAGGTATAATCTCATCTTCCAATCAGGACTCTGACTTTTCTTTAATGCTCTTATAACAACTAGTGAATAGCCTTATATTTTGACTTCTTGAAATCCTTCCTTATGTGCTAGTATGAGGCCCATAATAAGTACCTCCCATTCCTCTTTTTTTTTTTTTTCAATCCTCTCTTCTTGGAGTCACTGTATGAGAATCTACCTTTGCCATCTCGCAATAAGTAACTTGCTCCTACTATACCTGGGTTCCCCTTGGAAGCTCCATCAGAGTTTAGTTTCACACCTGCCTTCGGAGACAACCAAATTTTATCTCTTTCTTTTTTCCAATCATCTTTTAAAACCCATTAATGGGTGAGTTTACTTCTTCCTTATACAGTATTTGGTCTTCAAATAGTTTCTTCACTGATGTAGATAGTGGTGTCTGTGGAGAGGGTTGCACTTGTTGTAGGAGCTGTGCTAAGTTATCAATCATCTTGCCTTGTCCTATTCAAACTGTTTTACAAATTGTCCCTTTGTCATTGCAAAGCATCTAATGTGGGCTTCTAGTTCCATGTTGGGTCTAGCATCTTCATTGTTGAGTTTTCTGCCATCTAGTGGGTCCACAAAAAAAATGGAGGTAAACTGAAGGATCACAGGCTTTAAGACCAAGCTTCTTATAACTAGATCTCCTATGAGTGTGTACAAAGACAGAGTAACTAGGAATGATGGAACAAGAGTTTCTTGCTTTGATACTACTGATCCAAAGTCTAGGGATGTATTTGGGAGAACACATTGTAACAAGGATTTCAATGAGTTATGTGTGGAAATTGTTTATATGATATCTTGTGAACAATAACAAGAGTGCCATGACAAGATGAACAAAAACACACACTCATTAAAGAAATTGCTAAGAAATATGAGGATTTTAATGGTGAATTATATCAATTCATTTATTCTACAAATTTTTAACAAAAAATGACGGGTAGGATTTATGAACCAACAAGACTGGAGGCTGCATACAAAATTGGCGGCCCAACCTCATTGAATGGCTATATTACACATTTATGCAATTGTGTGAGAGGAAGAGGAAGCTGGATGATTACATGATATGCAATCCTGTGTCTTCTATTTTTTGGTCTTGAGGGCTATGCTGTTTTCCCATAATTTATGGGACAAGTGTCTTGGTCTTTGCTTGAACAATCAATACCTGATTTCAAAGAGAGTTTGGTTACGTGCCAATGCACATGGCTGGTTGATGAGCTATGGAACCAAATTTTGTTGGCACACATCATTTCATGATAAAATTGGTTGGTGCAGCACAATAGATTCCAAAATCCTCTTGGATCAGTATGTATTGTGGCAAATTTAAGCATAGTGTGTTGGTAAAGCTTGTGCCAATATGGGATGAATTTGCTAATATGTTCTTCACATTGGTAATGGGCCTGAAAGGCACTAACGAGAACCATCATGTGTCATGTTGGACGGATGTCTAACCCCACTAACCTTCATTCTGATTAAAGAGTTCTATCCACAAGGAGAGATGACCATAAATAAGGTTTATCCCTAGCCAAAACAGTTAAGAAAATTTAAAATTATAAGTTTCTACTCGAATCCCGTACTATAATTAATAGCCATAATCTGGCATTTAATGTCTAATGGCATTCATTCTGCTTCTGGTGCTATCATATCAGAATAACATGTCAAAAATTCACATATGCACGTATCATGACATAACAAGACATAAAGTCATCATAGAAAGATTCTTCCTTTCTCAAAAAGAACATATCTCTTTGCAAATGCATATGTATCAACTTAATTACATTTCAATATATATCATCAATCAGTGAATGGTTGATTCTCTTGGTGCTCATGCTACTCTGCTGTCTGCTGTTGGAGATCAACATGTTTTGTTGCATTTTGTTTGGAGGAAATGTTTCTCTTTTTTCTTTAGATTATATGCAATGTGTGTGCCATTCTGTCCCATTAATCATACTTATTTTATTTTGGTAGGTACAATAGGAAGGTTGCAAGAGCTACTAACTCAACCGGATAATCAAATATGTGCAGATTGCAATTCTCCATATCCAAAGTGGGCGTATGTATTTTATTTTATCATTGTATTTTTAACTCTCTTAGCAATTTCTTATTTATAATTCACATGAACTTATGGGTAATGAATATGACCTTATTTAGTAATTTTCTATTTTGTTTCAAGGAAAAGAATATGCATGTGGATAAGACTAAAATGATTATTTAGAATTTATTTGATTTAGAAATTTCTAGAGCATTATTTTTATGTGATAGGTCTGTAATCTCCTCTTGCTCAGCTACTCTGTAGATGACTAAAACTCATTGTCAAGGAGACTGAACAATGGGGATAATGATATGAACTTGCTTTTGATGTTTGATGTTGACAAGTATTGAGGGCTCTACACTAACGATTCTTCAATTTGTGGTTTCTCTCTTTGTGGAGCAGCTCTTTGGTTTCTTGTTACTTATGAAGTTATGAGGACCATATGCATTTAGTTTTGATATTTTGTTCTTTGGGTTTATATTTGTCTGAGTAAACTCTATTGTTACTTTCTTAAATAGCAGATACTTTAGGTGTTCCTCATTGCTTCTAGTATATGCACTTTTCATTTCAATTGACCTGTTCATTTGGACATTGCTTTGATTTCTTTCTATTACACGCAGCACAGATAGGTGCAACTGATTTTGCTTTGTGCTAAGAAAAGTGCTGTTATTTATTTAGAAAAAAATGGACATTCTCAAGTAAGAGGATTATTGAATCCAAGGCATTGTTGAAATCTCAGTTTTCTAACTTGCTTCTTAGAGTTGGGATTACATAAATCTTTTTCTATGTAGGAAAGAGAATTTTGAGTTTGCTTTGTGTTGATAAAAATTTGGGAGTGATGGTAGAAGAGTATAGTAGTTGTTTTGATAATCTTGATCATTAGCATCAAGAGCTTTTGGGCTTTTCGCATTTAGTCACATTGACGTTGGTTTTTCTACTCCAACCTTGGAATCTATCTTTAGCAAGTATATATGATGCCAAAAAGAGTGAAGAGTTATGATATTCAATAAATATTAATTATGAACAATGAGAGTTTTGGGTCAGCTTCAAATGTTACTTCCCATCTAGTTCATTTTTGTCGAGGTTCTTTCGTTTTTAATTTTAAAATCACGAGAGCTTTGCTTATCCTTCATTTTTTAAGTGGTTTAACTTTAAAAATATTAAAAATGACTTTAATGTCTTTGATACATGTACAATGCTTGGAGTTTTGGTAATACTTGCGAGTTCTGATCTGTGTAAATGCTTATGTTGTATGTCAACACAATGTTCTTTGGTCATAATTTTTCTTGATCTTCCTATTTCTCCTATGTAGGTTCTCTCATAAGAGCTTGGGACTAAATAATTTCTTTTTGTGTAAATGAGGTTCTAAAGGATCTTTTACAATATCATGCATATTCCTAAAAGTATGTGGTGGGTTTAATGCTGTTATTTTATTTCATTTCTTTTGGATCCTTCTTATTTTTATGTGAGCCCTTGCATATCAGGGGGATTGACTTGTCGAATTCCATCCCTTGTATTTTATTTCATTTGAACACTTCTTGATAGCTGGCTTTGTGAAAACTTGTTGCATTTGCCTCATTTCACAACATTTTTGTTTTACCTTGGAGTGGGCTTTCTCTTGATCCATGCATTCTTTTGTTTGAAATCCTCAAGACTCTTTAGGGCCTAAGCAATCACAAAAGATAACACAATTTGGTAACTAAGTGGGTCCTCAAGAATTGTCCCAAGGATACCATGAGTTGGTATCCTTGGGACTTAATATGTTAGGTTTAAACACAATTGCAATACTTGCACCAACATCCCCCTTCAAACATGAATAAGGCAAGTGACATTGCCAATCATTCCCGCCTAATGGTAGCTCCCTTTACTCCAATTGGAGAGACAACCTATTGTGCTGTATCAGCTACAAGAAAATACCTCTTGAAGTGTAAGATATCTTCAAGCTGGTTGTGGCACATATCTCCATGTTGGAACCAATGTTATTTAAACTCAACCAATCAAGTGCCAAGTATAAGTCATTACAATGAGGTGAATTGGCACCAATCTAACAAAAACAATGGTAATGATAGAGATCATTGATGCTGAAGCCACACAATCTATAAAGATTTTTCAAACAAGAAGAGCCAAAGAGCATGTGATGCTTTAGTGCAAGTGAGTGTATGTGCTCCATAACAAGACAATCAATAATTATCTTCCCCTCTTGAGCACATGCTAGTAAGAAGCAAAGTACTCATAAACTACCACCATACATGATCCACAAGATCTATCTCGATTCTCAAGCCACTAGAATTTCAGGGTTCCTAAGAACTAAAGAATCTTGGAATCCAAAGATTTCGGCATTTACCTCAAATTATCAAAAATTTGGGTTCATAGGAAATAAAACCATGTGAAATCATCGATCAAGCCAATATCCTTTGATCCATTGAAGCATTGTCTAAAATCATGGACCATGGATTCTTTCTTCAACATCCCCCCTCAAGTCACACTCTCTTTCTTAAGCTTTCCAAGTTGGAACCATCTCAACAAGGACATCCAAAAATGCTCCAAATGCTTAACCATTAAAACTATAGCTATAGATTATCTCTTGCCCAACCAAAACTTAAAAAAAAATTAATGGCACAACCAAAATCAATAATGAATCATATTACAAAACTCATAAATTATGTAATGTCCCCTTCTAGTTGACATTGACATATCGGCAGGATTAGCCTATTAGTGGCTCTCGTAGGCTAATGAGGCATGGTGAGAGAGTCATCTGGCAGTCATTCAGTGATTATTTGGCTCAGTATTTGATTGGATTGAGGTTTTCCATTGGATATCATTATTATTTCTATTTATGGAAACCTTATGTTATAATTTGATGTAGAGATGTACTTTATTAATTATATTATATTTTTCATATTTTTATAAAGTGCAAATAATAAAATATATTGGAGACCTTGTAGAAGTCGAAAAATAATATTATTTTAATTGGGCTGACCTCTAGAGGAAATGCATAAATAGACATTGAGGTTTCATTCTTCACCATCCAGATTTGATGTTGATGATTGGTGATTTCTTCTTGAGCATTTGTGGAGCCAAGTGGTCTGCAGATAATCAATTGATCTTTGGGAATGAAAAATCCCATTGATTGCATAACTGAGGGAGTGAAATATCTCTTGAAGGGTTGCAGATTGGAGGTGATATTTAAGTCACTTCATTGGGCAAAATTTGTGGCCAAGGGCCAATTTTGAAGACTACAATTATAGGAGACGATTTGCATTGAAGAGTAGTATTTGTGGCATAGATTATTTGAAGGGAAAGGACGGATTTCAATTGAGGAAATTCTGAAGCTAAGTCTGATGCAAAACAGGGACGCCATTGGAGACCTCTTTTTATTCATTGGAGCTCATAAACCCATCGATTCTTCTTGGAGATAGGAGCGCTTCTTTCCTTGGTCATTGCTGATGGTGTTTGGAGTTGGTGGAGGCTTGTAAACATTGGATATTATTTTATTTCTCAATTCACATCAGAACAGGGGCGACTACTTCAGAAATTCATTTTGGCTTCTCAGGGTCTTCAACTCCCAAGATATTGCTTGCTTCTTCATTGGGGATTCAAGGCGCCATCAAGCTACAGGTTCCTTTGTGTTGTTTCATGCTATTTCATGTCATTTAGTTGCATTTTAGGAGGTACTGCTGTAGGTGAGAGTTCATATCAGATTCAAGCATTCTAGCATATGTATGTAAGCCAAGAGTCTTGGCGTTTCATCTCATTGACATTGTAAGAAGATTGCATTATCAATAATACATTGAAGTTGGGAGTTCTCTATTTCAATTTAAGAGGATGTATGCCAACTGTTTGAAATAATGTCTAAGGGCTGTAGCTGCATATTTAGTCATGAAAAACTTCATCAATTGCATTTGAAAAGACAAAAAGAAATCTGCATTGCATCTAGGATCTTGTCTAATCATCATAGAAGTCATTTACAAGTGTCATATGCATTGGAAATCATTTGAAAACATTTATATTAGACTAAAATACTCAGACCAACATACCACAACTTTGAAATCAAATTGTTTGACGAAATTACAAACTACAAATTGGGGCAAATTGAGATCAGTTTGAGCAAGGCTCATTGCAAATTAACAAATAATTATAGGTTGATATCACAAGGGCATGCCACGTAAACCTAGACCTTTATCTAAATCAGCTCACCATTGGTTTCACATATATGTTCTAACTTATAAGCAATCATAATGCCCCAAGCTTAGTGGGATGGCGAACCAACACATAAGTATCCATCCAAATTTGTAACTTGTAGAGAAGTACATGATGGTAGCCAATTGACCATATTGTTGAGATAGATCCATATTCTTCACATATTGTTGAGATTTACATGATGGTAGCCAATAGACCATATGATGGTTTTGCACATATTGCTGAGATTTAGATACACAATGATTATATGGACAATGATCTCACCATTTTAGGTATTGAATATCCTTAGTCAATACTTTCTTTTGTCTTGACATTGATGTGCCATCATTTTTTAGTACTCTCATGTTGATTTCATTTGACAAGTACAACTGCATAGTATTGTAAATTTTGATTTACATGTAGAAACCAACAATTCTTAAGCACCTTGGCTATTATTTTATCATTGGATTATGTAAAATATTTAATCTTCATATGGTGCTTTGTATAAATATGATATGCTATATTGAATTTCTAAGTTTTATATTTATCTTGTGCTTCAATATTAATGGTACAATGTACTCACACTTTTGGATGTCTATACTTTATGCGCCCTTGCACCCTTGCAACATTGTACCTCTATGCCCAAGTTTTTGGGGTGTGCATCCCTTCTATGTACCTACACTCCTACACCATTGTGTTCATGTACCTTTGATATCAATCATTTCTGTATAAGTAAATTATGTACCATAAAGGTCATTGAAGATATTAAGAATTTATTTTCACATGATCAATGGCTTAAAATCTAGGTTAAATCTTATGATAGTATTTTTTATTGCCTTCCTCGAATGATTTGTTGCAATCTTAGAAAGTTGTTAAAGTTTTGCAGTTTTGGATATATTGAATGGGATAATAATTTCTTTTAATTATCTTAAACTTTCTAGGTCTTGTAATGTAGGGAATACCTAAAATGTGGATTTATAATCTGTTAATATAATT
>VDFB02128514.1:0-14212 GCA_007258455.2 Sequoia sempervirens | reverse complement strand
AATGGTTAGAATTGGATCTAAGAAATCCCGAGGACAAAATATAGGTGTCAAAATTTTGGTACAACATCCTAAGAGATTGTTTCAGACCATGCAGATATTTTCTCAACTTGCACACTAGATTCTCTTTTCCTTTCATAATGAAATGCTTTAGATATGACAATAAATTTCCTCCTCCAAATCACCATTCACATCTATTTTATCACCTTCAAAGTTATAAGTTGTTGCAAGTGATAACAATAAATAAATAGATATCAGCTTAGCTACAAGAGAGAAAATCTTCCCATAATCTATTCCCTCCACCTGGGAATATCCATTTGTGACCAAACTTGTGTTACACTTCTCAAAACTACCATCGGGACCCATTTTATTTTTGAACACCCACCTACAACCAATGAGTTTTTGTCCTTCACAAAGGTACCAGATCCCATGTAGCATTCTTTTCAATGCAATCATCTCTTCATTCATGGCTTCTATCTAGGAATTTGCATTATGCATACCCATAACCTCTCTAATGGTCCTAGGCTCATTAGTGTCAACAATCAAAGTAATTATGCAACTAGAATCCAACATAGAATATCAAAATCTATTTGATTGTCTCCTTTCTTGTATAGACCTCCTCAACTACTAAGGTTGAGGTTCTTGCTCTTATTCAAAGCTTTCAAAGTTGCTAGAGCTCTGCTCATCATCACATCCACTAGGGATACGTATTTCATCTCTCTTAGGAGTGGGTGGAATTTGAACTACCTCCTTTTGCTTCTCTTCCTTCTCTGGTTGTAGATAAAATGTGGAAGGTTTCAACTCACACAATATCACATTTATACTATAGAGCACATTCTCTACAACTAGATCCCAAATGTTGTACCCTTTCACACCAACACCATAGATGATGAAGATACAATTTACCACCTTTTTCTTCAACTTAAATCTTTTCACTTCAGGAACATGATCATATGCCTCACAACCAAAGACTATGAGATGTCTCATCGAGGCCTTCTTTCTAGACCATGCCTCAATGAGTGTTTTTCAACAAGTGTAGAAGTAGGAGATCTATTAATCAAATAACATGCAATGACTACAACTTCAGCCCAAAACTTTTGTTCAAGGCCAACACTACTCAGCATATTGCTAGCCCTCTCCATCAATGTTCTTTTTATCCTCTCTGCAACTTTATTTTTTTGTGAGGTGTATGGAATTTTCTTGTGTCTCTCAATCCCATGGTCCCTATAGAACCTATCAAAATATATGGAACAAAACTCACCATAGTTATCCATCCTTAAACACTTAATTTTCTTACCAGTCTAGTTTTCAACCAGGGATTTGAATTCCTTAAATTGGTTGAAAACATCAGATTTACTATTGAGAAAATACACAAGTTTCCTTCTATAATAGTCATATATGAATGAGACAAAATACATAGATCTAGACAACGAAGGAACATTAATTGGAACAAACACATTAGAATGCACATAATCTAAAACCCTAGAAGATTTATGAGAACTGGAATAAAAAGAAACATGGTCTTTTTTCATATATATAATGTTCACAAAAATCAAACTCAAGATTAAAATCATCAAGGCTTCAACAAGACTCTTAATTTTCAAGGCTCTAAAACCCTTCTCACCAATATGACCTAGTCTTTGGTGCCTCAACATTGTTTCTCCATTGGAAGCTTCATCTCTAGAGCATTGGTACCCTTAGGTACCCAAAAAATATGACCATTAGATGTAGAAACCACAATATTTTTCTCTACTCAATCTGATGGTGAGGATGAATAATCAAAAACCCTTTTCTTGTAATCCACAAAATTACTATTGCACTGAACCGTGCATGCATCTAGCTTATACAAGGTGCCAATCTAAACACTCTTATAAGTCACCATAGAACCTTTGGGTATCTTGTATCCACCACTTAAGAAAACAACCTACACTCCCACATCACTTAGCTTACTCACTGACAATGGGTTTCATGGTAAACTAGGGATATGTAGTACACCATTAATCCTCCTCACTCTACCATCAGGGAATTGGATCTTGACTCTTCCATGACCAACAATATTTAGGTGAGAGTCATCACCCAGATACAACTTCCCACCAACTCTTCATATTTTGAGAACCAACCTTTGTGAGAGGTCATGTGGAAAGAGGAACTTGAGACAATCATCCACACATCTTTCAATGCATGTGTTGCCAAGGCTACAACAAATGCATCTACATTTTCATACGAGGATTCAAAATCAAAGGATTTATTTTTTATTTTTCTCCTCTTTACAATCTTTTTAGAAATGACCAAATTTACCATAGTTCCATCATTTAGCCTTGGAATTTTAACCAAGAGACTTAGATCTCCCCAGAGATATGGACTTAGACTTCTTGTCCTTTTTATTGTATTTCTCCTTCGATCTATTATGAAAAAACATGGCATCCTTGGCCATCTCATAAGATTTCCTATGCATCTCTTCAAAAAACAACAAAGCAACCACATATTCCATCTTGTAAGTGGTTGTTTTACTTACAATAGCCACCACCAGGTGGTCCCACAAGTCTAGAAAAGAACATAGCAGAAGTATGCAATGGTCCTCATCATTAATCTTCACACTGGCATAACCTATTTGAGAAATAAGCATATTAAATGAAATTAAGTGATCAACAACTAAGCATCCTTCCTCCATCCTCAAATAATATGAATTCTTTCTCAAGAATAACTTATTTACTAAGGATTTACCTTGATAAATATCACCAAGCTTATTCCAAAGACTAGCTGCAATATTCTTCACATGGACATTCAAGAGCATAGAATCAGTGAAATAGAGTCTTATTAGACCCTTGGTTTTTTGAACTATTAGGTTCCAATCCTCTTTTGAGGTTTCTAATAGTTTATTAATGGATATTTTAACCCATAGATATTTATCTATGTGCATATCCTCCATTTTGAGTTTTCACAACTTCAAATTGTTGCCATTGAATTTCTCCATCTCTATTTGTCTAGATGTGCTTTCCATATTAAACCTACAATAAGATTACAAAAAATTTCTTCTATAAAGCTCCCATTGAATCTAGATAAGCACAAAAATCCCTTCAAACCCAACAAGGATAACAAAGTTGGTTAGGATCTTATACCAATTGAAAGGATTGTTGAGTACAGAAACACTTCCCTAATGCAAATCAATTAGGAGAGGGTTGCAAAAATTTGTTTCAAATCCTTTAAATTTTATAGTTTTATTTAAGAATGCACATGCAATTAGTTATTTTTAAATTTAAACACTTAAACCAAAAGAAACCAAATTTACATGGGAAAACCCTTTCAAGAGAAAACCCACATACCAAAGCATGGATCAATTGTATTACTATAATAAATTGTTACAATACAAGTCTCAGTATATGCTCTTACATGTGTTGTTTCACTGTGATACAAGATTCTAGAGTGAATATGACAACATAACAACATACATATATTATAATCTCTCAACAATATACAACAAATGCACTAAGGAATCAATATATACTTCTCATGTAGGGGTGTCCAATATTTCTATTTATCAATTCCTCGATCTTTGCATGCATGGAAACTAAAACCGACAACATGCACAAGTCCCAAGTGACCTTATTAACAACCTATCAAACATGAACATAATTGCAACAACATGCAAGGCTTATAGCTCCAAAAATTAATCATCACATGCTAGGAATTTCATAGAGAAAATCAATTCAACTTCTAATTTAGAACTCAACCATGACTCCTACTCACTCCCAATAACAACTCAATCTTCATTTGGCAACTTTCCCTTCCAATTTTTAGTCGACAAGTTAAACACATGTCACATGGCATCATGGTGCTCCTCCTTAAGCTTTTCACAATTCATAATGCTCAAATGAGCGCCTAGGTGACAAGTGTCACCTTTTTTCTTGCTTCCACTTATCCAAAGAGATAAACTTGCACACAAGTGGACCTCACCAATGCTTTCTTCTAAAATAGATTACCACTTGTCAGCATGGTGCACCTTTTAGAGGTTTTAATATTTGTTAATTCCCAATTGAGCACCAATGTGACAAGTGTCACAATATTTCCCTTCACACCTTGCATGTAGGATTCCAACTCTCCATTGGGTTCCACAAAGTGACAATAATTTGGAAATATATATTATTTTTGTATTTAATAAATAAAATCAGCAATAGGCAACTAATTAACTAACTAATGATAGGACTCACTAAGATTGAGACACCTTAATCTAAATAATTATTCCCTCCTTTTTAAGCCCTAATCAATTTTAATGAATCTTAATCTCTCTCTAGAAACTCTAAATAAATTAGTACAACATCAAAAACAAGTAATGAAAAAGATAATCAAAGTAATTACAGTCAATTATAGTCTACAACCTAACAAAAAATTCATGTTCATGTATTGTAATATTTTTCTTATTCATTATCATTATAATATGCACCAATACTTGGAAGATCTTAAGGATACTCCATCATCCTAGTATGAGATTGGTAAAACTACAATAGTTCAACAAGAGCTTCACATTTAAGTGGTAAGATATCCCTTTCATGTTTTCTTTATTGTTTTTCATTTATTTTTCCTTTGGTCCCCCAATAGCATGCACTCTTTATCATGTTTCATCATATAACCATTTTGGAGGTGGGAATGTACCAACAACATTTCTCCCTTTATATATTTTGCAAGTTTATAGGTTTTCTATTGATTGGAGTGGATTTAACATCTCAATGCTCCTAAACCCTAATACATTTTCCACAGACTTATCATCAATGAAGTAGGGAACATAGATTACTTGAGCTTTGTTGGACTTTAGATCCTATTTTTTGTTGTCAAATACCTTCAAACAATGGTACACCTATGTAGGCCCTAAAACCCCAAATTTCAACACTTATAGACTAGGACACCCAACACCCTTGTCCTACTAGTTTTGCTCTAGATTTCAATGTCAAGTTCCTCTTTGTATCTCCTCTCTAAATCCACTTTTTGTTTCTTTTATTTTTTTCTATAATTTCTACATTCTATTACACTTAGTCCATTTGATCCTAATTCACCTAGTTCAATACAACTCATCATATCAATCACAACACACATACACAAAAAAAAGGACCAAAACCATAACCAACCTCTTTGGATCTCCTTTGAGGACAACACAAGCTAGGGGAGACTTCGAGGGGTAGGGTTCCACCCCATACTTGTTAGGCTTACAGATCCACCTATACATATGAAACCACAAATAGTCAGGAGGCTGGTGCATAGGCTACGTGTGCAGATGACCAATTGTTGATGGTAGATGCCATTTTGAATGAGGCTTTCAGACTTGATACTCAAGTAAATGTTAGCATGTTCATTGAATTTAATTTATTAAATTTAATTTTTGAAATGTAATATTAACTAATTTAGTTTAATGATTGTAATAAAATTTTAGGGTCATAGTGTTTATACTATTTTCCCTAGCCCTCCACCTACTTTTTACTCCACTGCATCTACTGATGAGGTATGTAACTAGTAAGCAATTATAAATATTACATGTGAATAGAATTGTTATATAAATGGAATTCTAATTTTTTATTTTGGATGTTGAATAGGTTAATATTGGAGAATTCACGACAACACCTCCTAGTGGTAGTGGAGTTCAAACCTTTACTCAAGTAATAGAATATAGAGTTTAACTAATGAATTGTACTTAATAGATTTGTGTAGTTTATATTCATATCATTGATTGCATTGCATTGCACATCTTTCAAACTCAAAGCATTACTTCACATTGCATAACTAATAACTAGATGTTGATAGATGACAAAATTTCAATTACAATATAGTTTTTTAGAAAGTCAACATAAGCAGTGATGCAATTAATTTGCATAGCATAACTAGTAACTAGGAGCAGCTACCAATTGCATTTTCTTGTCATGGCATTCCATGAGACCACATTTTATTGAGGTAGTTTTTCAAATATTTCACTACCTTTTCTATGCTATGGATGCTTGGAAAAAATCTATCAAAGCATAATAGCAAGCAATAGCATAGACAAGTCAATGAGCTGTTTGAAAAAATGCCTCAAAGAAATGTGGCCTCATGGTGATGTCCATCACCATGAGACCACATTTTTTTGAGGTATTTTTTCAAACAACTCACTACCTTGCCTATGCTACCACATTTTCCATACATGTCTACTAAAGCATTTTATCAAACAATTCACTTCATTGCTGCTATGGCTAAAAGCATAAAATAGGTGCTTTCCAACAAACTATGGATGCTTGGCAAAAATTGATCAAAGTATAATAGTAAGCAATATCATAGACAAGGTAGCGAGTTTTTTGAAAAAATGCCTCGAAGAAATGTGGTCTCATGGTGATGGAATACCATTCCATCACCATGAGACCACATTTCTTCGAGGCATTTTTTCAAAAAACTCATTTCCTTAAGTAATAGCATAGAAAAGGCAATGAGATGTTTGAAAAAATGCCTCAAAGAAATGTGGTCTCATGGTGATCCATGAGACCACATTTCTTTCAAGCATTTTTTCAAACAACTCACCACCTTGCCTATGCTACCACATTTTCCATACATGTCTACCAAAGCATTTTATCAAATAGTTCACTGGCTTGCTGCTATGGCTTAAAGCCTAAAATAGGCGATTTCCAACAAACTATGGATGCTTGGAAAAAAAAAGATCAAAGAATAATAGCAAGCAATAGCATAGATAAGGAAACATTTTTTTTGAAAAAATGCCTCGAAGAAATTTGGTCACATGGTGATGGAATGCCATCACCATGAGACCACAATTCTTCGAGGCATTTTTTCAAAAAAATCATCGCCTTAAGAATAAATAATCCTTTTTAATCAAATCAAATCACTTTAAGGTCTTGGATTTGTTCCCCAAATCTAATCCCATCCTCCATCTTCATCCTTAGATCCTATTCTCCAATCCTCAAGTTCATTTATAATCCATCATCCTAATTTCCATCCTCATCCAAAATCAATAGAAATCTTACTTCCAATCAATCCTTCATCGTGTCTAACCATCTAATCTATCCTCCATCCAACCTAATCTATTCTAATCCAACTTCATCCATTCTAACCAACCCCAACAATATTGATGATGATGAGGATAGCCTTTGTGTCAAGATCAAAGTGCCTCTTCCACTCCATTGTATGATCGCTCTCAAAATGTGGTCTTAAAGTACACCTTCCACCCCATCTAATGATCCTCTTCCCCTCATGATCAAAAAACCCCTCACTCTTCATGTCATGATCCCCCTCCATCTCATAACCAAGACCGCACTATACCATCCACCCCATCCCAACATAATAGCATAGATAAGGAAATGAAATATTTGAAAAAAATGCCTCAAAGAAATGTGGTCTCATGGTGATGGAATGCCATGACAAACAAATTTGTCATGGCATTCCATCACCATGAGACCGATGCCTGCTACCACATTTTTCAGCTATTATGTCTACCAAATCATTTTATCAAATAGTTCGTCTTGTTTCTATTGGATTAAATCCTAAAACATGTGCTTTGAACAAGCTATGGATAGGGAAAATAATAAGCATAATAGTAAGATATATATAGTTCAATAAGTACTCAAAATTTTGTTCATACATTATAAGCCATGACTTGAATCACTATTCTACTTTTTTTGATTTAATAATTTGTTGTTTTATTTTCAAATGATGGAAGAGAAAACACCTCCAGATGTTGATAGGGTAATGGAGTAAGGTGTATCTTTTTTAATAGACAACTCGATGCCTCTCAAGGAAGGTATGAGGCAGATTGGGTAAATTTAAAATTACATTTTTTGTTATAAACTATTAGTTAGTGAAAATAAAAATGATTATTGATTCGTAGTTTAATTTCATTTGGATGGTTTCTATAGGACTTGGGCACGCCACAACATGATCATGCAAATATTTCATGAGAGGAGAGAGATCGTCTAGTGGCAATAAGTGATTATTTTGTTAAGTATATCATTTTTAATAATGTAATTTCTATATATTAATGTATTTACTTGTTATTGTAATAGATAAAGCTTGATGAGGAACTAAACCCTAGGAGGAAAAACCCTTGAGTTCAAAGTAAATGAGTGTCATATGGTCGCTATCCACCTTAACCAAACCACCAACAAAGGCCACCCATTTGTTTCAATGACCTTAGTGGCAATGACTTCGGATTGGGTCCATGTTGTAATATGCCCATATGGCACTCTTGAATCCTATATGTATTATTTTGTATATATTTTATAATTTATATTGACATATTGATGTATGCTCTTACATGGCTATTTGGTTAATACAAATATTTTTATTGATGGTGTACATATTTGCATTATAAATCCATGATTCAAATAGATATTTGTAGATGGTTTACTTCAAATATGTCCAAGTGTTTTCTCTATGCACTCTTTCTATAATTATAAACAGCAATAAAAGTTTAAACATTACTCTCAGAATATTATTGAACATTAAATCAATCATATGAATATACTAATGCTTCATGTTTCATGTGCTTCATGGAGGAAATTCATTTGTATGTTTCATGCTTCATGTATGCTTCTATGCTTGATATCATTGAGAGGAAGACATCTTCTTATTCCACGGCGTTTTATGCTACCATTCACTTGTATGCTTCATGCTTCATGTATTATATAGATAAAGAAAACATCACAAAACTATTGACAAAAGAAAATGGAAAGTAACAACTAAGTCTCACAAACAAAAACTCAAGGCATGCAAGTATTATTAAAGATCATAGGGGCATTGGATTAGTCGAGATTAAGAGACCACAAATCAACCTTCCCAACAACAAACTTCATAGATATTCATCCTATTTTTAAACATGTATTCAAACCCAATAATTAGAATAATGCAACTTTAAAAGTTAAAATTGCATGCTTACAATAGTCAATAAATAACTTCAAGAAATGTGCATGACAAAAACATAACCAGCTAAAAGTTCAAGAATTTCCTTTTTCCCCAAGCATATTTGAAAAGTTGCAAATAAATCAATTTAGGTTCTCACAAATAGTGATGATATCAATTTGGCTGTGACTTTTCAAAGGAAAAAAGTTGTGACCCTTCGAATAGGAAAGACTACAAACCTTTTATAATGAAATGTTGTGACCATTCCTAGCTAGATGTGCCCACCTAGATGTGTTGGCACTAATTGTTTGGCCCCACAAAGAATAGAACAAAAAGTAGCCTACCTTACAAAATTTACACTACATGCAATTGACCCATTTTCCATCAATTGAAATTAGTTCACCATGAGAAAACAACTTGGAGATATAAAAAATCAAAGAAGTATTATTGTAGAGGGGCCTCCTACGCGATCTGCGTGCGTAGCCTCTTTGCTAGACGGCGTTTCCAAGTGCCAGTAGTTTTGAGTAATCATTGTCGGTTTGCTACCCTTTTGTACCCTGCCCTAAGATACTTCATCGGGTAGAATGTGTCTCTAATCGCTTCGATGTGTTTGGGTGCAAAGAGGACCTTCTTCCTAGCATAAATCAATCCATACGCATGTTGGAATAGCCTGCCGGGTCGCATTTGAACGTAATCAAATTTACACCACTTTCCACCTGGAAATTACAAGTAATGTAATCCATTTTCCATCAACTAAAAATCTATTCACCACTTCGAAAAATGACTTGGAGCTATCAAAAAATGACAAAGCTTATTGTAGAGGATCCTACTTGATCTCATATCATCAGACAAAGTGTTTCCAAGTGTCACGGTTTTTGAGTAATTGCTCATCAAAGTTTTCTATCATTTTGCACTTTGGTCTCTTAAGAGACTTCACTATAGAATATGGATCAAATCATTTCGACATGTTTGGGTGTGAAAGAGGAAATTTCCTAGCATAAAACCACCCATACAAACATGTTAGAATAGTCACCGAATGATGACAAACAAAACAAAAGCCATATCCACTTACCAACTTCATACACTACATACAACTAAATTTATTTTCCATCAATTGAAATTTTTTCAATTACCGGAAAATGACTTTGGAGCTATCAAAAATAGAGAGAGTTTATTGTAGAGTAATCTTTTACGGCCGATCCCAGCCTTAGATATATTTTTCTATGCCATTGTTTCCAGCAATCACTTCTATCAAATTTTTCTACCCTTTTGCACTTTGGTCTCTTAAGAGACTTCATCGGTAGAATGTGGCTCGAAAAATTTCAGCATGTTTGGGTGTGAAAGAGGACCTTTCATATCATAAACCCACCCATACATATGTGTTGGAATAGTTGGTTTGGTCATGTGACAAACAAAATGAAAGTTACACCACTTTCCAACTTTACACTACATGCAACTAACCCATTTTCCATCAACTAAAATTTGTTCACCACAGGAAAACAAATTGGAGCTATCAAAAATAGAGAGAGGTTATTGTGATGGCCCTAAGCATGATCCCATAGTCGATGGAGTAAGTGTTTCCAAGTGCCACGACATTTCAGCAATCACTGGCCAAAGTTTGCTACTCCTTTGCACTTTGGTCTCTTAAGAGACTTCACTGGTAGAATGTGGGTCAGACCATTTTTATGCATGTTTGGGTGAAAAAGAGGACCTTTCCTAGCATAAAACCACATTTATGGATGTGTTGGAACAGTCAGTTTTGTCGTGTGATGAATAGAATGAAAGTTACACCACTTTCCAACTTTATAGTACATGCAATTGACCCGTTTTCTATCAACTAAAATATGTTCACCATGAGAAAATGACTTGGAGCTATCAAAAACTGAGAGAGGTTATTATAGATGGGCCCTACATGATCCCATATCCTTAGAAGGAGTGTTTCCAAGTTCCATAGTTTCCAAGTAATTGTTTGTCAATTTTTTCTTCCCTTTTGCACTTTGGTCTCTTAAGAGACTTTGGCAATAGAATATGGATTAGACCATTTCTGCATGTTTGGGTGTGAAAGAGGACCTTTCCTAGAATAAACCCACCCATAAAAACATATTGGAATGGTCGGTTCAATTGTTTGATGAATAGAACAAAAGTTACACCACTTTCCAACTTTACACTACATGCAACTGAGCCATTTTCCATCAACTAAAATTTGTTCACCACAGGAAAATGACTTGGAGCTATCAAAGGATGAGAGAGGTTATTGTAGAGAACCACTACATGATCTTGACGCCCCATATGAAGTGTCTACAAGTGCCACATTTTTTGAGTAATCGCTCGTCAAAGTTTGTTGCCCTTTTGCACTTTGGTCTCTTAAGAGACTTCACTAGTAGAATGTGGCTTGGACTGTTTCAGCGTGTTTGGGTGTGAAACATGACTTTTTCCTAGCCTAAACCCACCAATCTGGATGTGTTGGAATAGTCCGTTTGGTCGAATGACAAACATAGAAGAATCTACACACACCTTCCTCAACCTCAAGAGTGTGAAGAATCTCTTCATTGAATACATTATGTATCTCATTCAATTTGGTCGGCTTCTTTTTCAAGTGTTTATAGATCAGACTAACCTCCTTTTCATTGGTCATAAAATCTTCTTCTCGTCTTTTAATTCCATTTCTAAGTTGTTAATTTTAGTCTTCAGTTTTTTTTCTTTAATTTCAACACTTCCAACTATTGCCTTTGCATCTACAACTATTGTTATCATATTGCTTCTTTCTTATCATCTATTTCTAGTTGTATTTTCTCCACAAAAGTCTTAAGTTCGTTATTTGATCTTATTTATTTTTTCTGTTGAATGCCCAAATGAAATGGTAGCATAAGATTGTTTGAAGAATGTGGTCTCATGGTGACTACCATGACCATTTTGAGGCATTTTTCAAACAACTCATTGCCTTGTCTATGCTACCACATTTTCCATTTTGGGCATTTCCTACAATCATTCCAACCTTTATGGGAAGATTGAAAAATGAACAAATGAAGTCAAAACATCACAATGAGACCACATTTCTTTGAGGCATTTTTCCAAACAACTCAATACCTTGTCTATGTTTTTTCTTACTATTATGCTTTGATAGATTTTTTCCATTCATGCATAGTTTGTTCGAAAGCACATGTTTTAGGCTTTTACCCATAGCAGCAATGGGACCTCGAAATGGGGTATGATATCTATCAAAACATAAAAGGGGGGATTTTCATGAGTTTTATGGTTGCAATTTCCTTACTAGACACATGCAAAATGTGGATGCATAGACAAGGCACATGAACTATTTGATAAAATGCCTCAATGAGATATGTCCTTGTGGTAAATGTGGATGCATTGACAAGGTAGTGAGAATTGTAAGACAAAATGCCTCAAAGAGCTCACCACCTTTTTCATTGCTACCTTCTAGGAAAACTAATAAAAGGACAATATGAGGACAATATAGTCAAAGTTAGAGTTTAGATTTTTGATGTAAAACAATGCATTTACACATTACTAAATTTATGACATTAATTAAAATGGTATAAAATGTAAGAGGAAAGGGCACAAACATACATTTTTTAAGAGATCAATCAAACTACTTTTTTAAAGGATGTATTGCTAGTGGTTAATCATTGAGTAAAAATATTCATTCTCACAAAAGTGTGCCAAAATCAATAGGATGAATGATAGAATGAGGTGATGAATAAAAAATCAATTAATGAAAATTGACTACTTAATCAAGTGGACCAACTTCTATTGAGTCAAATAATGAACTTACAACCAATGAGTTAATAGCAAAGTTTCCTATCTATAAGTAGGGTTAGAAGGAATATTGTTTGAAACAATGAATACAAGGTAGTGAGTTGTTTGAAAAAATGCCTCAAAGAAATGGGGTCTCCTAGTGATGTACATCATCAGGAGACCCCATTTCTTTGAGGCATTTTTCTTACAATGCTCACTACCTTGTCAATGTGGTAGCAATGAAAAGGTAGTGGGCTGTTTGAAAAAAAGCCTCAAAGAAATGGGGTCTCTTGGTGATGTAAGAGGAAAGGGCACAAACATACATTTTTTAATAGATCAATCAAAATATTTTTTTAAAGGATGTATTGCTAGTGGTTAATCATTAAGTAAAAATATTCATTCTTACAAAGGTGTGTCAAAATCAATAGGATGAATGATAGAATGAGGTGATGAATAAAATATCAATTATTGAAAATTGACTACTTAATCAAGTGGACCAACTTCTATTGAGTTAGATAATGAACTCACAACTAATAAATTAATAGCAAAGTCGCCTATCTATAAGTGGGGTTAGAAGGAATATTGTTTGAAACAATGAATACAAGAAAGTGAGTTGTTTGAAAAAATGCCTCAAAGAAATGGGGCCATTTCTTTGAGGCATTTTTTTCAAACAACCCACTACCTTGTCATTGCTATTGTTACCAATTTTTAGCCACTTGCTTAAAATTGGTAAGAATTTAATGAAGTTTATTTGTTGGGGTATAAAAGTTTTGAGTCTTCAAATGAATCCTTACTTTCATAATAAATTTATTAACTTGTTCATAGATTTATTCAAATAATTCAAACAGTTTGAAATAAACTATTGAATAGTTCAAATAAACAGATGAACAAGTTTCACTAAGAAAGGAAAAATTCAAAAGCATTGAAGTACAAAGTCTTTATTTTTTGCAATATTTATTATTGTTGATTATCAAAAAAGCATTGCAGTATAGAACAGAAACACAAATCATTCATTATGATTACAAAACATGTGTTCAAACAATTCCATTTTCATTGTTTCAGATCATGTAAATGGAATAAACTCAGAAAAATACATAAGTCATTACATATCATGAACAAATGATTTATTGAGAAAAATGTTTTGTAATACCACACAAGTCATGGGAGTATCCTGATTTGATTTCTTAATCAAATGCTAAATACAAGTAAAATGTATATTACACAAGTGAAAATAATGTAAGAACAAGGAGAGAAGGTGATTCATCATTTCCTGGAATGACAAATCATCGTCGCATTTAGATTCATCTTGGTTCAGCTCTAGTATCAGGTTCAACTCCAACTCCAAGGTTTACCTACAAAATTGTGAGGTGTGATGTTAGAGCAATGGGAAATCACATTCTACCTGACCCCTACATTACCAACAGAAATGAAATTTACATCTTATCAGGCATTCACCAGATGACTAACTTTGAAAAAAGCATAGCATCAAAAGGAACCATTGAATCTATTGTTTTTACTAACTGGTTTGTTTCATGTGTAGAAATAGGAAACATAACATTGTTGATCATCAGGTATCAAAATGAGTGGGGTTAAATGAGGC
>VDFB02128513.1:0-24872 GCA_007258455.2 Sequoia sempervirens | reverse complement strand
TCCTCCCTTAATAGGAGCCCACTTTCTTAGTTGATTTGCAATGGGTTTTTAGCCTTCTTTCAGTCCCCCAAAGATTGGTCTTGGAAACTTAGCTAGGACCCATTCACCCAAGATGGTGAATCGGTCCTCCCTTAATCAGACACCCTTTTCGAATTTCATTCTAGTGGGAATTTAATTATCTTTCTTTCGAGATCTAGAGTCAAACTTAATTCTTTGAATTTCAAGGTTAATTCACATTGTTTCACATAACACAATATAGAAAGTTTATGAAGCATTCAAGCATTAAATTGATCAACCATTAGAGAATTTCAAAGGAATTCATAAGGCATTTCAAGTTATATTTCATGTGTTTATTGTAGTAATTCAAGATCATATCATCATTTCAAGGGTTTGATGCATGCATTCATGTTGTTGAGCTAAGAGGTGGATGTAGCATTGAAGATCTACTTGAAACCATTATTCATATCATATTCAAGGATCCTAGATCTACATTCTTCATGGCCACTACATGATAGTTTGTAGATTTGTTTCACAAGACTTCATCCAAAGTGATATCATTTACATTGTTTCATGTTTGTGCTTCATTTCCTTATTTCATCATCTGGTTTAATTACCTACAAGGGGTTTGACTAAGGAAAACCCCAATTCACTAACAAATAAACAAGGCTTTTTCCCTTGAGTGTGTGATTGCAGATTTACAGGTTGAAGATCAAGTGGAGCAAGATTTGGAGCAAAATTTTCAAAGTTGCTAAAGTTATCATTCAAAGTGCAAGATCATAGAAAGATCTCTACAGAATTGAATACACACTTCCAAAACTTGACAATTGAGAATTCAAGAGTGCGAAAATCAAGGAACAAGACCTTGAAATTAGTTTTCTAAAACCCTAAAAGTACCCATTCACCACTGAAGGCGAATGAGTCCTCCATAGCTCAAACACAACTTTTTGGCCAAGTACACAACTCTTTATACTCATAAAACATTCCCATAGTTTCTATAAAAGTTAGGTTGCATTTTTTAGTGTTATTAGCATCTTATTTTACATGTAATTGACTAAACACCTCTTATAAAATTTGTGATTCATCATATTGTTTATTGAACACCTTGATTAAATCCATTTTTCAATGTTTCATTTTGGTAAACTCAACTTATTCAACATTGCAATTTTTTGATTTTTGGAGTCTCTCATTGCATCTTAAGTTAAAATCTTGCATTCATTGTATTTAGACCTTGCATTGAATTAAGATCTCATTTAGGGTTTCTTCTTTAGCATTGAAATATTGCATATCATGTAGGGTTTAGATTTGCATGTTTTTGCATTGTTATGCTGTATCTTCCTAAATCTTTCACATTTATGATTGTCACAATAGATCTTTAGGAGGTGTCAAAATTAAAGGAAAATTTTGAATCAAAAGGAGGTTAATAACTCTAATTAACCACAATTAATTAATACTTCCTAGATAAGTGTTAAAATTCTTTATAACACTTCACAAAATTTAAATACATTACACATTATGTACATTTTTATTTAGAAAGTGGCCCATTAGGCTTAATTAAGCAAATACATCCTCGAAAAGTGTGAATGTGTAGAACACATTAAAACACCATTCCAATACATCATTAACTCCGATTTAATGCCAATTATCAAACCAAGCAAGAAAAATGAATCCCTAAGAAAAGGATTCATTCAAGGTGTTCGATAAACAAGATAACAAATCACTATTTTTCTAAGAGGTGTTTCACTCAATTATGTGCAAAATAAGATGCCAATAACAACCATAAATGTAACCTAATTGTTATAGCAACTATGGGGGATGTTTTAGAGTATAAAAATTTGTATACCTAGCCAAAAAGTTGTTCTTTTTGAGCCATGGAGGACTCATTCACCTTTAGTGGAGAATGGGTCCTTTTAGGGTTTTGGAAAACTAATTTCAGGGTCTTGTTCCTTGATTTCTACACTTTTAAATTCCCTTTTATCAAGGTCTGGAAGCTTGTAGTTAATTTTGTAGAGCTATTTTTGTGATCTTGCACTTGGAATGACAACTTTTGTAACTTTGACAATTTTACTCCAAATCTCACTCTACTTGATCTTCAGCTTGTAAATCTATAGTCATGCACTCAAGGGCATAAAAACTTGTTTATTTTTTAGTTAATGGGGGTTTTCCTTAGTAAAACCCCTTGTAGGTAATTAAATCAAATGATGAAATGAAGGAAATGAAGCATGACCATGAAATAATGTAATTGATATCACCTTGGATGTTGCCTTCTGAAAAAAAATTTCAAACTATCATGTAGTGGCCATGAAAAATGTAGATCTTGGATCCTTGAAAATCATGTGAACAATAGTTTCAAGTAGATCTTAAATGCTACATCCACCTCTTAGCTCAACAACATGAATGCATCCATCAAACCCTTGAAATGATGATATGATCTTGAAATGCTGCAATAAACACTTGAAATATGCCTTGAAATTCCTTGTGAATTCCTTTGAAATGATATAATGCTTGATCAATTTAATGCTTCAATCCTTCATAAACTTGCTATATCGTGTTAGGAGAGAAAATGTGAATTAACCCCTTATTTATAGTAAATTAGGAGATTAACCCAAAAATTCAAAAAGGGGGATCTCATTAAGGGAGGACTCATTCACCATCAAGGGTGAATAGGTCCTAGCTCAACTTACCAAATTTTTTGTTTTCCCAATGAAATAATTTTTTATTTAGATTATGATTGTCAGGATAGATCTTCGGGAGGTGTCAAAATTAAGGCATAAATTTGAATAAAAAATGGGGTTAATAACTCCAATTAACACCACCTAGAAAAGTGTGAAAATGATTTATAAAAATTTACAACACATAAAAAAGGTACACATAATTATGTACATTTTATTTAGAAAGGGGCCCATTAGGCTTAATTAAGCAAATACATTCTAGAAAAGTGTGAAAGTGTGTTACAACACTTTACAAAACCTTTACAAAGGATCAATTAAGGAATGTTTTAGTTAGATAAAGGTCCAAGAATAGTGTGAATGTGTACAAAATAGTACAACACCATTTTGAGATAACATTAATTCAGCTTTAATAATGTCATTATTAAACCAAGCAAGAAAAAGGCTACTTTTTTCGTTACTAATTTTTTCATTCACTTTAGTGAGAGGGTATGTGCAGGATCATCATGCAAAAAATAGGCCCTTAAGTGGCAAAAAATTTAGAAAAATCAGTGTTAGGAAACTTGACGTAAATATTTGAATAAGTTATCTATATTATTTTAAAAATATGTAAGAATAGAATTTGTAGAAAATTGAATGTAGTTTCTAAAATACTAGGTTTATTTTAAAATAAATAAAATCTATATTTGTGAAAATATGCAAAACTCCTCAAATGCAAAGAGTACTTAAATTTCAGGGAAAAAATAAGAAGCTAGCTGGCTGACCACCCTAACCATAATAAAATTTAATAATATTTTGTAAGATTTTAGATATAAGTAGAGGACTTATGTTCGGATGTGATGTACTTTTTTGTAATTTTTCCAAGTAAATAATTAATTATGAATTTTTTATTACAACTTTTAGAAAAATATAAAAACTCGCCCCTGTCTCACTCACCTTAACTTGGTCAAAACTTCATGAAATTTATTTTTATTTTTAATCCTATAGTATGTAGCATAGAATGACGCATGTTTCTTATTCAAAAAATATGATACCATTTGAAAGTTATAGATGTTTTCAATCAGCCTATCGATGAGGCCTTTAGTCATAATTCTAATAGAAAATGAATAATAATTATTTATTAAATTCAAATTAAATCATAATTTATATTTTTGGAAAGCTGAGAATCTCCTCTAAAAACCCTTTTCGTTTCATTAATTTTGGGGGAAAAAAAAGTCGTCAGCCACATACCCCCATAATATTGCCATTTTTTGGCACACCATGATCCTGCACATATCCGAGAGGATGAACCCATGCCAACCTCACACTAAAGTAGACATCCCAAAAACTTAATTATGCATCAATAACAAAGGTACATGATCATACCCTATCAAAGGCTAAGAAAAATAGAAACAAAGGATCAAGCACAATCGATTCAACGCTATGTGACACGGTGGTTGTTTGTTCATAATGTATACTACTCACTCTAGGGTAGTGGAACCTTAGTCTATCCACTAGGTGAGTTGTCCCAAAATATTTATATTCTCACTCTAGAGTAGTCAAGCCTCAATCTATCCACTAGGTGAGGGTATGTGCAAGATCATCATGGAAAAAATAGGCCCTTAAGTGGCAAAAAATTTAGAAAAATCAGAGTTTGGCAAATTGACGCAAAAAATTGAATAAGTTATTTATATTATTTCAAAAATATGTAAGAATAGAATCTGTAGAAAATTGAATGTAGTTTCTAAACTACTAGGGTTTTTTTTTTTTAAAAAAAATTAAGAAATTTGAAATGCAATGCTAATTTCAGTGGAAAAATAAGTAGGTGTCCTGCTTGACCAATCTCTAACCACAATAAAATGATAATATTTTTTATAATATTTAATATATAAGTAGAGGACTCATGCCCTGATGTGATGCATATTTTTGTAATTTTTTGAAGTAAATAATTAATTATGGATTTTTTATTACAATTTTTTAAATATAAAAACTCATATGTCTGACCACCTTAACTTGGTCAAAACTTCATGAAATTCAATTTTTCTTTTTTTAAACCTATATTATGAAAAACATAGAATGTGACACATGTTTTGGATTCAAAAAATGTGATATCATTTGAAAGCTATAGATGTTTTTCAATCATCATATCGATAAAGACTTTAGTCATAATTTGAATAGAAAATGAATAATAATTACTTATTAAATTCAAAGTAAAGCATAATTTATATCGATGGAAATATGATAATATCCTTTAAAAACCCTTTTTATTTCATCAATTTCGGGTAAAAAAGTAGTCATCAGCCACATACCCATCATATTGCCACTTTTTGGCCAATCATGATCCTGCACATACCCATGAGTTATCCCAACAAGGTGGAAAATGAGAGAATCATATTAGCCTCTCATACCATACTGAAGTTATCCTCCTAACAAATTCAATAAAGAACCAAAATGAAAATTATTTTGTAAATGATTTTGAATATCATGTATCATGTAAATTTTTGCTAAAGGGTATTTTACTTTGTTCATGTAATGGTCTTCCTCTTAGGGAGCATTGTTCCTAATGTCTCCAAGAGAGGACAAGTGAAAAGTGTTAGATCATCAACCCATGGGATGCCTCATTCACATCATTCCATGGTAGTAGATCATACACTCTTGGATGACATCAAACCTAATGACACCACCAAGAATAGGACACATCAAAGGAGAAAACAAAAATCACACCATGAAATTTTCCAAATGATATCATCAATGTATGCCCCCACTTTAAAGTAGTTGCTACACCATTACTATGAGAAATTCCTTTAAAGTAGCCAATTTTTTTGATCCTAAGACATGAGAGATTTCGTAAAAAAACCCTATGGCAAGTCATATGTTTCTAAAGCAAGTTGCAATGGTGCAGGAGCACCCATAGGTTTCCATAGGTTGTTTAGAAGGTCTGTCTAGGACAACTTTGCCTAGGACAACTAAGCAATTTAAATTAGCTCATTGTATGTGAGCCTTAATGGAATTTTTGTTGAGTTTTGATCTGATGAAGGTCATGTTGACCATAGGATAGGTGTTATAAGGTTCTAGCTCAAAATGAGGTTTTGGACTTTTAGGATTCTTGCAAAATATTTGAAAATGTTGCTCAATTGGAGCTACAAGTAGCCAAGAAGAGCCCAAGGGAGAGGATAAGTGAATTGGTGACCTATTTATGGGATGCCTCGGCATTGGAGTTAGGTTGGAAACATTTTCTATGTTTTGAAGTTTTGTGAATTCAAGAAAAGTAATTGTGTTTGAGAGTGAATTTTCTGATTTTTGCATTGAAGTGAGGTTTTAATGGATTGATCATGGCACTGTAATTTGTGTAGGGTGTAGAGTAGTTTTTCTTTGAGCTTTGTGTGGCATTATTTAGTTTCCTTAGTTTCTAGCATTGTTTATAATTAGTCAAGTTTTCATACTGTTGCTGGTCTGAACAAGGTAGTTTTGTGAGAATGGAGTGTTAGTTCACTTTCCCACCGTACAAATTGTATGACCCTTTGGGAACAGTGACTAGACTCCATGGATGTACATATGGTAGGGTTTAGGGCCATTGAAAACATAGGACCTACTGTGGAAGTCTTTCCCTAGGCGAGCTAGGGAAGTGCTCGGCTAGGAAAGACCTTAGTGCAGAGCATTTGATTTGCAGGGGTGTCAATTTCCTGAAAAATAACCTTTTGGAAAAGGTAGGCATGAGTCTTTCCAAGATATGGTAAGGAGAAAGAAACTCCAACAATCCATCTTGTGAGGGAAGGACTTAACAGTTTGTAGAGAAGCCAGGAAAGGGCTTAAAAAGGCCTAGTTTTGCTCATTTTTCAGGTTAGGGCTTTCTACGAAAAGTTGAGACCCAAAACCCAAAAAATCCTTGAGAGGTGGGCATATGAACCAGGAATCCCAAGAAAATATTGGGGTGTTCTTTGGAAAGACATGGGTAAAACCCTAATTTATCAGAGAAGACCTAATAGGGCTAGCATCCTTCTAGGCCTAATAGAAGGGTTTGGTGAAAGCGACCTACAGATGGATCTAGGTGGATGCCTAATACACTTGGTATGATGGATCGATGACCTTAGAAACACCTCCACACCCCTGTAAAACTATTTCAATAATTTGGAGGATTAGTAGCCTTTAGGGTGGATTAAGGGATAAGGCGAGTGTTACAAGATTGCACCAAGTCTTGAATTGGTAGACGGACCTATGTTGATAGTCAGGTTGGAAAGAAGTAATTAGGGGACCCTAAGAAGGAAGAGGTCCTATAGGTTGCAAGTGGTGGAGTGAGACACCCTAGAGGTCTTCCTGGCAAGACCCAGAGCATGAATCAGTGATTGATTCATCCAACCTCCCTATCAGATTGGTATCAGAGCAAGAAAAGATTTGGGATAGAATATTATATGTCAGAGATTGAGTCTAGTGGTTCTACAGACATGGTGACAAATGAAGAATTGGCCAAGAAGGCCAAAGAACAGGAGGAAGACAATAGGCTATTGAGGGAAAGAATATCCCAACTTGAGCAAGCAATGAGTAATGTGCAGACTAAGACCAAAGAGGTTGTAGAGGAAGACAAGATCGCTGAACCTAACCCTATTTTGCAAGAAGATCCTTTCTTGAAGGCATTGAGGCTTTGAGTGGAAAAACACTTGAAGGCATACCACTGTTTAGTGGGAAAATGGAAGCTAATCTAGTCAGGGATTGGATAGAGGGAATGGAAAACCATTTTGAGTGTGATGGATTCACTGAAGCATAGAAGGCAAAGGTGGCCAAATCAAGATTGAGAGGTTTTTCCTTGACATGGTGGAAGTTCATTCGGACAGAGAGAGAAAAGGAAGGCAAGAAACCTATTTCCACTTGGAAGGGAATGGTTTCCAAAGTGAGAGCAGCATACATGCCAGATAATTATGAAATTCAGTTGCATAAGAAAAGACAGAGCTTGAGACAAAGAGACCAAGATGTAAATTCCTATACAGAGGAGTTTCAAAAACTTTGCATGAGGTCTAATGTATCTAAGGATGAAAGTCTTAAGGTAGATAGATACCTTAATGGTTTGAAGTGGAACATTCAAGAGGAGATGAATCTTCTAAGTCCCAAAACAGTGCACCAATGTTATCAATTGGCTATAAAAATTTAAGAGAGAAGTAAGACAAAACAAGATCAGGCCTCTAAAAGTAGAGGAAAAGGTAGAGATCAAAGAGGACATAGAGGTGGATACCAAAGTAGAGGGACTAAACAAAGAAATCAGGGAGAGTCTAAACTCACAGAACATGGAAGTGAAAAAACTTCTAGAGGAGGTTATGGAAGAGGTAGAGGATCTCAAGGAGGTTCTAACAGAGGAAGAGGTACATGAAGAAGTAACTCTTACTTTGCTAGCATGAAGTGTTACAATTGTGGTCAAGTAGGACATCCAGCTTATAGGTGCCCAGAGAAAGCATCTTCTTCAAATATAGAAAAGAGAGTAGCATATGCTCAAGAAGACACTATGAGTGTCAAGTCACCAGAGGTTAGTCACATTGAGTAAGAAATGGGGGAGAACTTGATGTTTAGTAGGGTTCTAATCAGAAAACCAATCAAAGAAGAGCCAAAGCAAAGGAGAGCCTTATTCAGGGTGAGATGCAAAATACTTGGGAAGGTGTGCAAAGTCATAGTGGATTCAGGGTCTACTGATAACATCATCTTAGAGGAAGTAGTGAGGAAGTTAAATTTAGAGAAGGTACCCCACACTAATCCTTACAAGGTGACATGGCTGAATAAAGGGTAGAGTGTTCTTGTGAATGAGCAGACGACAATGGAATTCTCCATTGGAGGGTACAAAGACAAACTGATTTGTGATGTGTTGCTTATGGATGCATGCCATCTTCTACTGGGAAGGCCATGGAAATATGATAGAGGAGCTATCTATGATGGAAATGGGAACACCATCTCATTTAAGAAGGATGGTAAAACATTCAAGTTACAGTCACTATTGGATGAAGAAGAAGGACAGTCAAAGACCCCTAGTGTCTTGTTAAGCAGTGGCAAGGAGGTGAAGGATATGTTGTTATTGTGCAACCCAAGAAAGAAGACAAGGATAGGAAGATAGTTATCCTAGAGGAAGTCTAGAAGTTGCTTGAGAAGTTAAGGGACATAGTCAGTGATGGAACACCAGCAACATTACCTCCAAAGAGAGCTATCAGTCATTAGATTAACTTCATACCAGGGGCTTCATTGCCAAACAAAGTAGCTTATAAGCTCACACCAAATAAGAACCTGGAAGTAGCTAGGAAAGTGCAGGAGTTATTAGACCAAGGACTAATTAGGAAGAGCATCAGTCCATGCGTAGTACCAATGGTCTTAGAAACCAAGAAAGGTGGTAAGTGAAGACTTTGCACTAACTCTAGAGCTATCAATAGGATTACAATCAGATATAGGTTTCCTATTCCTAGGATAGAGGATTTGATGGATTGTCTTGGAGGGGCACAGTACTTCACTAGGTTGGATCTCAAGAGTGGATACCACTAGATTAGAATCAAAGATGCGGATGAATGGAAGACAACTTTTTAGACAACTGATGGGTTGTATGAGTGGAGAGTGATGCCATTTGGCCTCTCAAATTCCCCTAGCACATTCATGAGGCTCATGAATGAAGTGCTTAAGGATTTCACAGGTATATTTGTGGTGGTGTATCTAGATGATATACTCATCTTTAGTAAGATAGCAAAGGAACATTTGAAGCATGTGGAGATGGTTCTTAAATGGTTGCGAGAGGAGAGGTTAGCCATCAACCTAGAAAAGTGTGAGTTCTTCAAACAAGAGCTTGTGTATTTAGGGTTTGTAGTATCCCAAAGATCATTGAAGATGGACCCAAGCAAGGTGGAAGCTATCCTAAATTGGCCAACACCAACCACCAGGACAGAGGTAAGGAGTTTTCATGGGTTAGCTCAATTTTATAGGAATTTTATAAGAAACTTTAGTGGCATTTGTGCACCAGTGCTTGATACTATCAAGGGTGGCCTAAAGACTAAGTTTAAATGGAATCTTGAAGTAGAGAAGGGTTTTGAGAAATTGAAACAAGAAGTGGTAACTCAACCCATCCTTTTGTTACCTAGTTTTGATAAGCTATTCACAGTGGAATGTGATGCTACTGGAATTGCAGTAGGAGTACTAAGCCAGGAAGGCAGACCTATAACTTTCTTTAGTGAAAAACTCAATGAAGCTAAAAAGAAGTATTCTACTTATGACTTAGAACTATATGCTCTAGTGTAGTCTCTTAGAAAGTGGAGACATTATCTCCTACCTAAGGATTTTTTAGTGTTTACTGATAACCAGGCACTTAGCTACATCAACACACAAGAAAATTTGAGTAATAGACACTTGAAATGGATGGATTACCTCCAAGACATCACTTTTACTATCAAGCACAAGAAGGGACAGTTGAACAAGGTGGAAGATACACTGAGTAGGAGGTTGCTGACAGTGCAAGAGATTCAATTCAAAAGCATTGGGATAGAGAGTTTCGAGGATCTCTATGGAGAAGATGAAGACTTCTTTGAAGCATATAACGTATGTTCTGGTTTTGAGAATCGCTTTCACAGTCAATTCTCAGAGAATACATTGTAGAGTGGACTTTTGTTCAAGGGAAATCAGTTGTGTGTTCCCAAAGTTTCAATGAGAGAGAATCTCATCTAGGAGAAGCACAATGGTAGTCTCAGTGGTCATTTTGGTATCAACAAGACACTGGAATTAGTGCAGAGGTTCTATTATTGGACCAACTTGCCAAGGGATGTTAGAATGTATGTGGAGCAGTGAGTAGTTTGTATGAAAGCCAAAGGGGGAGCTAGTAATGCAGGTTTGTATCAACCCCTACCTATTCCCAATAGACCATGGAAATGCATTAGCATGGACTTTGTGGTAGGACTCCCTAAAACCAAGACAGGGTTTGATAGTGTCTATGTGGTGGTAGATAGGTTCAGTAAAATGAGTCACTTTGTTCCCACAAGACCACCCATGATGCTAGCTATATTGATCATCTCTTCTTCAAAGAGATTGTGAGGATCCATGGATTTCCTTTGAGCATTGTATCAGACAAAGATGTGAAGTTTATGAGTCATTTTTGGAAAACTCTATGGGGCAGATTGGGTACTAACTTGTCTTTTGGATCTGCTTACCATCCTCAGACAGATGGACAAACTGAGGTGATAAATAGAATGTTAGGTAACCTTCTCAGGTGCCTCACCAAGGAGTATGGATATACATGGGACTTGGTCATATCACAAGCTGAATATGCCTACAATGACAGTGTGAATAGGACCATAGGTAGGAGTCCTTTTGAGATAGTATATGGTATGCACCCAAGAGGTGTGTGTGAGCTCAGAGATCTAGGAGCTATGGAGCATAGGAGTGGCCATGCAGAGGATTTCACTCAGACCATAAAGGAGATTCAGGAGCAAGTGAAAAAGAAAATCACAGAGGCTACTCACAAGTTGAAAGCTAAGGTGGATATGTCTAGAAAAGATCTACAATTTGTAGTAGGTGACTATGTCATGGTCCATCTCAAAAAATCTAGATTGTAGAAATGAGTACCAACTAAGTTGCAGATGAAGAGAGTGGGACCATGTAAGGTGTTAGCCAAGTATGGAAATAATGCTTACAAGGTGGACCTTCCTGCAGACTTAAATATTTCACCAGTGCTTAATGTGGCTGACTTGATAGAGTATAAAGGATCAGTAATTGATATGAATCTTAACAGTACATATATTTTGGAGGATGTGAGTACTGTACTCTTACCATCTAAAGACAAGCTGCAAGCATAAAGGATCTTGGAATCTAGAGTCAAGAAGTCTACTCGACACATGGTGTACATGGAACATCTCATACAGTGGAAAGACAAACCAGAGTATGAGGCTACATGGGTGGAAGAAGCTCATTTCAAGAAGAGTGGCATTCATCTATCTCTGATCTCTCCCCACATTCCTTAGTTTTTGGGCAGAGGGGGAGAATGGTGCAGGAGCACCGATAGGTTTCCATAGGTTGTTTAGAAGGTCTATCTACGACAACTTTGTCTAGGAAAACTAAGAAATTTAAATTAGCTCATTGCATGTGAGCCTTAATGGATTTTTTGTTGAGTTTTGATCTGATGAAGGTCATGTTGACCATAGCATAGGTGTTATAAGGTTCTGGCTCAAAATGAGGTTTTGGACTTTTAGGATTCTTGTAAAATATTTGACAATTTTGCTCAATTGGAGCTACAAGCGGCCAAGAAGAGCCCAAGGGAGAGGATAACTGAATTGGTGACCTATTTATGGGATGCCTCGACATTGGAGTGAGGTTGGAAACATTTTTTATGTTTGAATTTTTGTGAATTCAAGAAAAGCAATTGTGTTTGAGAGTGAATTTTCTGATTTTTGCATTGAAGTGAGGTTTTAATGGATTGATCATGGCACTGTAATTTGTGTAGGGTGTAGAGTAGTTGTTCTTTGAGCTTTGTGTGGCATTAGTTATTTTCTTTACTTAGTTTCTATCATTTTTTGTAATTAGTTAGGTTTTCATACTGTTGCTGGTCTAAACCAGGCAATTTTGTGAGAATGGAGTGTTAGTTCACTTTCCCACCGTAAAAATTGTGTGTCCCTTTGGGAACTATGACTAGACTTGATGGACGTACATATAGTAGGGTTTAGGGCCATTGAAAACACAAGAGCTACTATGGAAGTCTTGCCCTAGGTGAGCCAGGAAGTGCCCGACTAGGAAAGACCTTAGTGCAAAGCACTTGATTTGCAGTGGTGTCAATTTATTGACAAATAACCTTTTGGAGAAGGTAGGCATGATTCTTTCCAAGACATGGTAAGGAGAAAGAAACTCCAACAATCCATCTTGTGAGGGAAGGACTTAACAGTTTGCAGAGAAGCTAGGAAAGGGCTTAAAAAGGCCTAGTTTTGCTCATTTTTAGGTTAGGGATTTGTATGGAAAGTTGAGACCCAAGACCCAAAAAATCCTTGAGATGTGGGCATATGAACCAGGAATCCCAAGAAAAGATTGGGGTTTTATTTGGAAAGACTTGGGTAAAACCCTGATTTCTCGGAGAAGAAGACCTAATAGGGCTAGTAGCCTTCTAGGCCTAATAGAAGGGTTTGGTGAAAGCGACCTGCAGATGGATCTAGGTGGACCCATAATACACTTAGTATGATGGATTGATGACCTTAGAAACACCTCCACACCCCTGTAAAACTATATTCAATAATTTGGGGGATTAGTAGCCTTTAGGGTGGATTAAGGGCTAAGGCAAGTGTTACAAGATTGCACCAAGTCTTGACTTGGTAGAAGGACCTATGTTGATAGTTAGGTTGGCAAGAATTAATCAGGGGACCCTAAGAAGAAAGAGGTCCTATAGGTTGCAAGTGGTGGAGTGAGACACCATAGAGGTCTTCCTAGCAAGACCCAGAGCATGAATCAGTGATTGATTCATCCAACCTCCCTATCATGCAACATGAAATAGGAAGGAAGGGTTTCCCCCAAAAACACATAAGGGATCTATGGATTTGTTAGTACATTTGTGCTATAATGTTTTCATAGAGCATGGAACTATCATAATTCCCCACATACTCATAGAAATAGAAGAATGACACAAAGAAAGAGAAAACAAAGAAAAACCTTTCAGGTCAATATGGAAGAAACATAAATTTCTCGACACCTTGCATCATCCCCATAAGGAAAACACAAGATAAAATGAAAAAGGTAAAGGAAAAGATGTTGGGTCAAGATGGAAGAGACATGAATGTCTCAACACCATGCATCATTCCCAAAAGGAAAACATAAGAGAAGATGAAAAAATTATTACAACATAGAGAAGAATTATGGTACACATAGAAGAATGCAGAAAAGAGAGAGGATACATCAAACGAGACTTCACAGAGGATCACATTATGCACATGCAATCAAATAAAGAAAAATGAAAAGAAAAAATAATAGTAAGGCACATGCAAGTCAACCTAGGGCAGGTCATCCACCTCCCAATCTCGGTCAGTATAAATGAAAGGATGACAACTAGCCAAAGGGAAAAACACAAGTGTTGAACTAGGACTCACACCAAGTTCAACACTCTTTTAGGAGATTTTTCATCTAATGTCATAGAAGAAGAAAATAATATATTCAACTCATCATGCACTTGTTCATCAATCATTGTGATTTCAATGCCATCATCTAAGTTAATCATAATAGGAGATCGAATAAAAATGTTCATACAATGTTCTTGTTTAGGTTGCAATGAGGGTTGAGATCATCATTCATTACTTCAGATAGGTTTGGATTTTGATTTTATATGTTGTTTTATTCTTGAGTTTGCAATCTATGAGAAAATAAGACAACATCTATGTCTATGTTCTCTAGTACTTCAATTTCCTTTCAGTTTATTTTCAATTTATTTTTGTGTAAGAGTGGGTTTTTCAATTAGTTCCTTCTCTTCCTTGGAAGGAGTAGAAGAAACAACAAGAGGTTTCTCAACCGCTTTCTCTTCAACTTTTTAAACTTTTTTGACTCTAGGAGGGGAAATAGGATTGTTTGTATTATCTTATGGTCTCTTGTGGTAAATTGCAGGAGACTATTCTATAGATTGTTCTTGTATGGTCAAAAGTGTTTTTGGTTCAATCATTGTCTCATCAAGGATAGTTGGCTCAGTAATAGGTTGAGGCATGTTGTGAAGGGATAGTTATGCTATTTTCTTTTCCTTAAATTTTTAATATGATTTTAAAAATAAATCTTCACGAGGCTTCATAGGTTCTATAGGCTTGGGACAAAAGTAATCTAGTGAAAAATTCCCCTTTTTCAAGGCAGGATGGAATCCACTATGATGCACAGTGAAGATGTCATATCCAAATGGAAAATTTAAACATTTTTGCACAACTGAATGGATGAAATTCATGGAGAAAATCCATGGATAGCCTAGCTTCACATGAAATTGGTTTGGTTGTGGGATGATGGAGAATGAAATTGTTAATGTTTTTGGTCCCACTTTTAAAGCGAGATCTATCAAGCATATTGTAGGGAAAGAAAATACATTGTGTCATGATCCTTTCTTTTCATTTGTCATATGTATCCTAAGATAGCTCATGCACATATAAGAATTATTTTTTGATCATATTCTCTCCACGGATGAGATTAATCAATATCCCATTAGTGGGCTTATTATTGATTTAGTCAACTATGTAAATAGGACCATTAGGTGCATGTTTAGGTATGCCATTTTGTGAGAAATAAATGTTAATAGGTTGTTTATCCAAGCCCTTACGAGGTCTGGCTTCAATAAATTATATCACATCAGTCATGGGATGTTGTTCAATGGTATTCATATTATCATTTGTGTGAACATTCATCACATCAATATTCATTTCACTAGCTTTGAAAAATGAAATAATGTGCTTAGGAATGGGATTTGTAAAGATTTTCAAATTTTGATTAGGGGGAGCTACAAAATTATTGCCTTGATCATTCACACCTTGGATTAGTAAATGATTAGAATCAATAAGGTCTTGCACAAAATGTGTTAGATGCTTACATATTTTGTACTATGTCCATTTGTTTGATGGTAATGGCAATGAGAATTTTTTCAAAAAACTTTAGGTAATGGTAAAGTAGGATCATGTTCTCTAATAGGAGGTAAGGTAAGCATGTTTTTTTCAATAAGTTGTAACATGATATTGTGAAGGGTGTCGGGTAAAGGAGTGAATTCTCTCTCTCTCTCTCTATCGCTAAAAGGAGTTTTCAATTCTATAACAACTACTTGATTATTGTTTTTTTGACTTGTTTGAGGAGGATTTAATTGTAAAAATCCCTTCTTCTTTTTTTGAATGGTTGATAATAAGTTTTGAGCTATTGATTCAAATTTTTCAGGATGACAAGGGGGTTTTTTATATCATGGCTTCTAGTCGAGTTTTGATGGTCACGAAGGGTTTTACATGACTGTGTGAAAGATGAAAACCTCAACATTTCAAGTTTTATTTGGAGTTTATCTTGTAAATTGGAAATGAACATTCTTTGAAGGTTGACATCAAGAATTTTAATGTTCACTTGTGAATAAAGTTTTTGGTATCTTCCTATGAATTCAGTCACTTTCTCATCATCTTTTTGTTTGCATTTCATTAGATTTGCAAAGGTCATCTTGGGACCCATGTGAATATGGAAGTGGTTGTAAAATTAATCAATGATTTCATTGAATGAACCAATTGAAATATTTGGTAAAGAGGAGAACCACTCTAGAGCAGTATCCTTCAAGGATCTAAAGAATAGCTTAACTAATAGTTTATCTTCAAAAATGAAACCACTATACAAGGTTGTGAAGGTGGAAACATGGCTTACAAGATCTCTTTTCCCACCATATTTCTCAAATTGAGGGACCTCTATTCCTTGTGGAATTTGTGCTCTTAATATGTTGAGGGAAAATGGGGTAGAGTTGATGTATTGCAAAGGTTGACCATTATTGTTTTTTTGTAATGTTGCCACTTGTTGTTGAAGGGATGTCATGGTTTGTAAAAGTGAATTAATGAGAGGGTCATTTTGGTTATAAGGTTATTGGGAATAAGGTGGTGTAGTGTATGTATGAGGAGGGATAGTGAATTATAGGTTATTGTAGGTGGATTGTTGAGGTATTATTATGTTTGAAGTATTTCTAACGAGAATTCCTATGGAAGTGTGTATGGTGGTAGTAGGTAGGACTATTGTTGTTGGTTGAATGGTAGTTGTGGGTTGAAATTTTGTTGTAGGTTGGAATGTTGTTGTAGGTTGGAATGTTGTTGTAGGTTGTGTACTAGTATTTGTGGGAATGGATATTGGTATCGTAGAAGATGGGATTTGAATTCCACCTTAACTTTGAGTAGATCCCAAAGTTTGAATGGTAGTGGTAATGGTAGGGATGGTGTTGGTAACAAGAGGCACATTGGTTGGAGTAGGTGAAGTCATGGGAAATGAAGTATCAGAAATAGAGTTAGGAAACCCAAGATCAATGGTGAGTGAGATATCATGGGATGACATGAGCCTTGAACTACATATTATAATAGTATATTGTAGATAGGACACCAAGTTGTAAAGCTCATACAAGTTTTAAAAACCTAGTGTGTAAACCATAGAATATCAAAGGAACAATGCAATAACCTAAAATGAAATTCAATTTTTAGAGTCTAAGCAATGAAATTTACTTATTACATAATATAATAAGCTCAAAATGAAATGTTTTGATGCAATTTTAAACTTTTAAAAATGCACAAAAATGAAGAAATTCAAGCTAAATGCAATGAAATTGATGAAATAGTTGTGCAAGAATGGAAGAGGAACTAATTGTTGTCGTTGATGTCAACCAGTTAGTTGGTTATCTACTAGTTGTTGTTGATTGTATATGTCAAGGATATTGAGAAAATTGTATTAAAAGTGTAATGTCACAGAATTGTACCTAGGGGAAATTCCACATTTTTGCACTTTTTCCTAGCATTTACGACACCTTAGAGCATAATGAAAAAATTCCCATTGGTCGTAATTTCATGATTTTGACTCCATGCAGACTTGTGGCAAAGAAAAAAAAGCCTAATGACACGTTTCCTAAAAAAATGGCTTTGGACACTTGTACAATGTGCAGAAATTTGCATGGTGTGCTAGTGTCCTAGCAGTTTTCTAAGTTTAAAACAGGGAATCTAGAATCTTGACTCCCTCAACACGCATACTAGTAGTTAGATTTTGGATGTAACGACTCTTTTCTGCCCTTACATGCATCAAAAGCCCCTTTCTTGCTCTCATTTGGGGTTGGAAGTCATTCATTCAAGCTCTCTTACCATTTTCTCTATCTTTTAGTTCTCTCCATCCTTAATAGCGACACTCTCACAAGCGAAGTGATGCTCGACTAAGGTCCTTCCAGTAGCAATGACTCTCAAGCAAGCACTCAATGGTGTGTTTGTGTACTCTAGAGATGGTCTAGGACTATGGGTAACACTCTCTCTCTCTCACTCACTCACTTTCTTTTCCTACTTATTTATTTACTATCTCATGGTGTGGGTTCTAGTCCTAAAGCAGGTTATGCTTTCATTTTATACTTCTCTTGTACTCCTTTCCAAATTGGTTGTCCATGGAGGTGGGAACACCAAAATAGGGCTCTAACTGAGGTAGACCTCTATATAGCCCCAACCTTTCCCCCTCATTCTTCTATGTGTAGGTTTCAAAGAGAAGCTTGGAGTGAAGACTTCAATGTCCAACAAAAGGTAAACTCTCTCCAAGTCCCCTTGTACTTGTTTCTAGCTTCTCGTTTGGTAGTTCCACTTAGAACAACCTAGATTTGAGACTAGAAGTGAAACTTAGTTCTGCCTACCTAAGCTCTTGAGCCCTCTATTGATTAGGATGCTAGTGCATCTTTTAGACAACAACACACTACGTTGGCACCCTAATACTGCATTGTTGTCTTTTGGCTGAGAACTCACTCATTTGAGGAAAAAATCTAAGTTTCACTCTCTCAGGATTTGAACTAACTTTCTCTTAAACACAACTTGGGTATACTTCTCTACCTTTTCATTAACTTGCTCAGGTTGAGGTGTATAGGGGTAGTTTGTTCCCTGGTGATCTCTTGAGAACAAAGAGACCTGTGTAGTGAATCCCTCTTATATCACATTTTGGTGAACCCGATGTTAACACATCGAATCTATTTCTAATGATCATGCATGCTTATGACAATCCCTTTTTTGAGGAATATTTTGATATGTTGGAGGATGCTCTAGATGAATTCTTAGAAGCACTCTCCCCTATCTGTAAATCTTTTGAATTAACTCCCCCTTAGCAAGCTAAGGAGTCAGTAAATGTGGTTGTGGTCTCTATAGCACTTCTAAGCTCAAAGAAACCCATAATTTATGTGACCCCAACCAACTTTTCCTCAAGGGAGAACTATTCTTTCTATGGGATTTCATGTTGTAGTGATTCATTAGACTTATATTCAAGGTTCATGAAAGCTATGGACTCCAATTCCTATAATATTGTTGGGAATACATATAATATAAGGAGAAATAAATAGAACTTGGATCAACAACCTTTTGTTCCTACATCACAACCCACTCAAGTTCCTACTTCTTTACCACCTTCTCAACCAAGTTTTCCTTCAACACCTAAACTTGCGATCAAAGCACCAAGTGATTATGATCTTGTCAAGCAACTTCATGTTACTCCGACTAAGCTATCACTTTGGGACTTGCTTCAAACCACTCTGGTTTACCAAGAGACACTTTAGGAAGATTTACAAAAGATTCTCTTACCTACCTCTAGTAGGCCTATGAATGTTAATATGTTGTTCACTCATATTTGAGTAGATTCAGTGAATATCAGGTTCCATCCACAAGAATTCCCACCTCCGGATGTGCAACAACAAGTGGATCCCTTGATGATTATAATTAATGTTAAAAATATCGGTATTAGGCATAATCTCGTTGACACAGGTTCAACTCTCAACATTTGTGGTATGGAACTATTACCTAAGATTAAAGTTGATTCATCTTCTTTAGTGGCTCCTTCTTTGTGTATTCATGGTTTTGATAACTTTAGCTACCAAGTTCTAGGTATGATAATATTACTTTTGTAGCTAGGTCCCATTACCTTACCTACATTGGTTTATATGATGCCTGGACCTTGACCATACAATATTCTCTTGGGGACACCTTGGATTCATGCTATGGGTTCCTGTGACCTCTACCTTACACCGTTCTTTGAAGTTCTTCATAAATAATTAGGTGGTTATGGTTAAAGAAGATCTAGAAGCTATTCAGATTTGTGAGCTAGTGGCTACTGGTTGTGCTTCAGTCTTATCTACTCTCAAGAATTATATTCCATCCTTAACAACTTATGTTATGGCATGTTCTCCATTTATACCCTCTATGGAAGTTGCTCCTAGAGTGAGTGTCGTTAAAGATGAATCACCTAAAGAAAATCACCCTAAGTATCCTCCTTCTTCCCCTTCTTCCTCTCAATTGAATACTTTCCTTGGTGATGATTGGGGCTCCTTGGAATTCTCTGAATTCTTTATCATGGAATACAAGGTGAGCCCCTCTTGCATAGAATTTCTAGGTACTTCTAACACAAAGATGGAAAAAACTCCCACTCAGGAAGAGAAGTGTGATCTTGTTCAGGAGAATACTCCTTCCTCTACTAAGGAGAGTAATCCCACTATTGCAAAGGAGGTTAACATTTGTGAACCTAGTAAAGAAGGTGGGAGCACTCCTGTAGAGACATTCGATATCCATTGGTGGAACAAAACACTCTGTGTAGAGATGCCACCTCCTAAAATTTTACAAACTCATTATAGTTTTTGATATGAACTCACCTATTGATACAACTATGGGTAGAAAGTCCTATGGCATATCAAAAAAGGAATTTAATTCCTATCTAGTTTAAGCCATGGCAATGTTATCTAGGTTTGGGATGCTCTATTGAATAGTCTAAGAAAAAACCTTGGTGGAGTGTTAACATGATTTCTATTGAACCATTGAGATTTTTCCATCTTGAGTTAATAGAGGAAAGAGAGTAGGCCAATAAAATACCTTTAGATGTCTTCTCTTCAGATGAAGCACTGGAGGAATTCCTAGGTGCCTATTCACCATTGCCTTCTTTTCATCATAAGAAACGATTCTCGTATCACCTACATAAACAAGCATACTTTTGAGAATTTTTCTTAAGTGTTGATGAGGTAGACCCTCTATCTACCATGAGTAATGATGTTTTGACATCTCATCTAAAATATCATAGTTCTCTCCTTAAAGGAAATGCTACAAAGGTCTTTATGGATCTTAAGTCCTCAAATAAAGTAATCAAGATTGGGAAGTGTCTTTCCTCAAATGAAGTAGATCAACATTATGATCTCTTGCATTGTCATCCTAATATCTTCGATTGGATGTATGAGGACATGCCTAGTATAGATGAGTCTATAGTGGTTCACAATATCATCTTATGTCTCGACGCTAAGCCAATTAACCAAAAAATCCAAAAGATCAATCTTAGGGTGGCGTTGATGGTAAAGACTGAGATAGAAAAGCTATTAAAAGTAGGCTTTATCTGTTTGATTGACTACTCCCCTTGCATTTTGAATATATTCACTGTTAGTAAGCATGATGGTTGTATTTGTATATGTATTGAATTTTGAGATTTTAATAATGATTCTCTTAAGGATGATTTTTCATTGCCTAATATAGATATTATTCTTAATTCAAATACAAGCCATGCATTGTTATATTTTATGGATGGCTTCTTGAGATACAATCGGATATATATTAACCTAGAAGATTAGTATGACAACCTTCACGGCCCCTTGGGTTACTTTTTGTTATGTGGTCATGCCCTTTGGGTTAAAGAACATGGGAGCAACTTACCAATGGGTGATGCCCTGATATTTCACGATTTTATCCATAAGATCTTAGAATATTATGTTGATGACATCTTGTCAAAATCGATAACCCATCAAGATCACGTGAAGAACCTTTGTCTTATATTTGAAAGGCTTCAACTCTATAAGATGAGACTCAATCCCCATAAGTGAATCTTTGGCATAGATTCCAACAATATTTTTTGGTTTATACTTTCTCATCATGGAATCAAGGTTGACTGGTGCAGGAGCACCCAATACACACAGTTTAAAACAATTCATCCTTTGAAGGAAGCATAGGAATTAAGAAAAGAGGGTTACTTGAGTCATTTCATGATTGAATAAGGAATTTGAGCCAATTAATGATGTAATTATGGGTATTTTATGTTAGTTAGTTCAAAAAAATACAAAAGGTTGCATAAAAATGTACTCATTGTCAACAAATTGTTAAAAGTGAAAAACTAGGCAATTAGGGGTCTAATTGGTAAAAAGTTGGTTTCCAATGTCCAAATAATTAAAATTTCAGTTGGAGGATATTTGTAAGGGTGGTTGGATGTTAAATAAGCCTCTCATAGTCGAGGCATGGTTGTTGAATCAATTTTTTTGAAGTTCTAATTAAAAAAGTGGCTGTTTTCCAGAAATTTCTATGTAAATTTGCTGCTAAAACATGTGGTAAAACTTTTGTACGACCTATACGAACTCAAACTTATTATGGTTGGAAAGAAGAGAGTTTCATATCTCATTTGAAAGTGGTTTGGTTAATTTTCATTGAGTTTAGAGGGTTTTATTGACATTTTACTAGAATTGCTTGTGCATAGCCATTAGAGGGTTTGAAAGTCTAAAAATGTAGTTTTTGACCATTTCACCCATTGTATACCACTATAACTCAGTGGAATGGTCTAATATGATGTAAATTAGATGTGTGTAAGTTTTGGATGCAGATGTGGACACTTGTGACTTTTCAAGGTGATGCCCTAGTCGAATTTTTGTGCATTTTCAATGCAACTAAAGGTGTAGAAGTTGAGTTTTTGTCAATTGATGTTATGGCTACCCATGTGAAGGTTTTGTGAGCATGTCAAGGTCTAATGGGATGCGTTCCAAGTGGTTGCAATGTTTTGTGTGGTGTGGAGATGTCATTTTCATTAAACCCTCCTAATTTGTAAGCAAAATGAGGGTTTCTAGTTTTGGGGTCTTAAAATGCATGACTAACTCAAGAGGTCATTGATTTAGATCTTTTACAACATGTTGATCTTCTATTTTTAGGTTTTGAGTGAATATTGCATGATTGAAGGGTAGTTTCTTTGTAAATTGAACCAATTTAGGTTAGTTCAAGAGAGGCCAGTCATAGAACTCATATAATTTTTGAAACAAGTGCTTAAGAACTTCTGATATGTTTGAATAGGACATAATGGGTATCCAAAAAGAGTTTGGGTTCATGGGTGTGACATGTCTTTGAAAATTTATGCCTTTTTGTTTTCAAGTTTGGAAGGTTGCTTGGAATTGAGGGTGAGATGAATGCATGGTAAAGAAGAGTTCTTTGTTCCAAAGTTGATATTTTCATTGTTGTGAATGACCTTCACCTTGGCTCTGCATCAAAGTGGTATCAGAGCTAGGAAGTAGATCTATTGAAGATTGAAGAAGAGCATTTGGCTTGAATCATTTGAAGATACAAGATACAATGGACTTCAGAAGGTTGGATGAGAAAGAAGAACAAATGAGGAATGCTCTTTTCTAGACCAGATGCAAATGAAAAGGTAAGATATGTAAGGTACTAATTGATTCAGGTTCATTAGATAATGTTGTCTCATAGGAAATGGTTGAAAAATTGCATTTGACAAGGCTAAAACATGAATCACCTTACAAGGCATATTGGGTAAATAGTAATTAGCATGTTGTGGTTCGAGAGCAAGCTTTTGTAGATTTTTAGATTGGTCCTTACAATTATGTTGTACTATGTGATATAATTCCAATAAGAGATTGTCATATGATACTAGGAAGGGTTTGTCAGTTTGATAGGTATGCCTTACATGATGGTAGGAAAAATGTGTATGATATTGTGAAGGATGGAATCAAGTTCAAGATAACCCCATTGCAGGGAGATGATAGAGAACAAGACAAAATGGAAAGGATAGTGATGACGGGAAGGAAAGAGTTCCTCAAGCATGAGGAAGACAAACATAGTGAAGGTGCAGCCACTCACATAGAGGAAAAAGTTGAGGCAGTAAAAGTAGATAAAGGAGCAATATTAGAAAGGGAAAAAGGTGAAGAGTTGGTGATGAGAAGAAAGGAACTCCATATGAAGGATCAAGACAAGTTTGTCAAGAAAGATGAAGACAAGAAAGGGACTGATTTTAGTCAAGTAAAGGCAAAAGCAAGGATAGGAAAGTCACATACTATCATACCAGAGGTATGTAGATCAGGTATGAAGGATTTTGAAATGAAGAATCTTAGGACAGAGACCCCAATGAAAGGAAAAGGCAAGATAAGTGGAGACAGGATAGAGAAGAGGCAAGAATGGCCTAGTAAGGTCATGGTGGAAAATATGGATTGTCCAATGAAAGGACAAAGAGATAGAGAGCAACATCAAGAGGACGACAAAAGACCTAGTGGCAAGGAGGTCTTGGGAGGAAAAAGAATGGATGTGGAAATAAGAGAGAGTAGACAGATTGAAGAAAGGCATGTAAGGCTTGTAGAGAATGAAGAAATTAGAGTAGGTACATTGATGTGTCCTTTGAAAAAAAAAAGGAACTAGGAGTAGCCAAATACTGCTACAACAGAGGTATTTAGGACAAAAGACATAAAGATCAAGGAGACAGAGAGTATGCCACAGGTTATGAAGATAAGAGTTGTAGGTAGCAAAGAAAAAAGGCTAAGGAAAGAAGGTATGATAGTGGAAAGTGAAGACAAGCTCAGGAAGAGCATGGTAAGAGTGGAGAATTGTCCATTTGAAGGACAAGAAGATAATGGATCTGAAAATATAGAGATAAGAAAGAATTCAGTCAAGAACAAGAGGTCTAAAAACAAAATGAACTAAGAAAAGTGGCAAAAGCATGAGAAATAAGTTGTAGAGAAGCATATTGAAGGTATGATGTTGAGAGAAGATGATGATTGACAGTTGAAGAATGTTCCTAAACAAGATAGGACAGAGGTCCTAGAGACTGACAATTGGATACAAAGGGTGGACAGATAGGTAGAATGTCAAGACAATATGTTAGAAAACACAACATGCCAAGAGAAATGGAAAAAGGCAGAGAAAAGGTCAAGGAAAGAGGTTGAGGGAAGTGTAGTCACCATGAAAGGTGAAATTGGAAATGTAAAGAGTTTTCCAAAAGTTCCAAAGATGGAAGGGACTGATGATGGTGAGTTGCTAGAGGTTCCAAATAAGATGGAGAAGAGAGACAATGATGACAGTAGGGTAGTGGATTGTCCTTGGAAGACAAGATTGATGATGTGGTAGATGTATGATGTTGTGACAGTGGTTCCAAGATTAGAGAACCTAAAACTAATGGTAAAGAGGATGGTTAAGAGAAAAGGAATGAAGCAAGTGCTTTATCACTTCATTTTTTTGATGATCATGTTGATGGAGGTCAAGCCAAGGATAAAGATGAAGGAGGATATTCATATGATGAGTTGGTTTGAAATGAAATAAGTTGTAGAATAGAGAAAGGGCAGATGGATGAGGGACAAATAGAACCAAGAAGTGCAGATTCAAGTTGATAGAGAAGACATGCAGAGTCAAAGTGACAAAGCAAGCATGGAATTTCAAGAGGAGGACAAGTATAAGCCCAAGGTGAAGATGAGACCATTGCAAGGACAAAGAGGAAAATCTAATTATGTTTTTTTTTGTAGGTACTGAAGTTTCCAAGGGACTT
>VDFB02128512.1:0-11178 GCA_007258455.2 Sequoia sempervirens | reverse complement strand
TATAGACAAAGAGAGATAATAAATCTATAAAAAAACCAAATTTTTCATAACGCGAGTGCATTTTGAAGATGTATAGACATGACCATTTTAGCAAGAATGAATGAGTTTCACTTTTTTTTTTCTTTTAATATGTAATAACATGAGTGCGTTATAACGCACTCATGTTATGGGCTCATTGTGGCCGAGCCTCAGGCTCGGCACACAAAGTTATAACTCACTTGCGTTATAGCGCCTTCGCGTTATGACTTTTCAAAAAAAATGAAAGTGGCCACAAATTTGCTACACATCTCCATGCACTACTAATGGTAGCTTTTTTGTATCCACAAGCAATGATATATGCGAGGGATCTGTTGACGTGGATGTTGTACATGCACACCAACAGGTAGATAAATTCTCACAGAGTACCGCAAGAACCTACCTTTCATTAAAGATCCACTGGGAAAATCTAAATCTAAGGCAATCTTAGCTCGATCCCAAGGCTCGGGAATGTCAGGTCTTGATGCACTAAGTTCACTAAGGGTTCGTTGTGTAATTTTTTTGTTAAACACAAGGGGCCTACGTGGTTGTCACAAATTGGCTAGTATTCGAAAGATTGAAACATAATCTAAGTCTGATCATTCACATGCCACTTAATAACTTTGTGAAATTGGAAGCTTTGCAATAACATTTCATGAAATTCAAATTACTTACATACATTCAAGAAGATTTAGCATTAAGCATTCAACAACTTTATGGAATCAAAATATTTATAATAAAACTCCATGTATTCATCAATTTTGGAACATTTTCTGAAAATATAAAGCTTCTACTCTAAAATAAAGGATAAAAATACTATAAAGATTTCTCCCAGGTATTATCCATGCATGCCTTAAGAAATAACTAAATCAAAGAAAACCATTCTATACTTCACCAAATTGCTTCATAGCTAGGCATAGAATGATGCAAGAGTTTAAAGAAAAGGGATTATTTGCCACCGAATAGTGTCAATATGCACCCAAATCTAGTGCAGTACACAGTCTTTTTCGATAGGAACAAACAATCAACTACATATGATTTCATGATTAGGAAGTAGCTTTGAATTGGCTTCGATATTAGTTAATCTCAAATGAAACATACAATTTTTTAATTTGGAATGGAACATAAAACAGGAAAAAGAATAAAACTTGAAAAAGTTTTAGTTCTCCAAAATCCACTAATTTTGAACTTAAAATTAAAATAAAACAACTACCAATCTTTTATAAAAACAAGGCCCCAAAGAGTTCAAACAGAACATATGAAAGAGAATTAGAGGAACAAATCAAAAAGTAGCACATGGCAAATGATAGTTGGCACAGGAACTTTCTAGGCTAAGTTAAAGATACTTTTTTCTTTTCTTCAATAGCAAACTTCCAACCTTTGAGCTCTGAGTCGCAGGTATTTTCACACAAAATGCAAAACTATCAGCACTTTTCTTCAAAATCCCTAATATTAACTTATCTTTGTTGAGCTTGAGAATAACCATACAAAATTTACTTCAAAAATCTCAATCTTCCACTCCTTATTGTATGCTCTTCTTCACTAGACTCCCAGTCTGAAGACTCATCTTCACCCTTTCTCTGTTGATATTCCCTAAAAGCAATCAACACTTGATGTATACGTTCTTTTGGAACACTTTGAATTACCTTCCAACTATACTTATGCCTTGAATATTCTTCTATTATTTGAATGATAGTTTCATTCCTCTACATTACTTTCATCCCATATTTGCTCGTGGCGTTCTTGTATCTTATGATTTCATCAATGACCTCTCGACTCAATGACTGAACAAGGTCTTTATTTACCTTTTTGATCCATCCCCTAAAAGCTTTCACTTCCTTTTCATCTTTTCTTAAAGTCTAAGGATCATAATTTTGCTGAGCTAACATTTCAATGAAGCTCTCATCTTTTCCACTAACTTACCACATACTTTACTGACCTTTTCTAATCTTGCCTCATTGCTGCAATATTAACCGAGGGTGGGGAGGTAAACATGTCTGCTACATTCTACGATGAAAACCTTGTCTTAGCATGTACATGTGCTCTCATTCCCACATCTTCGTCGATCAAGGGCTGAGCTTTGTGCTTTGTAATGAAGAAAATGTCACCTTTGGTGTTTCCATTACATTGGTTGGAGTGGCCACAGTTTCTTTGCCTAGGCTAGCCAGTTGTGATGCCATTGAAATTCCTTGTCTTGAGGTATCAAGAGCTTCCTCCCCACCTTGCTTAGCTACCCTTATTTCAACAACTTTCCTTTTCTTCTCAGCACCCCCAATATACCCTAATTCATTCACCAGCTTTTTGTTTCTCTTAACATTGCATGGGTATGTGGGATTTATCCCAGCTTCCTTCATTCTTCTAAGGTAACCATCAATCCAGGACTGGGTATATCTCAATACATGCTTATAAATTCCTTCAATGGTTATGACCTTCTTTGTGTAGTTCGGTTCTGGGATGGGTTCATCATAAACTTTGTTTGATTCGTAAGCTGGATTGCTTAATTCTCCATTATCAACATCCAATTATTCTAGAACATCATGAGTTTCGAGAACCTTTATTTCATCTAGTGATAACCTTCGATATGACCTCTTTCTCACATCATGATCATCATCACAATTGTACCATAAGTCCTCCAAATGATAAACATGGGTATACTTCATGCCTATATTCTTGGCAAGACTATCCATTGGGTCATAATTTTCCCTCCAGAGTGTAAAGAACTCTAACCCATAAATTTTTAACTCATCCTCACACAACTTAGCATTTTTGGTCGCAATGCATTTATAATTCCCAATAGTGATAGGGAATCTCATAGATCCTTTCTTATGTACTTATGAAAAAATAGCATGAGACGACAACACTTGTCTTGCAAGTTCAAGTAACAATATCTTGTCTATTGGGTATCTGAGTAGCATGAATAATATGTAAACCCTCCCACTCTAATATAGGTGAAAGTAGGAAACTAAATAAACCGGCATCCAACAACTCGAATAACATCATGTGCTTCAAGAGACAATCTCTTGGCTTTGTCCCCTTCCATTAGCCTCACCAACTTCATAGCAAACACATCATTTACCCTTCGGTAGTGCTCTTGATACTGGTGAATAGTAATCTGGGGAAAATTGTGATAAATTAAATTATTCCCCGATTCTCTCCCTAGGGTACCTACTATTAAATTAGTGGTTGTCATTGCACCAAAAGATCGACCTGTCAATGCCCAATACAACGGCCAGATTTATGTAAGATCCACCAGAGGCGATTAAGCCATGTCACAAACCCAAATGTCGTGCTAGACAAGGAAAACCAAGGGACACACCATCTTGCAACAATCCCCCCCAACACAAGCAAGGGGTTTGAACCTGTGACCTTGGTTCTGATACCAATTGTTACATAGGTGGTTGTCGTTGCACCAAAAGATCAACTTGTCAATGCCCAATACAATCGTCAAATTTATGTAAGATCCACAGGAGGTGGTTAAGCCATGTCACAAACCCAAGTGTTGTGTTGGACAAGGAAGACCAAGGGACACACCATCTTGCAACACCTACTTTTTTTAAACCTTGTATATTTTCCCTTAGGGCACATGAATATAGAACATATGAAGACATTGTAAACCATTAGGTGTTTGGGAATGTTTGCATTTGTTCATGCAATCTATCACTGATAAAAATTCCCCAATGAATCTACATTTTTTCATGCAATCTATCACTGATAAAACTTCCCCAATGAATCTACATAGGGTTATCCATCATTTTCCTCACAATTTCAAACATCCAAGGTTTAATTTTTTTGGTATCTTTGCATCCAGCTATCCTACTTAATAGAGTTATCATGTCCTAAATTTCCTGAATAAATGATTCCCTCGGGATTTGTTATGGAATCTTTGTCGCCTTCTCTCGGAACCATTATAAAAACATGAACTTCCTATTTTTCTCTTTTGAGCTCATATATGTTGCGACATCGACCTTCATATCCAATGTATTCATCTGCTTGAACATGGGGAGCCCAAATGTATACATAATGCCTTCTATTAAGAGGTCTACATAGACTCTCCCTTTTTTCATAATGACCCTCATGTTTGGGTCATACCATTTCATACATTCCAATACCAACTTAAGGGTTTCCATCACCAATGGGAACCCTCCTGCCAAATGTATTCCACTAGCGTCCATATTCTTGGTGCACTAAGTGGTGCCTTCTTGTTGAATCCTTGTGGCAAATTCATACTCATTGAAGCCTCTCAGATGAGTATCTATAATCATTCCATGGGTTGGTATAGCTTGTGAGACTAGGAATTCAAATTCCTCATTGGTTTTCATCTTTCTTGAAGTGCTCATATCTTTCTTAATTTCTTGCATTATTAGCAGATATGTGCTTTGTGTACGAGTTAGGGCTAATTATAATCATACATTTTCAATAATTTATGAAAATTCCTTACCCATGATCATTTACTGACTATAATTAGGTTAAATTCTTTAGGAATAATCAGTACTTTCTCCATGACCTAACCAAAAGTAATGCTATTTAACCGGAGTCGTGCATTCATAAAGATTAACAAAATTCAGTTACAACAAAAGTACCTGGTTTCACTAATAATGTGATTGGATAAACATAGGTTCAAACCTTGATAGATGTGTTCTTCAACATTCTAAAACTTACTTTTCTTTATGCGCCACAACCTTTGTTTTAATTGATTGATGTCCTTACAAATGGATGGTCTTACATGAGGTAGTGTGTTATGGAAGCAATTGCATGCTTGAGGTGGTGCCAAGTAGGTGTGTTGTTCGCTACCTTTATTATTTTCTCTTACTATGCATTAATTACCCTAAACAAAGGTGCAATCATGGCAGATTAGAGTTCATATTATGAACTCCTTTATTTCTATGTCAGGGCCCACCTTTGAGAGGAAAGCGGCATAGGTGGCCAACGTGGCACGCTTGCATGTCACTTTAGTTCTTATGGGATAATGGCATCAGAGGAAGTGTCCAAATTGGATGCTAAATGGTTAACTAACAATAAGATTTCAATCATCTAACACTCGACTTCAAAGAATTACCGAGGGTCGAGACTTTTGCTTATCGGGTTTTTGAGAACTAGGTGCAAAGGATACCCAGGACCAGGTAAAAGTAAGACCAGCTTGGTTTGAAACAAACTCGGTTCCCAAAACTTTTGGTTTCCAATTCTAAAGAAAAGAAAAAACTGTGATCAGGCTTAACCAAGGGAAAAAGCTAACACATGAACACTCAGGACAATTTCTCCCGTGTGAAAACTCACTGGGTGCAACGACTAGCTGGGCACAATGCGAATTTCACAAAAGATGTATTATATAATATTGCTATCAAGATTCAACTGTGTAGTTTTACGAGTCAAACTCATTGACCCATGTTTCATGAGTAGTGGTTCACAAGAACCCATCTCCCATGATAGTGAATGGTCCACTTAGCACTCATTGCATCTAGGTGATGCTCATAGAGCTGGAGTAGTACTAGGATGGGTGACCTCTCGGGAAGGCCTAGTGCTTCACATCTATGAGAATCACCTAGATGCAATGAGTACTAAGTGGACCATTCACTATCATGAGAGATGGGTTCTTGTGAACCACTACTCATGAAACATGGGTCAATGAGTTTGACTCGTAAAACTATACAGTTGAATCCTAATAGCAATATCATAATTTGACACATTGTGGAAAATACCTCCTACTTATCAATTGATGAGCTAAAGGGGCTCTATAATGAATGGTTCACAAGGAAAAACACTTGCTGGAGGTTTTATAGATGGGGTTGCAAGCTAAGTGGGCTTAACCTTGGAGGAAACTCCATGGTTGCCGCACTTGAGTTGGAGTAGTGATTTAGGATAAGTGACCTGGAAGGCCCTCCCACGTCACCTTAGTGAGCATCACCTAGATGTGATGAGTTGGCGTGGACTATTCAATTATCACGAGGAGATGGGCCCCTGAACCACTCACTCATGAAACATGGGTCAATGAGTTTGACCTGTATAAAACTGCCACAACTGAATCTCGATAAGCAATATCATAATTTGACACAAGGAAAATACCTCCTACTTATCAAGTCATGAGATAAAGGGGATCTATAATGAATGGTTCATAAGGCACAACACTTGTTGAAGGTTTTTCAAATGGGGTTGCAAGCTAAGTGGGCTTAACCTTGGAGGAAACTCCATAGTTAAATGCGCTTGAGCTGGAGTAGTACTAGGATGGGTGACCTCTCGGGAAGGCACAATGCTTCACCTCTGTGAGCATCACCTAGATGAAATGAGTGTCAATGGACCATTCACTATCATGAGATGGGTCTCGCGGAACCACCACTCATGAAACATGGGTCAAATGAGTCTTTGACTCGGGTGAAACTGGCTACTCTGAATCTTGGATACAATATCATAAATTTCATAATAATAAAGGAAATACTCGTGAACCTCCAGCAATCTCCACAAAACATGAGTAAACAAGTTAAAACAAGGAATTACGTTTCAAACAAGGATTCCCCATGAAATCCATTTACAACTTCAAACTAGGAATGAAAATAACAAAGAACACAATGAAATAGATAAACAAAGATTAAATCCTAATTAGATGTGCAAACTCATGATCCCATGGGGGAATTGGTGCCAATTTGATGTGAAAATTGGCCCTCTCCCAATTCCTATGATGCAAGATTGATGTATGTTGATGAATGATCCACTTTGTTGAAAAGATGAGAACTCCCAAGCCAACCGCGAAAAAGCCTAGCCAAGAATTCAATGATGCATTGGAAATGGCTAAATATTTTAGCATGGTAACTCGCTCGAATTGTGGATGATGAAACAAAGATATGAGCTCTTTATTTATAGGATTTCAAGATGGATGAATGCTCAAATTTGAGCAATGGGACTAACATTCATCCAATGATATGAAATTTGGTCAACCCATGAATGGATGATGGATGTGTAAGATTTGGGGTTTGTGCCAATAAATGCCAATATTTGAAATTCAAATTTGCTGAAATGACATGTAAGAGGGAAGGGAAAATGCAATAAATGCCACTTGGCTCAAGGCAAAGGACATGTAAGAGGTTTTAAATGCCTTGTTGGATGTACATGTTGACTTGGAATTTTGGAATTCAAATTGAGAGAATATTCCAAAAGATGCCTTGTGAGGAAAAGAGGGATTTAATAAATGAATTAAATCTATTTTCATGTGCAACTTGCATTGTCTAGAGGATGTGACATGAGATGAGGTTAAATTAATCAAGGGTTAATTAATTTAACAGGAGATTAGATGATGTGACCTATTTGGCTTAGATTTATGGATTTATTTAAATCAAATAAGGGAGGAATATGACAAGAGGCTAATTAAATAAGGATTTTGATTTGTTTAATTAAAAGAGATGGTGTTAGATTAAATCAAATAAGGTTTTAATTTATTTAATTTAATGGATAGACTTTAGAGATTTAATCAAATAAATGGGTTATTTAATTAAATAAGGATAATTAGATCAGATGGATTGATTTAATTAACAGAAGGAACTGACTTAATTAGATAAAATAATTTATTCAATTAAGGGATGAAAATTGATGAATTTAATTAGATAGGGAGATTTGATTAAATGGTTAGACCAAGGGATGATTTAGGTGTTGAAATAATGTTGCAAGTCGATCGATGCAATGGGTCAATCATTATATTTTACGGTTCATTTTGCCCCTCTTCAAGCAATGGCGCTGGTTCAAAGAATAAACGCATCCTCATCGTACAAAAAATTTGATATTTAAAAATCCTTGCCTCTACCATCGCATTGTATGAGAAAACATGCCATTATAATTCCCAAAGATTGGATCTAAAAATTTTAATTTTTGGTGGATTCTTATAAAAGATGACAAAGTAACCGACAAGTCCTAAAGGGGTACGGGAGGCTAAAAACATGTCTAAATGCAACAAAACGATGAAAAACAAGCCTCAAACGGACAAAAACAGGTTTGGGGGTCCAAAACCCTAGCAGGACAGCTATTTAGGGTTAAAAAACCCTATTTTTTAGGCTTAAAAGGGGCCCGAGGGGTCACTTTCAAATCATTTTCACACACCTCTGCTAGCAAACTTGAGATTCGAGTTCTGACCCTTCGGCGATATGGCACAACGACAGCTTCCCCTACACATTTCGGACTAAGTTTGGACATACCAGCGGCCACTTGGCATCGGCGCACCGGTATGTGACCCTTACTGAAGCTTCGTCTTTTCATTTAATGCATTAATTACTACTTTAAAGATCGAAGCTTAAAATCTAACGGCGCTTATATACGCCGACGCTTGAACTGCTGCTATGCCTGCTCGCTTTATACCGAAAGCAGCAGCTTTAGCCACGGGCGTACCAAAGTTTAAAAACCGGACTGGCTCCTGCCCTGGCCTGGGCTAAAAGTGCTACCGCAATGGTGCCCTTTCACAAACCGCGACACTAGAGGATAAAGTGTACAAAGAAGCAGACATTTTGCTCTTTTGGGCCTTTGCCGCCGAGTTTGAGTAAAATCAAACCGCAACCGAGACCTGTTTATGTTCAATCAATAATTTTCAAAAATCTTTAACACCTGACTTTCCCTCGACGCAAAGACGCTAAGGGAGCTCTTACTTCCTCGAGCACTGGCCGCGAAGATTTGGCGAAGGCCTTTACGGACCCTGTTTACGCAGACCAGATCGATTGGGGAGTTGTGGTGGATTATGGTATACTGCATAATAAGCAGCCCGCATCAATTCCACCCAGGGATGCGTTGGTCAATTAATCGCCGCAGAGGTGGTACGCTGAGACATCGCTGCTTCATCTTCCCACTGGCGAGGCTTAATCACACCCCTGGAGGACGTTTGGTGCATTCTACGGTTACCTATTCATGGCCGACGGGTGATCTATGATATGGATGAGGGATGCGAGTGCTACATCAAAGTCCTCACCACACGGGACATCATTTACTGTGAGGGATAGATTGAGTTAGAGAGATACAGGGTCATTGCACCTCCCTTTCGCTGGGCGGTTGCAGCGATCATTTCGGGTTTGGTTACCCCAGACCGACGAGGGCGATATTTCAATCCTGACTGGGGTTATTGCTGGGAGTGGATGGTTCGAGACAGGCCAGTTCACTTTGCCTGGGGACCTGTCCTTCTGGCTTCACTTTACATGGACCTCCACGAGTACGTATACGTGGATGGCAGAGCGCTGGGGGCTGGGGTGACACTCCTTTATGTTTGGGTGTGGGAGCACATTTATGTGCTACGTCTACAGGCCGTTCCAGTTTCGATGGGGGCAGAGGATGCCCTTGTGGCACTATACAGAGGCGGTGTGTCCTTCACACAGATTGGCGAGCATGGGATCCCCTACTAGAGGCGGGTCCTAGACGAGATGCTTGTCTTTACTTGGCGTCCATACCTTGGTTTGCCCGGATGGGCTGACGATGCTACTCAGCTCTTTTACTACCGCCAGGATCGATATATGTAGGGGCAGGAACACGCGATGATTGAGAGGTACTTGCCCGGGCGCGTGCAGCGTCAGTTTGGAGAGCCGCAAGATCAGCCTGATGACGACTATGTAGCCATCTTTGCACGCAACATGACACAAGTGTCATGGGGTCATGGTATTCCTACCTCCGAGGTAGTTGATAGCTTCAGGCAGTTGGTAGCCCGACTGTGGGCTTATGATCAGGGCTTGGCAAATCCAGGAACCACTCAGGGCTACAGAGACTAGTTTAGACCTCCTCTTCGGTTGACCATTCTAGGCGAGGATCCAGAGGTGCGCAGAGTCAGAGGTAGAGGGAGAGGACGAGGACGAGGGCAAGGACCGAGGGTCGAGATTCGACAGGATCCATCATTGGTGCCCCCAGTTCTGTCAGGTCAGGGAGATGTCCACATGCAGGATCAGCAGTAGGATCCGTCAGTCCCACCACCACGAGCCGAGGGTGAGGACCGGGTTCACGTGCAGCCATAGGTACAGCCACAGGGATAGGCAGATGGTTGAGATGCACTGATTGCACAGCTGCAAGCCTAGGTTCAGGTGCTGACAGCAAAGAGAGACCAAGCGAGGGCTGAGAGAGAGCAGCTCAGAGCAGAGAGGGATCAGGCTGTGCAGTAGAGATAGGCTGCAGAGCTACAGACAGCCACAAAGCTAGGCCGCATGCAGCAGATCGAGAGTATGTTAGCCTCCTCCTCCTAGGGTATAGTGCTAGTACGATCTTACATGGATGCTATATGAGAGATAGAGTACTACCGTCGGGCTTACCATGACACTGTACCTAGAGCAGATTAGGTCCCCGAGTACTCAGAGCGGGCCAGCCAGAGACCATTAGAGGGTCACAGTGACAGGGGTGAGGGAAACATTCACAGAGATCGGGCTTGATTGAGATGATACACACTTTTTGTACCTTATGGGCTCATTTTTGATAGCCCGATGGGCGTTTTGTACTGATTGACATATATGTGTACAGTGATCTGATTTATTCTTTGTACTATGACAGTGACATGATGATATGATATATATGAGTCGATTTTGATGCGATGTACTGTGTACTCCTTTATGCATAGATGATTTATTTCTATATGCTTTGCACTGATGTTTTATGGATGCATTTATTTCTAATGATGTTTATGCAATGATTATGACTAACAGATCTATATTATGCTAACCTATGATATGATGTGCAATGATGTTAACTATATGATGGTTTATTTTATGCCAATGCAATATGTGATATGGGTTTTAATATGTAAAATGTTATGATCTATGCTATATGCAATGATGTGTGGAATATGCTTATATATGAGATGATTTATGGATGGATGTGATATGAATGTGATGGTTGTGATATGATGCAAATGAAATGGTTTTATGAGATGCTTAGAATAACAAATGTTATTATCCTAAATGATGATGTATGTGATGCAATGATATGTTAATGCAAAGTGTGAATGTAATCTGATGATAATGATGTCATTTATGTTATGCAAGTATGTATGCCTAATGAATTAAATGCTTATATACCTATTGCTTATGATTATGGAATGCTTTTGTAGATGCTATGTGATGATTTATATGGTAATATGAAATGGTTGTGAAATGCAAATGAATGTTTATGCACTGATTGATATAATGCCATGAGATGCAATGTAATGGGTGAAATGCAATGACATGG
>VDFB02128510.1:0-11050 GCA_007258455.2 Sequoia sempervirens | reverse complement strand
ATTGAGGATAAACTCACAATAGAGTTTCCTCAAAAAGTATTGTGGTACTTGATGGTTATTGCATGGAGGTTGGTCAAATACCATCCACCACCGCTCCCAAAATTTATTTTTAATTAACTCATGGTGGCACCAATGGATGGGGAACCTCCTACATCTATGAGACAAAGGTGCGTTAGTTTTTCAGGTCTGTCAATAGGGCACATAAGTTGGCTTTGCTAATTTTTTGTTTTTTAACATCTGCATATGACAAACCTCTAGTATAATATTGTCTCATCTCATGCCTCGTATTCGACCAGAAATTTATTTTCTCACTCATTTCTCCTACATGAGATACAATTGACTTCAATGATTCAACAATCCCTCTCCTATAAGGGTGGGTTTCGGCATGCACATGTAATCTTCCAATTAATTGTTCAATGTCTCTTTTATTGTTTTCAATTTGATTTAGAATATTTTCTTGTGTTCCTTGAGGATTCCTATGAATTGATGGAGGGGTTTCGGGGTTTTCTTGAATAGGAGGCTCTTCCTAAAGGGGTGACTATGAATTCTCAAAGTTTTGAGGTGGAGATTCATTCCCAGATAATTAGAACAAAATTTTATTGTACAAACCTATTTCAATCTGCATTCTAAATTAAATTCAAAATAAATAGAATAAAAATGCATATCTCTTCACAATCTTTGATGTCTATGACGTGATGGTGGCATCCTCATGAAAGATAGCAAGCTAACGATGTAAATAATGGATGATATTTGGTGAGTGTGAGTTGCAGACCTCAAATCATCCAAGCCAAGCCATGGGTTGAATAGAAATGATGGTTTGAAAAGCATTTTTGTCTTTTATTTAGCTTTTCAATTTGGCACATGCCAAATGACTCTGCTCACCGAATTTGGTGTGCACCAAATGGCCAATTTTTCCCTTTTTTTGTGAATTTTTATAATTTGACACCTAAATTGTGTCACAGATTGGTGCACTTACCCACGTATTCACTTCGAATGTCCTCATGCTCTTTGGACTCACATTAGAGAGGTGTATGGAGACCATGATTCTTCTCCATCTCTTGAAGATCCTCTTTCCAACTCAAATGTGCTTCTTCATTCTCCAAAGTTGATAACCCATGCTTGTGATCATTTGGAGGAGATTGCAGATGCTTTAGAGGTTCTCGATTTTTCATCTTCTGTTGATGAGTCATTGAGTACTACTAGTGATTCATTGCAATAGGTATCTGATAGTCTTCCTGATTGGGATTCGTATTTGACATACATTGCTTCTTTGTTTGTGGAGTCTCACATTGCAGATTTGGAAGACAAATTTGAGGGTCTATCTCTCTTATTTGATAATAGTCATGGATAAACTATTGTCACTTCATGTTTGTCTTTGGAGCTTGTTCAAGATCAATTTCCATTGGTTCCTAGTTTGCCACAGTTTGTTGTAATTGGGCATGTACCTTATTGGATTGTGGCATCATCATCTTCATCCAAGAACTTGGTGACATATGAATAGATTTCAGAGATGTAATATATATGGATTCCTCTTCCTAGTTCCTATCCAGAATGGGAAGCATTCCTATAGTTGTACTTGGTGTATCTTCTTCCTAAGGGGAGAAACATTGTTTGTAGGCATTGGATTATGTTTTTTCTTTAGACATTAACCATATTTGTAAGAGATCACACATTTTGGGGGGCTATCTCATCTCTCTATTACCCTCTTATGGGGGGGGGGGGGGCATTGATTGTATATACATGATGGATGTAGTTCTTGGGAATATGTTGGAGTCCTCCATAGATCATGTTTGTTTTGTTTGTTTTTTTCTCTCTCTTTTGGAGAGGAGTTTTGTCCCATTGGGTTTTCTCCTTTGCTCAGCTTGTGAGAGATTGATTGCATTCACATTTGCATTTTCATTGTAAATGGGTACCTAACATGGCCTAGTAGCCGGGGCCCATCCTCATAGTCTTTACATAGTTTGCATAATAATCTCTTCTCCCTAGGGTTTAACTTAAGGGGGGGTGTTGGTTTGAATAGATGTCTTGTACCTAGCTAATGCATTCACTAGGTAATTAGGGGACATATTCACATGTTAAGTTTACTTAAGATATAAGATTCTTTATAGAAGTCTTAGTTGGATTTTCTAGAACTTATCTTATCTAGCTAGTATTGCTTGATTCCTAGGTGATTAGTTTGTTAGTTGTCTCACGTCATAGGATTAAGACACTTGTCATGATCTTGTCTAATCCTATCTCCCAACCTTTCCTTTATAATCAAGGCATCTCATGTACATTTGTATGTTCAACCAATATTCAATCTTACATTGTGAAGCAAGCTTTCTTGCCATTCTCTCTCTTTTGGAAGTGGTTTTGGTCTAGCAACTATTCCTAGGGGTGTTGGGGAGTCACCATCTACTCCCACACACATGATCTCTTCTTCACAATTCTTCCTCTATCTACCCATTGGTCTTGGTATAGGCTGCCTCACATTCGATGCTCTACCTATAAACTCAAGAACACTAGATTTGATACCATTTGATGCAAGACAATAACCAAGACCCCAAAAATAATAAGTGAGGATAAAGCAACCACATAATTTAATTTCATCCAACTCTGAAACTACACTCAAAACTCATGGAAAATATTCTTTTGTAGATTATTTTGAGCCACCAAATGTAAGACTTTTCTACTAAAAACTTGGAATATGAAAGCCTCCACATTCATCTATAGGAAGATAAATAGATCAAAAAAATTCTCCCAACAATACCCCCCTAATTTCATAGTCAAAAAATTAAAAAACCCATAGTTTCCCACATTCAACAAGCAAACCCAAATTCACAAAAACTATTGACAACAATTGAGAGCTCAATACTAAACATTAACCCAACAACAAAGATGAATAAGGTTCATGAAAAACTCTAATTTTATTAACTGATCCAAAGAGCATGTTGGTGTTTTAGTTTTCCCAACCAAAGTTTTATAGTAATCTATAGGATAGCTACTTCAGATGATTGATTACCTTAAGGGGTTGGCCAATGAACAAGAGATAGATTTTACAATTAGCTCCTCTACACTTTAGGCTCTACAAAACCTAGGAGGGTGATCCTACAATATTCTTTAGGATTTTATAGAGTGATCATGTGGATTTTATAGAGAGAGAGAGATAATAGTGAGATAGAGAGAGAGAGAGAGAGAATGGTGAGATAGAGAAGAAAGAGTCAAAGAGAGAGAGAGAGAGGGAGGGAAGAAGGGATTGAGGGATAAAGATGAGAGAAAGAGAGAGAGGAAGGGAGAGAATGGTGTGATAGAGATGAGAGAGTGAGAGAGAAAAAGGGGGAGATAGGGAGAGAGTAGAGGGAAAGAGGTAGAGAGAGAGACATAAGTGAGATAAAGAGAGAGACATAGAGAGAGAGTGATGGAGGGAGAGGTAGGTAGAGAGGGAAAGGGGAGATAAAAATAAGTAGAGAGTGAAGAGAGGTAGAGATAGAGGAGAGATAGAGAGTATATAGGGAAGAAGAGGGAGGGAGAGAGAGGAATGTGAGATAGAGAGAAATAGAGAGATTGTGGTAGGAAGTGATGGAGGGAGATGCATGTAGAGAAGGATAGGTGAGATAGAGATAAGTAGAGAGAGATAGAGATAAAGGGAACAAGGGGAGAGTGGGAGAGAGGGGAGGGAGGGAGAGGTAAATGGGTATAGGTGACATAAAGAGAATTAGAGAGAGAGAGAGAGAATGGTGAGATAGAGAGGAGAGAGAGAGGGAGAGAGAATGGTGAGATAGAGAGGAGAGAGAGTGAGTGAGAGAGAGGATAGATGGAGAGTAGAGAGGGAAAGAGATAGGGAGGGAGACGTAGGTGAGATAGAGAGAGAGTGTGATGGATGGAGAGGTAGATAAAGAGAGGGATAGGGGAGATAAAGATAAGTAGAGAGGGAAGGAGAGGTAGAGAGAGTTAGAGAGAAGTAGAGAGGGAATGAGGGAGGGAGGGAAAGAGAGAGGTGAGATAGATCTAGGTATAGAGAGAGAGTGATAGGGAGTTGTTGCACAAATGATTTTAATTGTACCAAATGATTGACTTGTTAATGCTCGATACAACTGCCATAGTTAATAAATCCATAGGAGGCAGTTAAGACATGTCATGAACTCAAGTGTTGCGATACACAAAACAAGAAGATTAAGGGCACACACCTTGCAACAATCCCCCCTAATGCAAGCAAGGGGTTTGAACCTGTGACCCAGGATTTAATACCAATTATTGCACCAACAATTGTCGTTGCACCAAATGATCGACCTATTAATGCCCAATACAATCACCAAAGTTAATGAATCCACATGAGGTAGTTAAACCATGTCTTGAGCTTGAGCACTACACTACACAACATAAATAGATCAAGGGAACACACCCTGCAACAAGATTTATGGATGGAGAGGTAGGTAGATAAAGGGATTAGAGAGATAGAGAGTAAAGAGGGAAGGAGAGAGGGAGGTGAGCGAGGCGTGAGATAGAGATAAATTAAGAGAGAGAGTGTTAGGGAGTGATAGAGGAAGAGGTAGGTAGAGAGAGGGAGAGGAGAGATATAGAGAAGTAGAGAGGGAAGGAGAGAGGGAGGGAGAGGTAGGAAGGGAGAGAGAGAGGTGAGATAGAGAGAGAGAGGGGGAGAGAGAAAGAGAGATAGTGAGAGAATGATGGATAGGTAGAGATGTAGTTCTTGGGCTCAAGGGAGAGAGAGTTAGATAAAGGGATGAAGATAGTGTGAGAGAGAGAGGTCTAGAGTGTAAGGGATAAAAAATGAGTGAGATAGAGAGATAAAGAAAAATGATACACCTTTCGGATTACTGAAATTTGACCTCTTGATTACTAAAATTTGACATCCTGATTAATGTCCATATGTAAATATCAACTTATACTTAAATGTTTATTTCATATATATAGTTTCATTGAAACATAATGAATTGAAAGAGAAAAAAAAAAGAGAACAAAAAATTTTGAATGCAAAAAAAATGCACTTGCATTTTGTTCTGCATTAGAAAAACATCACCATGTTAAACACACTCGCATTTTGTTTTGCATAATTGAAAAAATGTGAGTGTGTTATAACACGCTCAAATTATGTCAAAGCTATGACATAATGTGAGCATGCTATAATGCACTCATGTTTTTTATTGCTTTGGGAATTCCCAATCCTTTGGCTTGGACTACCTTTCTAATGCCCAAAAACATGTTTTTGCATATTCCACAAAAATTCACATAATCTCATTTGTACTCCCCATTAGGTTTGCATGTGTTTCGAGGTCAAGTAAAAAAAACACCTGGGTAATGTTCAAATCTATCTTAGCTATCTAACGTCGATGTAATTTTTTTCACATTTTAAATATGTTAAGGATTTCATATTTAATTTCTTTTATTGGTGTATCTACTTTTTGTCAAAAACCAATGTTTGGTAATTTTTACTTTATTTTTTAATTCTTCATTAAAATTTCAAATAAATTACATTTTTAGAAACTAGAATCCATTCTACACATATTAAAAAAAATGATTTTTGATTAGTTCTAAAAAAATTTAGGGGGGAGCACGCTCAGATTTATATTTTTCAAGATGTGTCCACTTTGAAAATTATTAAAAAATCATATATTCATTAAAAATCTATCAGAAAAATCAAGGATAAACTACATGTTGTTAGCTAATTTCTCACTAAAACTGTTTTTAAAATACTAAAAAAAAGTTAACATTTTAGAGGGCCACAACAAATGTTATGTTATGTTTTTTGAAAAAAGGCCAAACTGTGGCCCTCCTTTTGAACCAGTTAATCTCTACAATTTTTTTTAAATTAGTTGTTTAGAAAGTATATTCAGAGCACTACAACCCTTTTTTTGTTGTATATGCGTTTATTTAGCTTCTATAATATATGCTCAAATTTCTTATACGGTATTAGAGCTAGGTGTGCAAAAATCTCTTTCCCTATCAATTCAATAAAATCATGATTTCTCTCAATTATTAACAAAAAATAAAAAATAAAAAATGTTTAGAAAGCTTCAGTAGAGAAGAACAAAACCTAGAAATGTTTTTATTATATATTTCATAATGAAAGAACAATGTTGCATGGAAAATGAGGGATGCAAAAGTGATTTTAGCATGTAGGCACAAAAAAATAGAATTCATGAGAAATATTTTCTTTTCTAAACACATTTTGATTTTGAGAGTGTATTAGTTAATAGCTAGCCATAAGGGAGGAAACACCATATAAAAGTTGCTATCAAAATTCTTCAAGCACAGTTGAAAGATCATCGTAAATTACCTTTCTTAAACTCATCAAAAGTTTAATTCAATAGATTTATTTTTTAATGTAAATGTTGAATTAGAATGGTTTTAATATTTTATGTAATTGAAATATTTATTAAAAACTAGAAGGGAGGTTAATATTATTTGTAAAAGTGTTAATCATTTCAAGGTGCATTATTGGTGGAGCCCAATACCTTTGATTTTATTTTTATTAAGGTGGGTTAGTCATGGATAAATTATGTTTCATTGAGAAATTTGAAGGTAGAGATTTTCATACATGGAAAATATAGATGTAGTTACAATTGATAGAAAATATCTTTTGGATGTTGTCAAACCAAACTTAGTCTCACCAACTAAGACAACTAAACTTGCTAAGTGAAATATTAAAAAATCAAAAAGCATTGGGGATTATTGGCCCCTACTTGTCAAAACCATACATACACCATTTAGATTTTAAGAAATTTGCAAAAGAGAATTTAGAGTCACGTAAACAAGATGTTTGGATCTAAAGCAGAAAGTGCCAGGATGACATTGAAGCAGAGATTGTATGGATTGAAGATGGATAAAGATACATAAATGGTAGATCATATAAATAAGTTTATTCCCTACTAAATCAATTAGTTGGAACTAATGAAAAAGTAAAGGATGATGATGCAAAAGAAATACTTTTGAATAGTATTCCTAAGAGTATATCTAGTGCCTTGTTTACATTAAGCAAGGTAAAAATTAGTCTTGAAGGAGTAATCTCTATTCTACTTGATCGAGATGAATGCTCAGAACCATAAGAAGTACTATATTTACTAAAAAATAGCAAGTACAAATCAAATCATGTTCTTCCCAAAGGAAAAATTGAATGTTACTATTGTAAAGAACTAAGACATGTAATTTTGAATTGTAAGAAGAGGGTACAAGATATAATATATGATAAACTAGATAAAAATTCTTATTTAGCTAAAGAAACAAATTGGGAAGAGTATGCAAAGATGAAGAACTATCTTTCCCTAGTGATGAAGAGTACTTATTTTAGATAAATCCAAAATGGAGATTGGAGGAATTATAAGAGTGACGCTAAATAGCACCTCTTGCTAGCCACTAATGATGAGGTTCCCTTTTGCATTAAAGTGGTACTTCATTTTATTTCATTATTGTGTGCAAGATACAACATTGCAAACATTTACCTACTAAGTTTGAAAAGAGGAGAATATAGATATCATTGATATTCTAAATAGTTGTATAGGAGAGAAACTAGCTATAGAGATCTTCTGAATAGTAGAATTCTTGGCAGTGTGATCGTTCAGTGATAAGTTTGTTAGAAGGGAAAGTGGCTTAAATTATTGTATGTAGGTGATCATGTGCAACAAGATTCAAATAGTGGCATGTAGACCTAAAAGTATGCATAGGCATATGATTTTGTTTTTAGTTCATGTGATGTACTTTCTCCCCATACATTCACACTAAGGGTGGGGGTGTTAGGACATTATGTTAGTTTTGACATGCGTTAGAATAATAATTTTTGTTATGTTAAAATAAAATTGAGTTATAGTAACAACTCACATAACTATTCTAGGTGTGAGAAAAATTGGTTGGGATTGTATTTAGAGCAAATTAATAATATATTATAGTGTGTGATCATACAAAATGTAGCTAGTTGTTAATACAACTCACATAGAGATTGAGTAAAAATAGGAGGGAAAGAATAAATGTGGTTGAACAACCCACCTAGATTTAGTTTGAGAGTTTGGTGGAGTTTATGTAGGAGTTACAACTCTTCACACACACACACACATATGTAATTCGTATTCTTGAAAATAAGGAGTTGTGGTAGAAGAATAGTATTATATGTGTGTATTTAATTTATTTATTTTCTATAATTTGTGCCCTATTTTTCTTATACAAACACACTCAATCAAATCTAAAAGATAAAATTAAACCATAACCTAAAATACATCAAGTAAACTGAACCATGCCAAATCAAGGGTCAATGCCAACAATGAGGGGATCATTAAAAAAATATACCACCTACATGATCAAATCAAGATTGGGAAATTGAGTTGATAGGATGACTGGTCCTTATAAAATTAAAATATACATCTATTGTTTTTGATTTAGGTAAAAAAATGTTTTGAAGGGACCTGGAACCCTTTACAATAAAAAACAAGGCTGCAAAAAGGACAACTTGTAGCCAGCCAAAAACCAGCCCCCAAACAAGACCCGTCAAGATTTACATTTAGAACTACTCTTGTGGGAGTGGAGAGTCATGTCAAAAGAAGGCCTAGAGGATTTTTTCTTTCCCTTAACAGTAATCAAGCCTTCTTCCACACATGTTTCCTTATCATGCCAGGCCAACCCACAATTTTCCTGAAGAAGAATGCCTGCAGTCATAGTCTCAAAGCTTTCATCACTATTCCTTTGTGCAGACATAGACTTATCTAAAGAACCACCAAAACTGGTCATCATAGCACTATTACAAGAAATGGCAGCCTAAGATCCATTCACTCTCTCAATAGGGGAAGCCTCAACCACCCCACCTTTTGAGACATCTGGAGGGGATGTCCCAAGACCCTAAGAATCTATAGAAACAATCTCAGAAAAACTCTTGTGTTGTTTAGACTTCTTCTCAACCATATAATGTTGTTGAGAAGCATGTTTCCACCAAGTAGCCATCATAGCTTTTTTCTCGAATCCGCATTGTGCAACATCATGACCTATTTTAAAACATCTTCTTCACTAGAAGGGAATCCCTTCATAATCCAAAGCTTGGACCCCAAGAACCCTTTTAGGACTTAACTAAAACCTCAACAGGCAACCCTTTTGAAATATCTATTTCAACCAATATGCGGGAAAAGGTGGAATGAAAATTTTTAGAAGATTCATCATCCACCAACAAAAAATCACCAAGGGCATCTCCCACTTCCTCTAGAAGAGGGTCAGTCCAAAGGTGGAGGGGAAGATTAGGCAATTGCACCCAAATTGGGATCTTCTTGAAAGTTTTAGAAGCAGGGTTGAAATCTAAATGCCAAGGCTTAATCATCAAAAAATATTTTGCTACCCTTAATATTATTGTACATCGGGTTATGAATAGTCGGCTTGTGGCTATCTTAGCTCTCTATTAAGTCATATTATCATTAGTATATTGTTATTTAGTTGTTTAGGTCGGCCTAAGTCTTATATAGGTGTGTCTAAGTCGGCCTAGGTGATATCCTTGGCATAAATAGGTATATATAGGAGGTTGTGAGTCTTATTTCATCATCAAGTGTGAAGTGTGTTCTCATTAGAGATATTTGGAGGTTTTCCCCCTCAAAGTGGCTTGTTATTCTCAGTTATTATCAAGTATTTGCAGCATATTCCATATCATATTCTTCTATTGTGCAAGTTATTTCATAACAAGTGGTATCAGAGCATGATCTTGGCACCATAGAGGCAAGGTTTTTCTCAATTTTAGAGGCGATTTTGGGAAGAGCATATCTTTCAGATTTTGGTGAATTTTTTATGATTTTAAAAGGGTTTTTGAATAACATAGTGAAGAAGCTACAGTCCATATTTCAAAAGAATTGGAGTAGAATTAAGTGAATTATTGCAGAATTAGGGTTTCTACACTATTTTTTGGAATCTACATATCTCGCACATATTGTTGAATTGGAGTCTAATTTTTATTGGGTTTTTGAAGACATAATAAAGGAGATTACAGTAAAAATTTGAGAGAATTTAAGTTTCATTTGTGTGATTTATTTCAACATTAGTGGTTTCCATCATGCCGGGGCCTTCAACAAGGGGTAAAAAGAATGTCTCTCCGGGGAAGACTCCTGATAAGGATGGTGAAAAAATCAAGGATATTACTCATAATGAGGCAATAAATAAGGTCAAGGAAGACATTTCCTCAATTAAGATGGATATGTGTGACCTAAGAGGAGATATATCCAGACATAATGAACATGTTAAGCACCTACATGGTCAATCCGAAAGCGAGTTCCTGCCGCCAAGGTGAAAATTCTAGGTTAGCTACTACTAACACAAGCTTTAGTACTCCTATGGGATCTAGAAATTTATTTCCAAAGGTGGATATGCACAAGTTCGATGGTAAGGATCCTCTAACATGGATAAACCAAATGGAGAATTTTTTTGAAGTACACCAAATCCCAAATGGACAAAAGGTCACGATGGCTTCCTTATATCTAGAACCAAATCAATTCATTTGGTATCATTGGATTTACACTCATCGAAGTAAAAAGGGACTCATCGCCTCATGGTCAATTTTTACAGAGGAATTCCAAGCACAATATAGTAATAGCATCACAGACATCTTCTTCAGCCAGCTAGCTAAACTTCAACAAACATGATCAGTTAAGGATTATATCTTACAATTCCAAAATCTATCCTTAAGGGTGGATACAATTATGAAGGAAAACTTGAATGACTTATTCTTGGGTGGTCTCAAGGATCACATTCAACATGAGGTATGCATGTTTAGCCCTAGTTCCATAAATGAGTCTTTTATCTTAGCACGCAGGGTAGAGGAGAAGTATTTGATTCCTAAGAAGCAAGGGGCTAATGTGACAAGAGAGAAATGATATTCAACACAACCTACTAAGTTGACTCCACAACAAATTGAGGAGAAAAGAGCAAAAGGCTTGTGTTTCAATTGTGATAGCAAATACAGTCGAGGACATAAATGTAGTGAAAAGAAATTGTTTTATATTGAAGGTCCCAATGAGGAAGAAGAGGAGGAACCTATACTAGAAGATGAAAGGGAGTCAAAGGAGGAATCACATGATTCTCAACCAATCATTTCTTG
>VDFB02128509.1:0-13995 GCA_007258455.2 Sequoia sempervirens | reverse complement strand
AAGCACACAATGGATGCCAAGGATTATCTTGTGATAAGATAAGGTGTTTGAACAGAGGATGCTCATTTGGATAGTGCTTCATGGCTTATATAATGTTAGGTAGGATAGGATCAATGAAAATGACTCATGTCAAGATGTTTACAATAAGCAAGTGTAAAGTGTACACCCAAACTTTTATCAAGATCACAATAATTTGGAAGATGACTGTAGATGGATGAAAATGGATTGGATCAATGGTTTATGGATGAATGGATTTATTATGGATAAGATGGATGGGATGTTGTATTTATTATGGATGGGATACTAGATGTTTTCACTTGAATTAGTGCATGTAGATTCTCGATTCTACACATGACATATGTTTTCCAGGTTTTCATCATGGTACCTGTCCAAAGCGTCACCCATGCGGTTTTTACTAGAGGATGATTTTTTATCTTTACTATTTTTCACATTTTGCCTTTTTGTAAATATTTTAAGTTCATGTCAAACCACTTAGAAAAGCCGATGATGCTTCTATCACAATGTGTCATCGATATCTTGCTTGAAGAAGCTATTTTTCCAAGATACATGCAGTTGAATACAACTTTTGAGATTGTTGATCTACTTTGTTGATACCAAATTTAACTTTGTCTTGATGTTCACATCACAATAGAATGCCTTCAAAAACCTTATGATGAAGGGTGGATGCCAATACATGGTCAATGTGAGAATTGGATATCATGCATGGAGGAGTGGATGGTGGAGCATGTTTAGGAATAAAAGATGGATTGGTTGATAGTTTGGAACCTTTGACTCTCCAAACTTGGGAAGATGAGCAACGGTGGGTGGATACGAAAGTATGTGGGGAATTAGGACCAACTGCTTGATATAATTTGTACGTTACTTGAGAAGCCTGTTTTTTCCTTTGTGGACATCTTTGATGGATACTTTTCCCTTTTTTATTTATCCTCAGAGTTTCTTTTGATCGAGGGAGTTTTTTATAGATAATATTTCTTTTGTATTTTGGTATCCATGTGTATTTGATTTTGTCCATTATGCTTCCTCCACCTTCTTTTTCTTTGGATAACGTTTCTTTTTTGTGATTTGATTCAAATTTTTGATGTTGGTCCCAATTCATGGATGGGGTACCGGTGACATGAAGAAGCGTAGTATTGGCATCGGTTTCATCATAAGGATTCTTTGTGCTTCTTATATTGACATTTGATTGAGATGAAGTTGCCCCCAGTGTTGTGGAAGTAGTACCCTCATGCTTTGATTCTGCCTATTTTGAGATGTCATGTTTAGAAAGCATTCTCTAATAAATGACCACTATAGATGGTGTTATTTGAATTTGATGCTCTATTGTCTTTGGAATATCCTGTTCTATCTGATCTATTTCCTTGAGTGGAAAATGTTGGATATCTTCATATATGATGTCCTCAATCTAAATTTGGTATATATCTGATCCTGATGTTGATAACTCTACCTGACTGTAGGGATCAATAACCTCATGTTCTTGTGTAATAATGTCAAGAGTAAAGGAATCTTGTTCTAAATGAAGATCATCTACGTCTCCATCCAAAGAAATCATCTCATGGGTAGATGGAGGAGTATGTGCTATATGGCTATGATCGTCATTTGTGACATCTTGGAGAGATTGGAGATTGTCCATTAGATCATTGTAGTATTTTTGGAGATACAAATTCTTGATCTTGATAAATTTTGGGATTGCTTTTGACATGCTTTGGACCAAGTTCTTGACATGGGTCAGTTTCAAAGGATGGATTTTTTACAAAGGGTTCTTGGATATCATCATTATTTATGGGAAGTGGCTCAATAATTTAGACTTTTGAGTGGATTCGATCAATTGTTGAGTTATATTCCTTCGACATTCTGCAACCATGAGGCTGCAAGGATGTCAATATGCCTTGGAAAGGACCATTGCGACTTTGGTGAAAGATGATGATCATGCTGGAATAAATTCTCAGATATGTCATCTAACTCGCTGGATGATGTAGAGGTATTGTCAACATGATCATTGGTGGATGGATCTTAGATTACATCAATAGGATCAACTAGTTCCAACACTCCTTGAAATAGATCATTGTTGGATATTATTGGTGAATTTTGATCATGATTGAAAAGTGACTCTTGATGCATGTTGATTTGATCATTGGATGGGGTAGAAACATATTCAAGGTTCTCATTGATGGATATATCTTGATCATTATTTTCAATAATCGTGGTGGAGAGATTGTCACTGTTATCACTAGTGGTTGAATCTTGATCATTGTCATCAATATTTATTCTTTGTTGATCAATAAGGTCTTGGATGAGATTTTTGAGTTGAATACACTTTTATGTTTTATGATGATTGTATCTATGATGCTCACAATCAGATCTACCCTTATTCCAATGGAAGTTTATGATAGAGTTGAAAGCACTTACTTTTGGAAGAGTGATGAGTTTTGCATTAACTAGTTTTTTTAATGCTGATTCAATTGGCTCTCCCAAAGGAGTGTATTCACATTTGTTATCTTGTGAGATTAGTATTTTAAATTGACCTTGTGGTGATTCTTGTTGTGATTGATCTTAAGAATGTGGTGATTGATCTTCAAGATGAGGTGATTGGGTTTGTTGTTGATGTTGTTGATCTTGATATCCAACCTCTTGACATTGGAGTTATTGTTCTTTAATGTGGTTTTGGAGACAACTCAATTTTTTGATGACATTGTTTAACCAATCGGGGAGTGTGTAGATTTTGGGGTAGAGATGTCTCTTGGTGCAATGACTCGACTATTTTGGTAAGAGAAGCAATTTGATTTCACAAGATTTGATCTTATTTTCATTTTGACACCCTTGATATAGTTGATTTGGTTGTTGGTCAAGCATATTTGGAATGTATACTTGTGGTGTTTGTATGGGATCATGCACAAATTGATTTTGGACAATGTTCTGATTTGGGATGATGTTTAGAGTTGGCATTATAGGTTGAAATTGAACATTGTTGCAGTTGGGAATCACATTGCTTTGATTTGGGTAACTTTTATTTTGCATGAGGTTACCTTGACTTGGATCAATACATTGAGTTGTCAATATATTTTGGATTTTGAACAACATTGGTTTGATTTGCAAACATATCTATCCCATAGTTCACCAAGTGTGTATTTGATATCGTTCATGTTTGGTAATTTTGCATTTGGTATATTCACATTTGGCATGTATTGACTTGGTGGGATAATGTTGTTTTGTTGAAGATCATGCATTGATTGTTTGGTTGATAGATTTGTAAGTTTTGACTTTGATTTAAATATATCATAGGGGAAGGTGTTCCAAAATTTAGATTGGGAATACTCACATTTTTTGTATCATTGAAGTTTGTAGGAGATAATGATGCCATGTATGGATTGTATAAATGTGAGTTTTGATAATCAATTGGTATTGTAAGGCTTTGATAGTTTGGTTGACTTGGATTACTTATGATATATGAACCGAGTTTATATTCCGTGTTTTTTTTTGTGTTTTGACCTTGTTGACCTCTAAGGATTTTAGGACCAATTATGAGATGAAAGATGAAAGGGTGAGTGATATGGGTGTTTGAACTTTTGAGAACTTTGGATGAATACTAGACCTTAGGATTTTTTATTTTGATTGGCTTTTGATTTGGATAATGGACTTGTAGATCCCAAGATGTTAGATTTGATCTTGGGGTGAACTTGTCCAAAGGGGTGCTAATTTAACTAAATGTGTGAGGAAGGATTCATCCACACACATTTAGCAAAACAAGGTGATTTTGATTTTGATTGAAGGATTTACAAAAGTCTAGTATAGATGATTTTTCCAAAGTTCTAAAAGTTGTTTGTGGGATGGAGATGATAAATGTTTGGGATGGATGAAGTGTTCAGTGAACCTAAGAGGGACTTTTTTTAAAAGACCAAGATAGTGAAGAACAATATTTTCCCTAAGAGTACTTCAAACCAAAAGATCAATGTTTGCTCAGAAGACCATAAGAAAAGATAAACAAGCACATGTGTGCGGTTCAATTGATTTCATCTCGATTAATGTATTCTTTTTACCACACCAACTTGTCTTGTTTAAATTTCAAACTGAATGTCTATGTCTTAACTCCTTTTCATTCCACAAGGTTCATTATGTGAAAATCAAAGAATCAAAGGCCTAGTTTCCCTAAGTTGACTTTGGAGAGAACAAGTTGAGATATGGGCCCAAATATTTAGAAGCCTCTAAGGATAAAATCCATAGGGACAAGCAGTAATACTTGGACTCTTGAAGGATATTTTCTCTTTCCAAAGGTTTTGAATTTTGATGAATTATTGAATGTTTGTTTCAAAGTTTGAGATCCAAGCAATGTATTGGAATGACTCACAAATTGCACAACCCTAGGATAGATATGGTCATACTTGTTGAGTCCCCACTCGGATTTCTCCAAACACTAAACAATGCAAACAACTAGAGATTTGGAGACACTGGATCCCCTCCATGACACACACTTCTCGAGACCACCAAATCTCAAAATCCTTAAAATCTAGAGATTAGAATGATTTATTTTGTTTATACAATTGAATAGTACAGATGTGAAGTGGCTTTAGAATGACTGTTCTTGTACCAACAAGTATTTTAGTATTTTGGTTTCCATACAAATTGGTTCTTAGTTTGGGTAATTGGGGACATGGAACATTGTGATTTTCCAACAAGCCATTGAAGGCTTTAATCAATCCTACTAGGGGCTCTTATACTTTTTACAGTAGTACCCTGTTCTAAAAGACACTGTACGGCTAAGGCCTACATACCATGATGACTTGACAGTTTAGTCTTATCCATTTATATACCAGCCTGAATAAAAAACTGGTTAGAGTCACAGTCGAGTTGTTCTTAGGCTGGCCCCTCTAAAGGTAACAAAAGTGAGGGAGTACACTTTTAGTTCGACTACCCAGTTCATGTAAAGCGCAAGGAGGGAACACGTGCACAATGTCTCTTTCTCACGCTAGCATGATTGTTCAATTTTAAACCCAATTTTGAAATGTGTAGATAAATTCTTAGACAACCAATGTCACTAGAATTCTTTTGATTCTCAAGATCATCATGAAGCACGAGAGAAGTACATACGCATTCAAATGACACAAGTTGCAAAAAGAAATTACACGACAATGAAAGCACAAGTTCATTTTAAGCCTCAAAGCAATGATGAGTTCTTTTTAGAGCACCAAGCTTAAATATGAGTTTGTATTGTTCAATTTTAGCCCAAAAATCAAATTCTAGTAAGTTCCTAATGTTCAATTTTAACCAACTTAGACAAAGCTTGAGTTGTTTGTAAATTTTAAGCCCAAAAATAACTCTAGTTGGTCCTAAAATAGAAATGAAAGGAAAAAATAGAAAACCTAAGCTATTACAAAGAGCATTAAAAAATGCTTTTAGGTCTCCAACTCATTTTTCTTCCCTTTCCTACAAAGGCGACGATGTGCAGCAAATGCAACACTCTGCAACTGTGCAAATGCGATGTTGTAAGAAAATGTGGCACTCTGTTGAAATAAAATGTGACACTCTGTAGAGGACAGAGACAGTGAATGCGACGCAATTCCGAAGGCAACGCTTTGTGGACCAAAAAATAAGACAAAAAACAAAAAGGTCAAATGCAGCTCTATAGCAAACGTGACACGATAGTGACGTGCAAATGCAGTGCAACATGGTGAAAGCAGTGCTAGAAGCAAACGCGACACTCTACAAACAAGAAAAGGTGATGTTGTATCTGGAAAGGGTGGAGTCGCTCTCCTATAGCTACACAAAAAATGAAATTTTAGGAAAAAAAAATCAAGATAAATTGGTTAGCCCTCCTAGTGCCAAAATGTAAATGATTATTTGCACCAAGCTAAACAAAGAAAATACAAAAAAGGTTAGTCATTAAAATTAGCACAAACATCATTCCATATGAGATTCTTGATCAAACAAAGATGAAAAAATGAAAAAAAAAGCACAAAAGAAAGCAAATGAAAGCAAGTTAACAAACTAAATAGATCAAACCTCCATCCCATAGGGGGATTGGTGTCACTTTGATGTGGAAAGTGGCCCTTTCCCAATCCCTTTGATAAGCTTCAAGATCCTTGATAAATTTGGAGTAAAGTAACAATGCCTAAGATTGTGGATGAAAATGGATTTGATAAATGAAAATTGCCCTCAAAGATAGTGATAGCAATTGGATGATTAATGGATGAAATGAGCATAATGACTTTGCATGAGATTGTGGATCCATATTGTGAAGAGGATGCTGCTATTTATAGAAATCAAGGGTCGAAGAATGAGAGGATTTGATGAATGTGGGATAAAATGGGAGCCAATGAGAATATGCCAAGTGTCACAATTCTATTGGAGGAAGGTGAAGCACATTTTGGGAAATGTGTGAGTGAAGGAGGATGGAAGAGAATTAAATGAGAATGGTTGATGATTCGAAAGGTTGTAAGAGGAATTGAATGAATGTTGTTGAGATTTGAGAGAATGTAATAGAAGTTAATGCATTTTTAAGAGGAATTATTGAAGATGTGAAAGGTTTTTGAAAACATTTGGAGGGAAATTGAATGAGAGGTTGTTGAGAGGAATATTCTTTGGAATATGCCTTTGTGAGGATAAATAGAAGAATTAAATAATTAATAGAAATCATTTTCATGTGCAACCTGGTTAGTTGACCATGGGTTGATTTAACTCTTGAGGAGTTAAAAGTTGGAGGATTTATTAATGATGATTAGAAAGTGATTTAGGATTAATTAATTAAGAATTAATTAATTGGAAATGAGTTAGGAGATTGTGACATTTGATTTGATTGATTTTAATCAAATGAGAGGATTTAGGGAGATTGAATTAAATGATTTGATTTAATTAAATATGATGAATATTATTTAGAAGAAGGGTGAATTAATCTAATAAAATTAATTATTTTATTAATAGCTAAATTTGCTAATTTTAACTAAATAATGTTGATTATTTAATTAACTTGTTAGTTCAAGGTGACTTAAGAAGAAACGGTGTTAATTTATCAGAATTAGATGCATAGTATCAATCAAGACTTTTTAAGTGTCTACATATGGTATCAGAGCTTTGGTTTTGAAAATTTTGAGTACTTGGATTCTTGATTAAGAGATTGGAGTTTTTTTTATGATCTTGTAAATTCATGTATGTTCTTCTCTTGCATTTCAATATGATCTACAGAATAAAAAAAGTAATTATGAAGATTTATTAATCCTATATTTTCATGTGTTTTTTTGCACGAGATCTAGTGATTGTAGTTATTCTAGTTATAGTGGTAAAAAAATTTTGTTATTTTATAATTTCTAGGAACCTCAAGAAAGTCATATTTAGTTTTTGTTTCAGTCAAGTTGGCCACCATGTGACATAGTAGCAAACAAGGGTTTGAAGCTTAGATTTGTGAACAACATTTTATTAGAACATTTGTTGCCCAAATGGGATTTTCCATTGAATTTGGATATAGATTTTTTCTATATTTGGCCTTAGTTGTTTTGAGAAAAAAAATTGCAAGGATCATACGACCCCTTGGCACACAAGTACAAATATCATAAAAAATTACTGTTTTACACAAAATATAAATCATTAAAATATCACTTAGCACTTTAAGTGCCTATGTTCTTTATGTGTAGGGATTTAAAACCTTGTAGTGGCACCAAGAACCTACAACCATTAGGTCTCCCGCAGAGTGGCTAGAGCACCTATGATCCACGCAATTTGTCAATAGCTTAAATAGCCCCTCGTTGAGTTGTAACTTCCATTGATCATTGCTAACCAAAAGATTCAACCACAAAATGATGGCATATCCTTGCAAACTATGTATTATGTAAGTTGATTTCCACCTATTCATCACCATTGTAGACACTCAAATAGAGGCATTTCCCAAGGGCTACCTAGGAGCTACCAAGGCTCTCCTATATGTCAAATTGGGCCTTTTTTCAAACTCACATAACTTTTGCCACAAGTGTCATATTTTGGAAAACAAATAGTTGACAAAAAGTTGAAGATGAGAATTTTTTTATCTATAGAGGTCTTGATTAGAATTTTTTCCATTTTTTTCCAAATATTATAAGTTTAATCTAGCTTCTTTTTTTCTTTGACATGCCATAAATTTTTCCCTAAAGCTCCATTTTTTGAAACAAATAGTGTTGGAAAGGTATAGAAATGAACTACACAATTACATGGTTTATTTTTCTATATTTTGTATCAAGTTTACTTTGCATCTTGAAATTTATATTTTGGCCATTATGGGCCTATAAAAAGACCTTGTAATCACACTAATCATAAAGAGAAAACATTGTAACATTTGGGAAGGGGTTGATTTATGAGACTAGTGGAAAGGGGGGTGTCTCTTGGTGTATTTTTTGTACATTGAATTCTCTTTTTGTGCATTGATAAACAATATTCTTTTTTTCTTAAAATGGATCAAGTAATAGTTCCTATGCTAACACCCTCCAACTATTTTGATTGAAAAAGTAAAATGTCAATCTACTTTTAAAAGTTAAGATTACATAGGTTAATAATGGGACTAGAAATTCAACCCACAATTGATGCAAAAAATCTAAAATGGTTTAATAAGCATGATGAAGCATTTGGAACCTTTTGTATGTCTATATATCTAGATTTATTGTTTCATATTGAATCTATTTCTACAATAAATGAAGTATTGTCCACATTGGAAAAACTCTTTAGTAAACAAGATGAATTGAGAGATCATCAATTGAAGATGAGTTAATAGGATTAAGTCCTTCAAGTTTTGATACTATAAAGGATTTCTTCACCACACTAAAATCCATAAGTTTGTAATTAAAATAGTGTGGAATTGAGAATGATGATTCTGCAACTCCATCTATTCCCAATCAATTGGTGTGGACAACGTGTACATTCAACTTAATGAACCAACGAATCCCTTATTAAGAAATTCATTGTCCTAGAGGTGCTCCATTTAATTTATCAACCAAGGAATTGTAATCTTTGGATGATGTTGGTGTGCTACATGTGCAACTAAGAATCCTGAATCATCCTAATCAATTGTGTATAGAAAAGTAAAAAAGTGAATATAATTGGAAGCAACTTGACTGAAATAACTTCATCTAGAAATATATTTAGATGAATAACAATTGTTGTGGGGTAACTATAATAACTGCTATAGGTAACTACTCTTTTGAAGATAGTAACTTAACAACTCAACTAAGTTACAACTTATTGCAATAACAATTAATTATTATTCAACAATTCAAGTTAACTATAAACTAGGAAATATAATTCAATAATTCATTCTATTATAATTAATAATCTAAACAACAAAGAGTATTGCAGTACCTCAAGTGGTCCTTGCTTGAGTTGTTGCAATCCAACAATATTCTTCTAAATCTTAACTCAGATATTTATGAAAAAAATTGTATCCTTCTTTATTGCAATGTGAACATATAAACTGAGAACAAAGTGTCAACATGAAGAGTACTTATATTTCAATATACTTAACATAGAATATCTAGCTAGCCTCTCAACCTCTCACAAGATCAAACATATATACAATATCTTTGAGAGTTTGTTTATTCTTGGATTGAAAATAAGCTACAAAAAGTTGTCGACTCTCCCAAAAACATAGGAAGAGGACTGGGTCTCATTTCAAATAGTAAAGAAAAGCTAGTCAAGGTAAGAGTGTTAGAATCTTATCAAGCTTCTACATCTTTTAAAGAAGACAATTATAATTGAAGATGTGCCAATAGGGTAAAACTTATTGTAAGGAATGGCCACTATTATTATAAACATCTTCTTTCCTCCATGACCTAATGATTGCATAAAGTAAAAAGATAGAATGACCCATAAATAAATAATGTTCACAATCCATGATTACTACCTCCATCAACTTTGAAAAACTGCTCATGATATAGGTGATCACCCTCTTTGGATGCAACAAACATACATCATTTTGCTATGGGTTGACAATCCCTTTGTTGTGGGTTGACAAATCCTTCGTTGTAGGGGTTATTTTATTTCAAAGGCATAATTATCATTAATAACCATAATCAACATAAAACTATTATATTCCATAGATATTCACATATTCACACTATGGATCATTTTTTCCTTAATCATTTTTTATTTTTGACTTTTACATGTTTTTGGCTTAGGGATGAATATGAGCTCAAGCAAAAAGTTGTTTGGAAAGGCACGTGATGCGCCACGTGGTGGCGGCAAGGATTTTTGGTTATTGTCTTCCTTTTGGAAGAAAGCTTGGATAAGTGTCAGCTCGACGGAGATTTTTCTCAAGGGCAATTTTCTTAAACTTGACAATCCCTGCCCACTTGACATGACATCTCTTCTCTGCAGGTAGTTTGCACTTTTAGAAGCGATCTCTTTTGGAGTTTTTCAGGGCATGTTGGGTCTTTCTTGTTTTTCAAGATAAAAACTTCGAGCCAGCATCATCAAGCTACGTGATTGGTCAACCAAATTTCTATCAGGTTGTTTTCTAGAATCTGATCATTATCAGATAGCAATATTTGCTAAATATCTAAATGACATAAATGTGGCAGTTGAGAATTAATGAGAAAATATTGTCGTGACCTAATTAAATATCTATGATCGGATCATGAGCTATTAGATGCCAACATTTGGCAGTATTTACTTCTGGGACGTCGGTGGTGGTTCTCCCTTTTTAGCTATAAATAAGAAGAGGCAACAAAAGAAAAAAAAGTTTTAGTTTTAGTTCCCCTTTGGAAAAGAAGTTCTTTTGGTTTTTCTTTAGTTGTAGAGATATTTTTAGAAGCTAAAATCTTGCAGAACACTGCTTCTCTCTAGCATGTTATATTGTTTTTACTCAAACTATTATCGGATTGGCATCTAACCTTTGTTTGTAAAGTTCATTTGATATTTAAGCACAAAATATTTGGAAGAAATATTTGAAACTATGCATGTTATGTCCTTTGTCAAGTTTCCTTCTTTATGATTTTGTTCAGAATGAAACATTGTGTTAAGTTGCTTAATTCAAATAGTTGGAGTAGTTGATTTCCATTTTGTAGGCTTATGTGATATAGGAATAACTTGTTGAAACTGGATTATGTCGATTGAACTTGTTGAATTTTTTTAGTTTCTTTAAGGGTTATTGTTTCTTCATATTATGTTATAACAAGAGGAAGGTTCTATGCAATTTCTGAATGTTTTTTTGTTAACATTGGTAACTTTATGCTTGATCGGACCTTAATGAACACTACCTGTGGAGATTTGAAAGACTACACTATGCTTATTTTTAGCCTTTGTTGCTTGTTCTCTTCCCAACAATGAAGGATTGTGGCATTCTGTGTCTAACATATCATTCATTAAAAAGCAATTGGATTTAAAATGTTGTAAAACCTTTGGTGCATCACCATTCTTTTGTTTTATGTTTACATTTAATTCTACCTTTTTCTACTCATAGAAGAGTTGGCTTTCTATAAAAATCCCAAAGGTATTCAGTGAGGTACAAATTGGTCCCCCACTCGCTAAATTTCCCATAAGGTTGTCGAAGAGGCACAAGCTTTGATGATCAATGTTTTTTTAAGCACACTCGGGGACTCGAAGTTTTTTGAACATCGATTAGAAGTCAAAATATTTCTTAAATCAAACCAAGGAAAGAAACTGGAAATTTCATGTCCAAAATCCAAACAAGAGCATCCTCAAGAGGTCATTTCCAGTACTCCTAGTTACCTTCCTCAGTATCTAGGAGAAGAAGACTTCAGGTTTTGTATCACCTATAAGGAGTAATAGAGCAAGAAGTAAGAGCCCAATATCAGAGCCTTATCCACTCCACCTACAGAATGAACTTTCCAAATCAGAATACCAGTATAAATTCATATGAATCTGTTCTCCATGGCTCATAGCTACCCATGCTCCTAGAAATTTTGTAACTTGGGATAGTGGTAGTCTGCTACAACCACCTACGCCCCTAGTGTATGGCTACCATACCCACTAATTCCCTCAAGGCTATTCCAAATTTTTCCAGAGAAGACTTCAAAACCCCCTTTGAACACCTTCAAGATATAGCGGAGGTATGTAGGATACATAATATAGCAAAGGAAAATATTTCCCTTAGGCTGTTGGTTGCCTCTTTCAAAGGAAAGGCTCAAGATTGGTATCAATCTTTGGCCTTTGGTTCTATCTGATCCTGGGTTCAGCTCGAAGAAAGGTTATTTGAACGCTTCTCAAAGAAGAGAGATCACTCTTCACTACTCCATCAACTAATCACTATCAAAAGAGCTCTACAAGAGGCTTTGAGCGACTTCAACACCAAGTTTCACAAAACCTCGAAAAGAATCCCTGTGACTGCCTAACCCCTAATTGTGATGGTGTTTATGTTCTACCTAAATGTTTTCAATTCATACATCATGGTTATGATAACTTCTATGGGAGGGGATATCTTACTCGACACATACAAGTTGGTTGTGCGTGCAGAAAATAGTTTGATCGATGCTGAAAAGCTTCCACCATGACCTCCAATGCCTATGCAAAAATATTTGGTGGTCCTCAGGAAGAAGCTACTCCAAGAACTTCTGCTACACAAGTGCAACGTCATCCACACTGCAATCCATGTATGTTTACCCCGCCATGCAACTGAGAACATCAAGCTCTTCTTCTATAGTAGCGGACATCAATGATATGAAGAGTCTCATTTAGTCTTTTTCTAATGAGTTAGTTCTCATCAAATGACAATAAGCAACACCTCCAAAGCAAGCCACTCAAACCTATCAAGGGGGAAGGCCATCCTATCAACAAAACATATACCAAGGACCCTCAAGAAGAGGAGGTCAACAAATGGCATCTGCAAACTAGATAGTCCCAGTCACTATGCCGCTACAAGAAGTCAAGGACAACTAATGTAAAGAGTTAATCCCATGTCAGAACAACCTAGCAGAAGATGAGAACGTATGGTGCTTCCCATGCAATGATAGTCACATGCCCCGAAACTATCTAAGGGATAATATGCAACAGAAGATAATGGAACAAAGAAACAAGGGCAGGCTCCCAAATGTGGAAGAGTATGAGTCCCCTGAAATGGAAAATGTCTGCTTTAGAGCGCAATTGTAAGAAATGTCTTTAGAGAAAGGGTTGGATATTGCACATGACCAAGCGCTATTTTTCATGGATAGAGGAAGAAGATGTTGTATTCATGAACGAAGCTCCAACGACTAGTGATCCACAAGTACAGTTAGACTACAACACAAGATCCAAAAGAAGGCTCATAGGAGAATATGTACATCAAACTTTTTCACATTCTCAACCATGACAACTACCACCACAAGAAAAGCAGGCTCCTCCGGTCATCGGTCGACCTACTCCATAACCACGAACTCCATCATTGCAAGAGAAGGAGATGGACAAGATGTTGATCCCATTCATGGTGGATCATTTTCCTCCGAAGATGAGAGAGATGCCACCATTTAAGCCCAAGGTCCAACTAGTAAAAATGATCAATGTGGTGGAACAACTGAAGAAGGCGCCTGCCAACATATCTTTGTGGGATGTCATATCCATTCCTAAACAAAAGGCATTGCTTCAAGAAGCATTGAAGAAGGAATAACAATTATCGCAGACGGATGAAACTTTTCCACATGATCAAGATCAAGATAAAGAACCCACGTAGGAACCTCAAGCTCTAAAAGCCATAGCTTATGTGAACAACACAGTTAATGCAAAAGAGAAAGAGGTAAGCAATCCAAAGCCCACGCCTTTCTTTTTAACACTTATTGTGGGAGATAAGCCTTTGCATAATAACATGATTGATTCGGGAGCTAGTATAATGGTCATGCCAAAGCAAGTGGTTGGTGCCCTAAAACTTAAGTATGAGCCCCTTGAGAAGGGAATCATGCAATTGGATGGCAAGAAGTTTTTGACCGTTTGTCTCATTAAATATTTATCTTTAACCCTCTTCTCACGTCCAAGCCAAATGGTCTCACAAGAAGTAGTGGTGATAGACATTCCCCCAATCTTCAGGATGTGTCTTTCAAG
>VDFB02128507.1:0-16366 GCA_007258455.2 Sequoia sempervirens | reverse complement strand
TTTAGATAGCAAAACAAATCATGGGCCTCATTGATAGATCATCTAGTATATATGATATGCATAAAAATTATAACAGAGGAGTCTCTGCACATTGGACACTTGGGATCTTGGCTAGGTACCATTATAAATTTATAACAGCTTGGACAACCAATAAGCTTCAAGACATCAGAAACTTCAGTGCTCTTATTGTCCTTGACATTCTGCATGGCAGCAGAAACTTCTGTAATCTTGTTGTCCTTGACATTCTTCATGGCAGCAGAAGCTTCTGTAATCTTGTTGTCCTTCACATTCATCATGGCAGAAGAAGCTTCTGGATTCTTATTGTCCTTGACATTCATCAATATGGCAGAAGAAGCTTCTGTAATCTTATTGTCCTTGACATTCTTGTGAATAAGAGATCTGTATGCGGGCAAACTCAGTTCAAGATCTAATGACAACTCTTCTTCATCATTGAAGTTGATAGATCTTGCAATCTTGTATGGAGGAGAGGCCATGCAATTATCAGAGCAGCTTCTCTTAGTTCCAGCTTGTAAAGACAATGGTGATTTTATTCTGCTGCATCCAAACAAATCAAGAGTTCTGAGACTGTTGTGATCATTGATCTGCTCTCCATTTTTCTCATCTGTATGATCAAATCCATTGTCCTCCTTGTTCATTTTCACATCATCCATTGTGAATCAATGCATTACCAGAGATGCAACACTGATAATAGCACTATGTATTGATATCTAAATGAGTCTGGTCGGCTGTAACAAAGAACGGTTTGGAAAGTGCATTGGAAATGATTATCGTAGCAGTGGAGAGAATACAAGCTAATAAAAACACTCTCTTTTTCCCAAGAATATTAAATTTTGGTAGCTTTATTATTTGTCACTATCGCCTTCATGCAAAACTTGAGAATGTTCCAAATTAAAGCTGTACCGTTGCATAGTTCCAAAGAGAAATAAATTGGGTATATAATAATTAAATCTTGGTATATATAGTGGTCCAAAATAAGTTATTATGAGATTTGTAGAAATGAATAATCATTTAATCGCTTGTAGTATGGTAATTATATTGTTGATAATGTACTAGAATTCATTTTTTGGGTAGAGGAGTGTGGTAAAGGTATTTATGTACCTTTTAGGTAGTTATTTATTTCCTAATAGGTTATGATTGCTACTTATTCTATTTTAGACAATTTTAGGGTAATGCACTATTACTAATAGTGATTATTTACTCAACTGTGGGGTCTTGATAGTTGATGTTCATATTCTAGAAGTTTGCTTTTGGTATTTTTATTTCTTGAAGAGGACGAAAAATATTTAAGAATGTTTTCAATCCATTTTGAGGGTTGACACTCTTATTTAACTCCATTTGAAGATGAATTATTTATTTTCATCCATTGTTAGAGAAAATTGTGAATAAAAGTAGCTCATAGATTAGTGGTTTAACTCTAGTTACTTATTCAAGGTTTATAAAGGTTATAATTGGATGGATATTTATTTATATTTATCATATTTGACTAGTTATATTGAATCTTTAAGAGTATCTACTTATCCTATTAATTTTTTTCCTTGGTATTTTGTAGGCCAAATATTGGTGTTACAAGACCATTTGCACGTGCATTGTCTTTGTTTCCATGCTTTATAATACTTTGAAATTATGATTGCACTACTTATGACTATGATAAGAGGATTTGAAGGACTTCCTTTAAATTTTGACATTGTTTTGTATTGAAAAAAAGGTGAACCTAAGATGCCATATTAACTTATGTATGTGTATTGAAATATAAAAATAAGATTAACAAATCTGATTATATGTATGTGATTGCACATTCATCATAATATAAAAATAAAAAAACAAGTATGAAACCAAATTTACGTGGAGAAACCTTTTCAAGAAAAACTTGATACGAGAAAAGAGGGCATGTATATTATTTATCTTCAAAAGAGAGATACACCAAAATAAACTTCCTTGTTGATCTCCTTTGAGTCAAATTATTCCATACACCTACAAATAATCCAATAAGATTCTACAATCTCAAGGCCCCAATTTATAAAACTGTTAGTAGGTAAAACCATAGTGGTAAACTGAAACAAGAGGTGCCAAAATCACTTGCAAAAACCCACACCCCTTCCTTGGAAAACCAAGATTCATGATAATAAATTAATTAATGTGTATAAAGCTTCAACATGGGCACCCAACCCATAGCCCCTTCAGCTTTTGGCATTCAAGATCTGCTTCGGTGACAATTCAACTTCTAGATGGAGAACCAATGGAAACTTGTTTTGGACCTCCAAATTTGACACCCCACTCAAGACTCTTCACATTCCCAATTTAAATTTCTAGGAGGGATAATTTTTTCCTCTAGTTACATGTAACCTCCACCAACATTAAATTCCTAGGAGGTATAATGTATTTAATATTGCCAATATTAAATACATTTCTCTCATGTCCTCTAGGACACTTTCCAAGAAACATGGAGACATTTAAAAATGACAAAAAATTTCAAGGTAAATGTCACCTAAGCTAACATTATCCCACTTGAATTATACATTGCAATTATATCTAAGAGATATAGATAATAAATCAACTATAGTGATTAAGGCCTATGGCCTTACTGCACCAAGAGAACTTATCATTGGTCACTAGCTTTGTGAGAGAATCTAAAACATTATCCAAAGTGTCAAAATTATCAATCAAGACCTTACTATTCTCAACCATTTCTCCCAAAAAGTGATCTTTATCATTAGAATTCTTAGTATGCTCATATTATCCATATGATTTTTGTTCAAATAAATAACACTCTTACTATCACATCCAATTCTCATTGTCTTGCAATAAAAACCAATGCCATTACCAAGTCTTTGTAACCATACTACCTCCTTGGAGGCATGTGTAGCAGCCATATACTTTTCTTTAGTGGTGGAACTGTAGGGTTCCTCTTACTCATCCAACTCATTAAATCTCCAAATAAAGTAAATGCATAGCCACTAGTGGACCTTCAGCTATCCAAGTCACCTACCTAATCTATAGAAAAAAATCCCTATATGTCTAATGACTTGACTACAACATTAGTACTATGATAAACCAAACAATAATTTAAAGTACCACACAATTATCTAAACACCCTCTTAACAAAATTACAATGCTCTTTACCAAGGTTAGACATGAACCTTCTTAGAACTCCCACTACTTGGGCTATATCTAGTTTAGTGAAAATCATTGCATACATTAAACTACCAAAAACACTAGAATATGAAACCTTAGACATATATTCAAAATAATCATCATAATTAGGACACTTATCTAAGCTCAACTGAGTACCAACTAGAAATAGAATATTAGTTGGATTACGATCATGCATATTAAACCTTCACCAAATTGTATCCACATACATAGTACTTCGACTTAATCAAAGCTTTTTGTGAGCCTATTCTTTGCTAATTTCCATCCAAAGAATATATTTTCATCCCCCAAGTACTTTATATCAAATTTGATAGAAAGTTATGACTTGAGCTCCCTAATCATCACCTTACTATTACCCATGAACAACATATCATCAACATACAAGATAATGATTGGAATTTGATCATCAATAACCATAATATAAACACATTGATGCTCCTCACCCCTAAGAAAACAAAAATTTATATACAAAAGCATCAAAATTTTGGTACCACATCCTAGGAGACTAATTCAAACCATACAAATTTATCTTCAACCTACAAACTAATTATTCTTTTTCTTTTACAAAAAAATTGGTATGTTGTCATTGAAATGAAGAGAAATAGGGGATGCTAAATATGGAATGGGGGAAAATGTTGTTGGGGTGTGTTAATGGACCTATTTTTCCTTATTTCATTACGAAATGAGGTCTACACAAAGAATTGATTTGCAACCCTTAGGCGAGTCAAATTGATGAGGGAATCCACTAATTTCCTTATGATCTTGACAATGGGGGTATCAACATAAACAACACTTTTGGGGTAAAAAATAAAAATAGTAAATAAAATCAATTATTCCCATTCAAACTTGAAACATACATTTAAAGCATATTATAGACAGAAACAACAAAATTTTAGAAAATTAGGAAATGGCGGAGTGATGTGTATCTGTCATCAAAATGAAGATTCAAGAGGTTACCTAGCACTCATTTTCCCATACATAAATGGATCTTTTTTGAAAAGGTTTGAATCAACTTTCAGGATCCTCTAGTGTCAGTCTATAGCTTTTGTTTGGTCTCAGTTTTGATGTTAGATAGTCAAAAATAAAGTCTGTAGGCGAGATTCCACGAATTGAAAACTTTGAAAACTATTTCTAACTTTGAGAACTTATTGCAACTTTGACAACTTTTCCAATTTTTCTCTTCAAGAGATCTTCAATCCTTCTTCAACCTAAGATTTGCAACACGAACACAAGAGGGAAATTTTTTTTTTTTTGGGTTAATGGGGGTTTACCTTGGTCAAACCTCATTTGGGTAATTAAACCTTGAATTGAAATAATGAAACATGAAAGGAATGCTGAATGAACAATGTAATGATTTTGATAAGGAAGATTAGGTTTTGAAGGGATCCCAAAACCCTTTACATCAAGAGAAGGTTGCCAAAGATTAAGCAACAAGCATCAACAACCCTGAAAAAAAAATGTTGTTAAGGTAACCCCAGACAAACCAACAACTAAACCAGCAATAGAACATTAGCAAAAAAAATGACCAAACACAACTAAAGTAAATTATCTAAAACCTTGGCTACCTCAATATTACTAGAGATAACATTATCATGCATCTCCACCACATCTTGAAGCTCTTAGAAAGAAATAGTAGCCCTTTCATAGGTATTACTCTTGGTTTGTAGAAACAAGCCCTCATCCAAACTATTCTCCATCTGATTCTTGCGATTAACATCAACAATCACCTCCTCATTCTCCCTGAGATCTAACTATTTACCAATCCACCTAAGAGCCTTTTCATTCAACAGAGTCAATCCTGCGCACTAGAATTATGATACTAGTTGCTAATTTGCACCATCGACTGCAAATCACTACAAATCTTATTAAATTTGTCCTCCAAAGAAACAAGTCACTCCTCATGAACCCTATGGACATTATCCTCCAAGGACACTAGCCTCTTTTCATGGTCCCTACCCATTTTCTTAGCATCCACTGCCACCTTGTCAAGTAAAAAATTTATAGTTTTAAACTTTCTTTTCATCGTCCATTCCATTTTGTTATAGTTAACTAGTGCCACACAAACACTCTACCACTCATTCAACTTAGCATTAAGATCCTTGACCTCCAAAAAAACCCATTTGAACAACGAAAGGATATTTTTAGTCCCATCCTCTACCATTCTATAAAAAACCTCCAGGTAAATTTCATCCCAATTCAAAGGCTCGGTAGACAGATTATCAACATTCTTAGGTTGACACTTTGGATCCACACTTTCACCCTTCAAAGCATCCTCAACAAGAGAATCCTCCAAATCAAAAACTTCAACCTCCACCCATTGCTTACTAGAGTTCACTGTCGAGTTTTCCAGGAACTCCAAAATCCCTTTCTTGTCCTCAACTTGGTCGAAACCCTTATAGTCAAGGGTCACCAACCTAGATTTCATAAGGGAAACATCCCCATAAATATTAAAGCTATCTACCTCAAGACTTTTTTCTTCCATACGGTGCCCATTCTTAGCCCTGATGCTCCCCTATTTCTCCTTATTAATAAAAATAGGGGACACTCCTAAATATTTTGCCCCTTCATCAACCATGTTATAAACCTCGTTTCTCATCCATTTTATCACCTTTCTTCCCCTTAGACCCCCTCTTTGCACTAGATGACACAACCTTCTTCATTTTAGTGTTAGTCTCATAACCTTTTGACCAAGATTTAGAAATCTTTGGATCATGGTCCTTCATAGTCTTACCATATTTATCCAATGAATCCAACTCTTTAGAACCATCCTCCTCATAATCTCCATCCCATTCCTCTGCCAATTCCATCATGTCATAACTAGGTGCAAGCCTCTTATCTTTTCGACCACTAGAAATCTTAGGAATTTCAAGAATAAACTTCAACTTGATATGGTCAATGATAAGTTTCGTGACACCCTCATGGAGAACAGATTTATTCAGATATTTCATATGATCTTCTATGCTAGTTTCCATCAAATGGTTAGGGAAATGACACCAAATTGTTGTGTTTATTTAAAATTATTTAACAACATAAAATAGTATCCATAGATAATAAAATACATGCCATCAAGCATGAAATATTTCATGATAGCTAACACCACATCTCTCCGTAGTGGCTTAATGGAATAATTTTCATACCCTCCCCTTCCCACACACCCAAGCTTATCTTGTTGCTTGCCCTTGAAGAAATTGGCCAAAGCACACTTAGAAGCGCCACTGTAAAATTTCTTACCCTTCATAGGTAAACCAATAATTTTATCAATTAAACCATTGATAGCATTCATCTCCACCCCTTGGTAGCATAAAATTTGATTATTCCACCCTTTCACAATTCACTTTAGTAACCTTAGAATCAAACCCATATAGTTTAAGAAAATAAAGGAAAATTTCCCCTTTCTTGAGGTGCTCCCACACAACCGCATTCCCACTAAAATATTCACAAGAGAGAGGATCATGTCTGTAATGATTGCCACCCATTGCAACCAGATACACCCTCATCACAACCTTCTCCTTCTTCTGATGAGCAAAAAAAACTAAAAGGGCCATCCAGAAACACGGCCAAAAGGCCCCTAGAATCCATGTAAACCTGATAGTGTGAGTGCACCCAGCTATAATTACCACTTCCATGAGCTTGTTTTCATAAGATATGTAATTATTACTAAGACGGGGTTTTAAATCTACACTCCTAAACCAAATCAAGAGGAGATAAAGCCAACAAAATAAACACTTATCTTCCAAGGTTTCCGCCGCCATGAAAAGATAATTGATCATAATAAATGATGCTTTGGATATTAATAGGGATGGTGTCATAGGAATACCAAAATTTATGAGACAAGACACCCCATTCACAAAACCATCAACAAAAATATTTTCCTCACAAAAGACATGCAAGATCTTATATAATTATCAAAGGAGCCAAGAATAGATAGGAAGCCCTCTATAATATGCAAGATAGACCATGATGGGGGATTCACCTTCAAAAGAAAAGTGATAATATTAAGGAAATACCCATCCAACCACAACTTAGTCACCCTTGCCTCTTTAGCAAGAAGGAGGCCATGATAGGTTGTTGATGCAATGACTAATATAATGTTGTAACACACCAAACCCTTGCATGAACCTTTGGAGGATTGAAATGTTGATCTTGATCTTACATGAAATGACTTCAATGGAGGTGGATCTTGATACTTAAATTTTTATTTGAATCTTGGCTTGGATCTTTGAAACCTACATCACAATGTTAGCTCCAAAAATATGCATGATTGCAAAAGACTTTGACATGATGCTTGAGATCTTGAGTGCTACAATAAATCACTGATAAATCTACTCTTGAATTCCCTTGATCCTAATCAAGTTGCTATATTTTTTCTCACTTGAATTTCTAGGATTGCCTAATATTTTGAAATTATGAAATAACCTTGTATTTATAGGTATCTATCCTTAATTTTCTAGAAATTAAACATCACAAGCAAACATTGAAATTTGAATTCAGGGACATTAAAATACCACCAAAAACACATTTTAAATTTAGGTTCAAAGGCCTAAGGATAACTCATTTTCCCATGGGAAAATGTGTCCCAGGTCCCTTTTATTGGAAAACACATTGCTCAAGTTAAAGTATTATGTGTTGAAATTGATTGTTGTTGAGTTTCCCCTTCGGAAAATGTAATTTATTAGGACTGTAGATGTAAAATAGGGATTATTAAGGCACTAATAAGTCCAATTCAATTGAGGGGACCCAAACAAAGTGTGAAAATGTAAAGGAGTACATTTTCCTACACTATAGTCACATATAAATTTCCTCCTCAAGGTCCCCATGCAAGAAATAATTTTTAAGATCCATTTTCTCTAACTAAAAATAACAATCAATAGTAATAGAAAATAAGAATCTAATAAAATTTAATTTAGAAACAAGAGATAAAATTTCACCAAAATCAACTCCCTCTCTTTAGGAGTAGCCCTTAGCCACTAATTGGGCCTTGTGCTGCTCTAACCGACCATCTACACCAAATTTCTTTCTAAATACCCACTTTGAACCAATGGGCTTCCTTCCTTTGGGAAAACTTACAAGATCCTAGGTGTCATAACTATCCAAAGTTATCATCTCCTCTTGCATGAACTACAACCAAGACTCACTTTCCTTTGAAGGGAGAGCATGCTTGAAAGTTCTAGGTTCATTGTCATTACTAAAAAAAGGAAATACACAATGGTAATTTGATGGGATATACTTGTCAACTGAATTCTGTTGCCTTGTGGACCTCCTCAAGGTAGGAGAAATGAACTCTACCTATTCTTCTTCTTTTGTGTGCTCATCTTGCACATCCTTTGAACTATTTGAACCCTCTTCTTCTTATCCATCATCAAATCCATCTAACTATTCTTCCACATGTACATCTTGCTTATCAATCTTTGTCTGAAAGTGTAATTTCTTTGTCTTACCTTTCTCCTTTGGTTGTTCTTCTTCCGAGTAAGCTCTAAATTCCTTAAAAAAATCACATTTTTGGACAAGGATATTTTGTGTTAGAGGATTTCAAAGCTTATAACCTTTTACATTCTCACCATAACCTAGAATGACGTATTTTTGTGCTTTTGGATCCAATTTAGATCAATTCTTTTGAGGCACATGAAAAAAGCCTCGCAACCAAAAACCCTTAAGTGTGAAACAATTTAAGGCTTTCTAACTATCTATGTAATTCATAATTTTTATCAACATAAGCTAAAAAATGATATGTATTAACTAAATAACAAGCAATACCAACTAATTTTTTCCAAAAATAATTATCAATTTTAGCAAGTTGCTTAATATACTCCTAGCTCTTTACATTATGGTTCAGCTTGTTCTTTCTACCGCCACATTTTGTTGAGGAGTATAAGGAGTTATTTTTTATAGAACTATACCTGCATGCTTACAAAATTCATCAAATTATTTGTGAACCAAATATTTTTGGGATGTGGAGCCTCCCTTACATTGCTAGGGTGTTGCACCTAAAAGGACAGGTACGAAAAACATTAATAAATTTCTAGAAAACTATTGCATTGCATATGTGCTAATACCCGATTTACATTTTAGCTAGTCAAGAGGTTGTCTGGGCAGGGTTGGAACCTGAAGGGTGTCCCACTTTGGACATGCCTATGTATAGAAGCTTTTCACAACTCACTAATTAGGTTGGAATGAGTAATTATTGTCTCAACAATGACACATTATTGATGGAGATTGTAAGAAGACTTGATGGAAACCCTGAGTTGCTCAAAGTTTCACCTAAGGTTTCTGCCATGGTAATGAGATTTGGAAGTTTTTACATTTAGTTAAATAGATTCACTTATCTTAGAATTGAAGGTTTTGGGAAGGCTCTATTGAGGTTGCCTCATTATCCAACTGATTTTCTTATTTTTCTTGAAGTTTACTAGCAAATGGCCATTGTGAATGTTAAATATTTAAACATGGGAAAGAAGGGGTATGTTTTTCCATTGTCCATGCCTTCATTTTCCTATAAAAGTAATAATATTGCTAGGGGTGCAAAGAAATCCCTGGATGAGTTTAATTTTTAGTATTTGTTGATGAGAACTAATTTTGATAGCAAGGGATATGTTATCATAATTTGTATGAAGCTAGTAGTTATGAACATCGCCCAAATATTGAGGATTTTTTGGAAGACTATACAAATGAAGGTGAGGTGCAAAGGAGAAGTTTTATGAGGTTGACCTTAAAGTAGATACAAAATTTTGGTATCTTCCTTAATATTCCAAAAGATGTGGAGTAAGATTTGTTGCTTATTGATCCCAAATATTAGGCCCCTATTGCTAAGCGCTTGTATAGAATTAATTGGTTAGATGATGAAGTCTTAGATTTGATTGTTCATTTTGCTCCTGTTTTGAGAATAACTTCAGAATGGTCAAATGGAAAATGGTGGAAAAGTGTAGGTTCTCCTCAGGAGTAAAGAGCTTCACAGAGAAATGAACAAGGGAATGTATAGGCCTTGGGCATAAAAATTTCATCTAGAAAACAATGACTAGGTCCTCTGGCACTGGCTCACAATCTGGAGGTGACAAAGAAAATACAAGAGACATAGGGGCTAAGTTAAAATCAATTTGTGAACATGATAATATTCCCTCCTCGATACCTAAGAAAAGTGCTAGTTAGGAAAAACTGATGCCTATAGACTCCATATATTTTCTAGCATATAATTGAAGACAATCCTTTTCCCACATTCTTTGAAATTCCTCCTTCTCTAGTACGAGATAATTTTGTTTCTATTTAGTTAGTTGAAAAAATGGAGAATATAAATGTTGAAAGCAGAGACATCGAGCTTGTGGATTCTTCTCCAACATGGTTAAAGAAGCAGTAGAGAAGAAAAGGAAAAATGTTCCTGCAATGAAAGCTGAGGTTGATACAATTGCTATGCTGCTACAAGGTCACCAAAAGCCCAAAATGTCCAAAAGGATGTCACAGATGGTCATTGATTCTTCTTTTGGGCATCAATTGCTAGAAATTGTTGATCTTATAAAGGGCTGAATGAAAATGAGAGAATAGAGGCATATTACAAGGTTACTCACATTGATATGGGGCCATCTACTTTAGACAATGATGTCTATCATGTTGATTACTCTGTTAATGCATTAATTAAAAGAGAAAAGGAACATAAAAAGGAGAACCTTCAATTGCAGTCTCATATTCTTTCTTTAAGAAATTTTATTTCATCAATTGTGAAGATCAAGGAGAATTTCAATTCCCTCGACGCGGACCTTGCAGATGAGTTTGGTGAAAATATATTGGATGTTGCAGACATATCAAAGCAATATAAAGAGGTGTATAATAATGAGGTAGGTGATCTAGAGATAGCCACTACAAACTCATTCAGAAAATTGAGTAATTTATAGACCTATATGAGCGCATTCAAGGTTGAAAGTGATTAAATCTATAAAATAATTGTTGGGTTAGACTATACGCTTTCAAGATGGAGGACAAGGCTGAAAATTACCATAACTCTAGTAAGAAAAAACATTACTGTAATTGTCACCAAGTACTAGGAATACATGCAAAGAGTAAGTGCACAAGAGGCATTATTGGAGCAGTAGGAGGTGGAGATAGTTGGAAGCGAAAGAGTCAGAGCTAGAACCACTGATTAGTTTTAGTTATTTTATTTTCTTTAATTTTTCTCTCTTGATACTTCTAAGTAGTTCTTGAAATAGGGGTGGTCGAATCCACTTCCTTGCTCTGTAAAGTGGCTTGCTCAGTCTACTTCCTCCTAGAACAGATTGCCCCTATTTCAAGGTAGTTCCTGTGACTCCAGGAGATGAGATGGAACAAAAGGCTCCTACTCAGCCATCAAAAAGTCCATCACCACCATTTTTGGTGGAGAGGAGACTCCTAGATGGGAGTAGGAGGGAGAGACTAAGAAGAGGTTGGAGTGATAGCGGGGGGAGTCAACTCTAATGCTTTGGCAATGGGCCTCTTCCCACTCACTACTTTAGGAGTAGGAGTGGTAGGAGGCCGCAAAGGTTGAGACATAAAGGATTCCCCATGTGGACCCTTCCTTCTACCATGTAGGTAGGGCCAAGGTCTAGGGGGAAAAGTAGGAAGGTCAAATATCTGAATCTAATTGGCTCTATGCCAAGTAGGTAACATCAAATATCTTATATAAAATCTAGGAGTACCCATCCAAAACTCATCTTCAGAAAGGGAGGAAAAAGTGGCACCTTGAGGAAGGGTAGGCCTCTCCTTTCCCTTTCAAGAGGAGACAACTTGTTGCTATACTACTAGAGGGGTCATGTTCGGCTATCCCTTTCCCTTAGTTTTGTACTTTACGTAATTTTGGTAAAGTAAGTCTGTTCTAGGTGTGTTCTAGGAGGAAACAAACTAACTGGGGTCGGCCGGAAATGATCCAATGAATAACACCCATGGGATACCAATGACTAGTATCCAGTGTCATGCATAACGTGAATGACACCTTTGTCGGAGAACTTTAAACATTTGTGAATAATGAAAGTGATTATGTTCAAGGAAGCTAGCCACGAATGCCCAACTTCACCCTAAAGAGATAAAATTCCAGAATAATGTCAAATGTTGTATCCATAGCCTTAGGTCCAACTAGGATGAAAAGAGTTATAGAGCCATACAGCTTAAGAGAGAGACCATCATGTGTACGTATGGTAGTCTTAGTTTCTTTGTATTCCTCCCTCTATAATGAATTTAACCATAACTTCTCTGTAATAATATTTACTTGACTCATGAGATCAACTAGGACTCCTATCACAATTTTTCCACTGAGGTGAGTAAGAATGTATAGAGGAGAGGGCTTATTATTCAAAGACAAGTTCTATGAGGTGAATGTCACATCTTGCAAACCAGTCACAGGTTGCAGGAGAGGAGTAACTAAGACCATGTTAACATATGTCGATGGTTGAGGGGAAGCATTGGAGGGGTCAATAATAAAGTTTGTAGAATGAGATTGAAATGGGTTCATCTAAATCTAGAACACACTATTGGCCTTCGTTACTGATTTATTTGCATTTTGTTTCTTCCCATCGAGATGGATGGTACTGTCATGGATACAATCCTATATCTCATGATGCAGGTGCATACAACATTTGGTATCATGCTCATTGACATGATGGTACTGAAAAAAAGCATTCACATCATACCAATCAAGATAAGGTTCCTTTAGAGGTCGAGGGTTTTCCAAAGTTATGATCTTATCCTTCAACAAATTTTTTAGAATGGGAGAATAAGATTTTGCTAACTTTGTAAAATTCTAGTTGCGTTTGAGGCCATGATCATTAGTTGCAGCGACTACATTTTCAATAGCCTTTCCTTTTCCTGAGATAGATACAAAAAAAATTCCTTTTGAATGAGAGCATGAGGAAGATCCCACAAACTAAACTACCGTTTATCGATAATCTCACAATGTGGCACACAAATGTGCAAAGGAAGGGTATTTCATTATGGAAAACTTCTACTAGGCTCCTTGCAGGTTTCTTATGAACACCTTTTTCACATCAAAGTCGAGCAGTGGGTATGGGATCTATGAAAATTTTGCTTGATATCATGCTATGAAGGCAATTATCTTCTCATTATCTCCCTACTTACATCAAACAAGATTTGAGAAGGTTATCTTCAGATTGATGTTCGCCTTGAACTAACAAAGAAATTGATTGACGAGATGATCAAATGAGAATATGGAGTTATTTGGAAAGAAATAGTACCACTCGAGTGTTGTGTCCTTGAGAGTTAGGGGGAAGAGTTTCACCATCAAAGCATCATGATGAAAGAAATCTAGACACATGGTGTTGAAGCGTGACACATGTGTCTACAAATCACCTTTACCACCATAATTTTCAAACTTAGAAATCTCCATTCCTTGAGGGAAAGGAGTACTCAAAATTGCCACCAAAAATGGACTATGTCAGAAGAAAGGCTCTAAGGCTCTAAGATAGGTTGGGTGGAGGCTTGAGAGAGGCTCGCCAACTAGTTTTGCAGCCGAACCATGTTCTAAAGAAGAGCATTCAAAATAGGGTCAGAGGATGACAAAGGCCCAATGGAACCTCTAGAACCACCACCACCAGAGCCACCTCTAGAGCCACTGCCAAAGCCACCACCACAAGTAGGACCTCCATCAGAGCCACCTCCATTACCGAAGCCACTACCATAACATCCATCAAAGCCACCTCTACTAGTGCCACCCTTGCTACCAAAGCTGCCACCACTCATTCCACCAGAGTCCCCATTGCCAAGGGAAATAGGAGGGTTGAAGTTGAAACCAAGGGGTATTCTACTCACCTTGATAGTAGGGGGATTTTGAGAAGCATAGGTAACTCTAATCAAAGGGTCTATTTTAGACATGCATACAGACATGGTAGGCATCAAGATGCCTATTTTCCTCTCATAGGAATCAAGTACCTCTCCCTAGGTAGTACCTGATCTAGTCTTATATGAGGGGATATAGGTTTTGGTCAGATTAGTAAGGCCACATAAGAAATCTATGCCTTTTTAATCCTTTCTTAACAGATACCTCACCTCACTAGCAAGTCTAGTGGCTCTAGCCATGTTTAGAGCTTTCTCTAAATTATTTACAAGGTCTAACAATCTTTTATCCAATGCCACAAGGTTTTCCATAGGGATATGCACAACATCATCCTCATTCATAGATGAATCCATAGTGGACGTTGGAGGGGTAGGAGCATGAGTGGTCTCGTCTAGGAAACCTATCTCGTTGGTAAAACCTATAGGAAAACTAGTGGTAAGGTCAATAGCCAGACTATTAGAAAAACTGGAGGTGAAAATAGAAGTGACCTTCATCTTTTCCATTTGTAGGTGTCACACATTTCTCCTAACAATGTACTCAAAAGTTGTGGACTGGGTTTTCATGCTCATAAACCTTCACAACACTCAAGTTTACAATAGTCACCAGGTGCAAGGAAAAAGTCTCAACAAAAACAAAAATGATAAAAGTAGTTCACGTTGGGTTCACCAAAATGTAAGGTAGGGGGACCAACCACACCAAGGCCCTAGGTCATGAAGAGCCAAGAGAGGAGGGTTGGCTTATCTTACCACAAGCTAAAGGGTTTTTAAGGCAAGGATAGAGAATTTAGAGCACTCTCAAATGCTTCTATCACTCTACATATCAAAAAGCCTAAATGGGGCTAGACAAGCTAGTTTTTGCAATTTGAACTACACCCCAGATAGCTCTCTACCCAAGGAAAGCAACGTAGGTCAAGGATGAAAACATGACACGTTGGTGTCTCTTTGGTGCAATGACATTTGTAAGATAAAAAAGTGAAAAGTGCAATGTAAAACACCAGAAAGCCTACTAATAGTCTAGGTAACTAAGTTTAACAAAATGAAAAGAATGATAAAGTCAGAGAAATAACTATATAATTGGAAAACAAGGTAGATGAAAGTAAGGGTGACAAGGATCAACTCATTGAGGCTCTAGTTCGCCAGTGAGTTCCACATGCGCATTCACCTACACATAGCAAAGAGAGGGAAAAATGGTGGGCTTTTAGGGGTTTGCCTCAGTCAAACCCCAACTTTGGTGTTTCCACCTCCACAGATAGCCAAGAAAGTGACAAAGTAGAAAAATCAATAAAGAGAACAAATGAAAGAAATCGAATAATAAAAAAGGCAGTATGCTACATTAATTGACAATCAATATCACCTTCAAAATCAAGGTGCTCTCAAGCACGTAGAGGAGGCTAAAAGCTTGGTAATGACTACGCTATCACAACAATGATATAGTAGCCCCTTAGGACACCAAGTCACAACTCCAATGGTGGAAAAAGTGTAGGAAGATGGATAGAATTGCTCAATGAAGAATGTTGTGAAAGTGCTAAGAGAATGAAGTTGAATGCTCAAGATTTCAATAATTGCTAAATAGATGCTAAAAAGATGGATTGAATTAGTCAGATAGGCATTTCAAGATCAAAATGGGAGGGAAAGAGCCATTTTGAGGCCGGCTAGTCGACATAGAGGTGTTACGCTTCATACCCAATGGAGAAAGTAACGTCCCTACGCACACCATAGATAGGAGTTTGTCACATTCATGTTTTATTTTCTAAGTTGAGGGGATGAAAAAGTGGAATTTACATTAGGGGTGCAAATTCACTCCTATACACATAGAAATGGGCATCCAACAAATTCATCGTTTGCAAATCATTGATGGAAAATTTGCTGTCAGGAATTCATCGTGGAAAAATTCACTGCCATGAAAAATTCATCGCCAACTAAAATTCATTGGAAACAATTCATCGTGGGGAAAATTAATGGCATTAATATTTTTTAATATATATAATTTTCACGTCAATTACAATTGACAATTTTATTTTTAATTATTGGTGTTTATTGCCCATAGTAATTTCTATTCATCTCAATAGTAATTGTTGATTTATTGAGACACCCATTATGTTTTACCTATTTAGATACCCCATAAATAATAATTATATATCTCTCTATTTTCAATTGATGCATTGAGATGATTTATTTTTGTGTTAGGTTTGGTTCTATACATCTCAATAGTAATTATTTTTTATGTTTATTTTGATATGAATGTTTTTAACATGATAATATATTAAAAAATAATTTAGTTTTTGTGTTAGGTTTGGTTCATATAATTTCTATTCATCTCTTTTATTTTCAATTGCATTATTTTAATTTGTTTATTTTATTTGTATTATTTTATTTTATTTTTATTTCTATGCCT
>VDFB02128506.1:0-13905 GCA_007258455.2 Sequoia sempervirens | reverse complement strand
GGTGTGACTTCAGGGTGTCGCCGATACTTTGGTGAAAGTATCTTTGACATATATCACCTTCATCATACTTTGGAGTGTTCCTCTATAGAGTTGGATGATAATCTTTCTATTCATATTGATGAGCTTTCTATTGGAGGTGTAGCCAGCTAGATTGGTTTTTTTTTGCAATGCTCAAATTCTCAAATCTGACTATCAATGATGCTTACATGTAGTCATTTGTGTCTGTCTATGTCTCTAATCTAGCTGTTTAAGAGCCTTTGTTTTAAACTATAATTGCAAAGTCTATTGTCTAGCTATTGTAGAGCCCTCTAAATAGATATATATTTATTTTGTAATTATTTTATATATATTAATATATGGGCCTCTGTGCTCTTTGCAAAAAAAAAAAAACTCACTTGTGCATGGGGAACCTTTTGCTAGAACGTCATGTCATTGGGTCTAAAGAATGCAGGGGCAACCTATCAACGAGCAATGATCACCATTTTCCATGAAATTTTGCATACCACTATGGAGGATTATGTGGATGACATACTAGAAAAAATCATCAAAGGATAAGATCATTTGACCAACCTAGAAAAATTATTTAACAGGCTAGAACAGTACAACTTGTGTCTCAACCCAAAGAAGTGTGTATTTAGTGTGACTTCTAAAAAATTGTTGGGCTACATAGTATTAAGAAGAGGTATCAAGGTAGATCCCACCAAGGTAAAAGCTATACTAGAAATGCCTCCTCCAAAAACATTGAAGCAATTTAGAAGTCTAGAAGGTAAACTATAGTCCATTAGCAGATTCATCACATAGTTGGCAGACAAGTGCCATCCATTCACCCATTTGTTACACAAATATATAACATTCAAATGGGATGGAAAATATGATCAAGCTTTCCAATAGGTCAAGGATTATTTACTCACTCCTCTAGTATCAATGCCACCAATTAAAGATAAGGTAATGATCCTATATGTATCCACAACACCGATAACATTAGGAGCTTTCTTAGCACAACTGGATGACAATAACAAGGAAAAATCGGTCTATTATATTAGTCAAACATTGGTGGGCTATGAATTGAACTATTCACTCATAGAAAGAGTGTGTTTATCTATCGTCTTTGTGATAGAGAAGTTGAGACACTACATCTTAAATAGACAAGTAAAGCTAATATCAAAAGTAGATCACCTAAAGTATCTATTGGAAAAGGTAGCTCTCACAAGGAGGATCACTAAGTGGGTAATGATACTTAGTGAATTTGACATGAAGTACATTGATAGAAAAGCAATCAAAGGACAAGTCATAACAGATCAATTAGAAGATGCACCGATGGAAGATCATCAACCTCTAACAATAGAATTTCTAGATGAAAGTATACTTCTAACTGATTTTTCTAGTCGTTCGACCTTGTATTTTGATGGGTCCCACACTCAACATGGCTCAGGAGACAGTATATTATTTCTCACACTGTAGGGGGATAGTATACCTAAGGATTATAGGATTGTTTTTTCATGTACCAATAACATTTTTGAATATGAGGCTCTAATCACAAGATTGAAGATGGCCATAGAATGGAGGATAAAAGAACTATAGGTCTATGGAGACACCCATCTAGTCATCAGGTAGTTAAAGGACTAATATCAAACAAAGGATAGCAAGCCTATGACATACAAAAGAATGGTAGACAGTTTCAAACAATACTTTTTCATCCTCACCTTTGAATAGGTTCCTTAGATCAACAACATAGCAGTTGACACTATGGAAATAATAGGTTCACTCCTTGAAATTTCTCAAAATATTCCCAAATATAAATTCCTCATGGAGCAACTACTTATACCAACATTTGATATGCCAAAATCAAAAGTTGTTTGTGATGTTGTTGGTCCTAACTCACCTTGGTACCAAGATAAACATTTGACTATATCCAACATCGTATCATAGCTCCTGACTTAGTGACAAACCAAAAGAAAACCTTTCAGTAGAACAATTTGATTCACCATCTTAGGAGATACCCTATATAGATGAATTCTAGACAGAACATTACTTTAATGTCTCAACGTGGAAGCAAAAACCGCTTTACAAGAAGTGCATGAAGGTATTTGTGGGTCTCCCTTTAGTGGACCTAACCTAGTATATAAATTGTTGAGAATAGGTTATTATTTCCCCTCAATGGAGTAGGAATCCATTCATTTCTCAAGGAGATATTTCCAATGTCAACATCATAGTGATCATTTTCATGCACCAACACAGGAACTGAGACCTATAACAACACCATGGCCTTCAAATAGTGGGGACTAGACTTGATAGGTAAGATATCTCCTGCTTCATCTAATGGGAATAAGTATGATCACCACAATGGAATACTTCAAAAAGTGGATATAAGAAATTCCATTAACTTACATAATACGGAAATAGATATCCAAGTTTATCTTGAATTATTTGATCTATTGATATGGAATTCCCTAAACTATCATAACAAACAATGGAACCCCATTCAAAAACCAAGATTTTTGTGAGCTTTGTTCAAATTTTTCTATCCAACACCAATTATCCTTGCCTTACTATCCCCAAGGAAATGGTTAGGCTAAAGAATCTAATAAAACCATTCTAAAAATACTAAAAAAGATTGTTAATGATGGTACAGGGGCACTAGGTGCTTCATTTTTCTTATTTTTGTATTTTTTTGTAATTTTGGGTTGATAATGGGTTTTAGTGGTTCATAAGGTAATTTACGACCATATTATATTGTATTCAATTCATTTTTGTAGTGGGTTTGGTCGTTGGTAGGAAAAGTTGTAAAATTACTAAAATTATAAAAAAATTGCTAAAAATGTTGCATGACAACTTTACCAAGTTGTCAAAACAAGTGGATTTCAGTTACATGCAAGGGTAGAAACATGGGAATCAATTGAAAAAGGTTGGAAAAGGCATGAATAAGCTCTAATGGTCGAATGCAAGGATTGTTGTAGTGAATTTTCAAACTTTGAATGAATTGAAGCAAGTTTTCTATGTTTTTCTCAAAGTTGTAGCATTTTATGTCATCTTGTATGGGTTGTATAGTCCATAAATCAACCTACAAACAAGTGCATCATGTTTCTATATGAATCTAATTTATTTATCCTTTTGTAGTATCAAATTTCATCGAGTATTTTAAAAGTTATGGCATTTTATTTGAAAATAGTCTAAAATTGTTTTTTTTCAACATTTCAGTCCTTTTCTACTATTGTGTATAGTATGTACAACCTATGTACTAGTCTAGAATTAATTTCATGATGTATCCTCATTAATATAATTTCATTTTCCTTTGGTTGCATCAAATTTCATTGGGTTTGAAGAAAGTTATTGCATTTTTCTCAAAAGTTGTCAAAACACTAGCTAAGACAGTCAATAAGCAATAAAAATGTGATATATCAGGTTCCCACCATGAAAAAATAATGAAATATTGAGAAAATTTTTATTTTAACATGATAAATAACCATGCAAGTTTTTTGGTTTTGGATTGCATGTGTGAAAGAGATTTCTTGGAAAATTTGCTTCTAATTTCCATGAAAACAGTGGGAAAACCCTCTCATGGTGTTGTTTGATCAATTCATTGCCTTGATCCCTAAATTTTAGGTTGGTAAGTGTTGGTTGAGTCTTTAAGAGAGTTCATTGTAGGTCTAACAACATATTCAAAAGGAATTGACATTGTACAAGTAGTTTTTGTTTTGTGTAAGAAAATTGGTGTTGAACAATTAATGGAATCATCTTTAGAATGTGTGCAAAGGGACTCCAAGTTGAGTAGAGGGTTTGAATATCCCTTAAGTGACTATCTTAGATCACTAAACCACCTCATCTAAGTGGGGAAACACTAAGTTGCAAGTCTTATTGAATGAATGTTTGTGGTCTTCATCAATTTTTAGTTGATTCATGATCTTAAGGTCTTAGACAAGTTTTCCAATGCAAGTGCATTGTCCCAAGATTGTTGAACCAAGTATTTTTATGAAACCTTTGCTAGAAGTCATGAAGCCACATCTAGGAGCAACAAAATTTTGTTAATTTTTTATTTCCTTTCCTCTCGGGTTTGTGTTTTAAGTCAGTTCATCCTTCCTCTACATCAAATGACACCAGCCATGATTGAAATTTGTAGCTAAATCCAACCTTATGGGCTTATCGAACCAACATCTGCACACCTACGGGTGCCACACCTTTTTCCTTAGTCTACGGATCTAAAGCGATCCTACCTATTAAATTTGAAATCCCCTCACTGCAAGTATCCCTAAAAGGAATGGTCAACAATGAGGAATATCGAATGTCCAGATTGAATGAGTTGGAACTCCTCAATGAAAGGAATTTGAGCACATTAAACCATCTCCAATTTTATCAAAATCGGCTCAAACAAAGCTACAACAAAAAGATAAAAAAAATAAAGTTTGTGACCTAGTACTAAAAGAGAATAAAAAAATCCAACTAAATCAGATGGAAGGGAGGTTTGAGCCAGCGGCTGGTCTTTACTATCACAACAAAAGCCTTCTTGACTCAGAACATTAGTTGGCTACTCTAGAACGCTTCCAGCTGAACGCTTTAAGATAAAGTATCTCAAAAAAATTTGCTTGGGCACTCAAAACCATCTGGTAAAAAAAGCCGTCAAGAAAAATAAAATATTCTTTAAGTGAAAACCTCTTTGTGGCATTTTCGGACATATGCCATGTAAAGAAAAGAAACTTGAGTAAAATAAACTTTTTTCACAATTTGAATCACTTCTTTTGCATCTTTGTCTATCAACATATAAAGCATCACATTTGTCCATAAATAAAATCTTAAATAACCATGGCTAGGTATTCATCAAGTGTTGAACAAATAAAATCATCTCCCCACATGAAGGTAATCGTGAGGAAATAGTAACTTATTGGATCCTTGTAAATCCCATCATGGTCGAAAAACTATCAAAATAAAAAACATCCAAAAAAAAAATCAAAACAAAGTAAAAAATAATCAAAATCCCAAAAACATGTTATGCTTTAGGTCAACACCAAATCAAACTCATTGGTCTCTGCATAGCAAAATGAGCAAAAGGTAATATTTTATCAGCCCTTGGGCCTTATATTGTACAGGAGTGTTACTAATGGTCTTTTAGCTTAATTAGTCAAAAAATTCCGGAAACATTGAAAATTCAGCATACTCATATCAGAAACCGGCGAACTCTATATGGATAATGTAGACAAGGTCATCATTGATGATCCCCTAAGGCCCTAGGTTAGTCCCCCCCCAAAAAAACACATTCAAAAATATTATCAAAATTCAAAAAATTCATAAAAATTTAGAAAAAATCCAAAGACAATGTCACTCAATATAGTCAAACTACAATGTCTCTACATTCATCATGTAGGCAAGGTAATCTTTGATCAACCCTTGAGGCACTAGGTCAGTCCCTTTATGTAGTACCCCTCTAGTTGCTTCTATGTGTATCAGATTGTTTGTGTTCGTTTGCTAGTCGTTTAGCTATTTTGGATACTAGATTCTATTACTTCTAGTTATGTCACTGATGTTATGTTAGTTGTTAAACTTTGTGGATGATTCATTGAATATCGAGATTATCTGGTTAAGTTTGTATGAAGACATTATGATAGATGTGTGTGTGTTATGGATATGTTGTTTCTAAGTTTTAATGTGGTCATCATGATGTGATTGATGTTTATGATATAATGATGCTTGTCAGTCTTGGTGAAGAAGACAGTGTAGCACTACTCACTTGTGAGTACCCTGTTGTGCTACGATTCTTCTTCACGGTGTGTTTTTTGATATATGATAATATGTTTAACAAGTGATGTTTTATGCAGATACAGGTACCGATTATCGGCTCCACTTGCTTGTCAGGTCTGAGCGTACCCTAATCCAATGAAATTATGTTGAACTGGAGATAGTGGCCGACTGAATGGTATCAGTATACTAGTTGTTGGCATTTGTTTTCGATACATCATGTGATTTTGTTTGTGTTATTTTATTTATATTACTATTTAAATTTAGTTATTAATATTTATTTAATATATTTGATTAAATGCAAATTTGTTTTAAATTAGATTAAGCGTTTATGTTTTATGTTTATGGTTTTAATTTATTATTTAAATTAAACGAACTCATTTAATTAAAGAGAACTCTTAATTTTTGTGAAAAGAGAACTTTAAAATTAATTAAATGAATTACTTGTGCAAATAGGATTTATGTGAAAAGCAAATATTTTAAGAGTTGTTTTCAACAAGTTAAAAATATCTGAAAACATGACTTGAGGGAAAATATCTTAGATATTTAATAATTATAACTGATTGAGAAATTTTTGGGAATGCATGATTACAATCAGTTAAGTTGTATCTTGAGGTAATTAATTGCATTAATAAGCTTTTAGGGGGTTGCAATTTCATTCACGACATTTTTTCTGGAAATGTTTTGACGACAGTAGTTGTAAGGAAAGCTAAGGTGCGGAAACAACTCTCCTAACGTCAAAACCTTAGGGAAGAATGCAGAGATACTTTTGAATTTTAAATTTCAGTCCAATTAAGATACACTTGAAAGCAATAAGAGAAATAGAGAAATAATCATACACAGATGAACACCAGATTTACGTGGGAAAACCCTTACGGGAAAAAAAACCCACCACACCAAGAAAAACCCCTTTGTATTATAGTAACAGAAATTACATACAAAGTACGAGCTTCACTCTCTCTGATGTCAATCTACAATAGCATAATCATAGACAAACCTTGTACAAAACATTCAAGATACAATGCTCTCATAATCAAATTCTCACTGATCACACATCGAATCGTTCATCTCACTGATCATCCACTATTGATCGAACCGAACATCATCTGCAATTATAGAGTATATCCATGTCGCTCCTATCTGTCAAACTTCCTCACATAATGGCCACAAATACTGATCTCCAAATGCTCTATCTGCTTTCCTGACATCATGGGGACTACTCATCGATAGTCATCACTCAGTCAAAGGCATTCAACCTGTGTCGAATTTCGGTGAGACACTAACAGTGTCTCCCTGATGCCACAAGACCTGATTGTCATTATTGCCAAGAGTCCTAACCATCGGCAAGACGTTACACCGAGTTCACAAGTTGCATCGACCTCAACATTCTCATTGGTGAGACAATCACTATTCGATGAGACATCATACCGATGTTCAAAGGCCACATAGATATTTGCTTTCCCTTCGGTGAGACTATTGCTCTTTGCCAAGAGATCATACCGATGCCTTCAAGTTACACCACAATGTTCCACTGTCGGCGAGACTTCGTTCGTCACTAAGACTTCATACTGAAGCCTCCATGTTACCTCGAGACCACCTTTCGCCAGGAGTCATACCAAATACATCCGATAACAAACACATGTTGCATTGTCGGCAAGACTTACCGCTATCACTAAGAGTTCTTACCAAAATCTTCAAGTCACCCCGAGATCAGCATTCGATAGGAGTTATACCAAAGACACCCCATAGCATCGGTGAGACCAACACTTGTCACCAAGAGTTCACACCAAATCCTTTGTGTTACAGCGAAGACTCCAAGTGTAAAGCTGTCAGCGAGACTTTCCATATTGACAAGACTTCATACCAAAGCATATGAGTTACTCTGATGATACAGTCACCACAAGTCTCTACGAGTGGAGTGAGATAGAAATTGTCACAGTGATCATCATGTCACAGTGATAGGTCCATTTAGCAAGACTAAAACAAGGTCTCAGCGACCAAAACTTTTCACAAGGTTCCAAAGCTGCTAGTTGGCTAGACAATATGGATGTCACACTAACTTGGATCTTTAAGAGGTTTCAGCTTGTGAGATTGAGACACATATTTCCAACAATCTCCCACTTGATGAAAATCACACAGGAACCTCCAGAGCACAACAAAACTACTGAAATTCATGGGCACTAAGGCCCATCGAATTGGCACACCACCTGAACTTGTCTGTGCTCACTGGCTTTGTTAATGCATCTGCAACATTCTCTAAAGTATCCACTTTTTCTAATGAGACCTTTCCATCCTCCACCATATCCTATACAAAATGATACTGTACATCTATATGTTTCATCCTGGCATGGAAAGTAGGATTCTTTGCCAAACAAATAGCACTCTGACTGTCGCAGTAAATAGTTATTTTCCCTGCATCAAAACCAATGTTAGAACACAAACATCTTAACCAGATTGCTTCTTTATAGGCGTGTGTGGCTGCCATGTATTCTGCTTCTGTAGTGGACAAAGCGACTATAGCCTACCGCTTACTCATCCAACTCACTGCACCACCATTCAACATGAAAATATATCCACTGGTTGATCTTCTCTCACACATCCCCCCTACCCAATTAATCCACATAGCTCAGAATATCGAGAGTCCTCTTCAGGATTCAAATCCAAGTTCCATGGTAACAAAGATATTCTAAAGTGCCCTTTGAAAGGATCAAGTAACACTCTCTTTCATACAAAGATCCTAATGTGTCCTTCCTGTGATTAGCTATAAATCGATTTAAGTAATTCTGATCGCTTAAGTAAATGTCCGCCTTGTATGCACTATTGCATACATAAGATCACAACTCAGCATCTACAGGCATAAGGTATACAATCGTCATGTCTCCTCCATCCTGCAAGAGATTCTTTGGATACCAACAGATAGCTTGCCTCGCAAAACTAGAACAACTAGCTACGGTAATCATTCATACAAAATCTCTAGAACAGCCTTTTAACATACTTACTCGACCGAGCCAAAGCTTTTACTCTTCTCACCTCGGTTATTTCCATTCTTAATATAATTTTAAGCACTCAAGATCTTCTTATTTCAAACTTTGTGGTGACAATCGAGACTTAAGATCAAATCATTAACTTACTATTGCCCAGTGAACAATATATCATCAATATAGAGAGCAATAATAAGAACTTGATCACTTTTGTAATACACAATGATCAAATTTGATCTTTACAAATCCCAATGACAAAAAAAACATGTCAAACTTTTGGTACCACATTCTAAGAGACTGCTTTAACCAATACAGAGATTTATTCAACTTGCAAACCAATCTTTCTTTACCTTTTTCCACAAAGTGCTTAGGCTAGGATATATAAATCTCTTCTTCAAGATCACCATGAAGAAATGTTGTCTCTACATCCATCTCTGTTTCGATCTCTAATATACGCAAGGACAAAAGAAATCTAATTGACGCCATTTTAGCTATATAGGAGAAAAAAAAATTTTCTCCATAATCAATTTCTACCCGAATAACCCTTCAAGAACCAACCCTCGCCTTATATTTTTCCAATCACAATCTTTAGACCTATTTTTATTTTTAAATACCCATTTGCAACCCATAACTTTTTTACCGTTGGTGCAAGTAATGTTCAAACCTGCATCATTCTTTCTAATGATGCCATTTCTTCATTCATGGCTTCCAACCAAGAGTTTGAATTAAACATTCTAAATGCCTCTTTCACAGTCCTAGGCTCATCAGTGCTATAAATTAAAGCATAGGCACAAGTAGAATCTATCAAAGAAAACCCACACCTATCAGGTTGCTTTCTTTCACAAGTTGGGACTTCCTCACTTGCCGAGGTTGTTCTTTCTCAACGTAACCTCTAACTACTTGAGCCTCCTTAGTTCTCAAAAATACTTAACTCTTCAATTCCTCTCATTTGGTAACGAGGAATTTCAACTACATCCTTTTTGTTTTGTGATTTTGTCTCCGGACGATATCTAAAAGGCCTCTACCAATGAAAGACAACAATTTCTATTGTACATAACCTTCTCCTCAGACAGGATTCCAAAGCTTGTATCCTTTGTTAACACTATAACCAATAAAAATACATTTGATGTACCCTTTGTTCTCAAATTCTAGATCTTTTTCTCATTCAAAATACATGGCCATGCCCCAACAATGTCTTAAAGAGCTCTCACTGCACTCATGCTTCCAAAGGTGCTCTTCTCAACAAGAGCAGAATTAGGAGAACAGCCTTTATCAAGCACATGTTGTAAGCAAACCCACCCTAGAACTTCCTCTCACCACAACACTCAAAGATACTGCGGCTCTTCCACTCCGCTGTCATGAGCTCCTTGCAACTCCATTTTGTTTTCGGTATGCTCATGTCTTTTAATCCCATGATCTTACAAGACTTCCTCAAATCATCTGAATGTAAAAATTCACCTACTACCTACTCCCAAATACTTTATTTTTCTTCCAATCAGATTTTCTACAAGGTTCTTAAATTCCTTAAACCAATCAACACTTTTGATTTACTTTTCAAAAAATAAACAATGTTCTTCTCGAATAATCATTAGTGAACGATACATAGTACCTTGACTTAGACAAAGAAGGAACATTCAATGGACCAAAAACATCAGAATGTATATAATCAAGCAAACCAGAAGATTTGTGAGGATTGGAATAAAATGAAACACAGTGTTGTTTACCATATATACAATGTTCACAAAACTCGAATTCGAGGTTACAATCTTCAAGCCCCTCAACCAGGTTTTTATTATTCAAAGTTTTTAAACCTTTCTCACCAATGTGGCCTATCTTATGATGCTAGAGCATAGTCTTTTCAGTTGGAAGTTTAACTTCCATAGAGTTTACACTATCAGGAACTTTTTCCTCTTTTCCTCCATGAATAGCTTTCTGTGAATTTGTAGAGACACTATTGCATTGCACACATGTGCATCAATCTTATACAAGGTACCAATACGAGCACCTCTTGCTAGCACCATAGAGCCTCTAGTCGTCTTACAACCATTTCCAGAGAACGTGACTTGCACTCCAATATCATTTAGCATACTAACAGAAAGTAGATTTCAAGCCAAACCTGGTATATGCATTACATCATTGATTCCCTTCACTCTTTCATCAAGGAATTGAATTCTGACTCTTCCACGGCCAACAATTTCCAAAGATGAATCACTTGCCAAATACACCTTTCCACCATTGTATTTTTCATACTTCGTGAACCAGTCTCTATGAGATGTCATGTGGAAAGATGCTCCAGAATCAATCATCTAGACATCATCTGATGCCTGAGTAGCCAAGGCTGCAATGAAGGCGTCTACATCACTCTAAGAAGATTCATTATCGGAAGAATATTTCTTCTTCTTTTTCTCCTCTCTACAATCCTTTCAGACATGACCAGGTTGCCCACAATTCTAGCACTTCACCTTGGACTTCTTGCCAAGAGACTTTGATCTCCCCTTTGATTTTGATTTGGACTTTGTCCTTTCTCTTTCCTTTATCTTCATCTGCCCTCTAACAAGAGCCTCCTTCAATTATCTGTAAGATTTCCTCTCTCATCTCTTCTCGGATAGTTAGTAACATCTTCCATCTTAAAAAGTGGATGTCGATTCTCACATCACCAAGGATCCCAAGAATCGAAATCAAACATGCTTTAGAATGTGTTCAAATGATCACTGCACCTCCTTCCTAACATTCTCAAAAGAGTACAACTTCTTCCTCAAGAACAATTTTATTCACTAAGGACTTGCCTTGATAAATAGTCATTGGGGTCTTTCCACAAGGAAGGTAGTCTTTTCTTCATGAACATCTTAAGAATAGAGTTTACAAATAGATTCTATCAGCCCCCTTTGATTTTCTATCCCAAGGTCCCAATCCTCTTGTTTCATGTCTATAGGGCTGCCTGCATAATAACAACTGCAAAAGATCAATAATGATCAACTACAACAAATCTTCCATCATTTTGTTTCCACAACTCAAAATTGCTACCTATTTAATTTCTTAATTTCTAATCTTTTCCCCCGGACGGCTTGCCATCTTAACTCAGAATTTGAATTACCAAACTTCTACAAGACTCCCACTGAATAGAAATTGACTCAAAAAACCCAACGTACCCACAAGGATAACACAACTGGCTAGGCTCTGATACCACTTGTAAGGAAAGCTAAGGTGTAGAAACAACTCTCCTAACATCAAAACCTCAGGGAAGAATGTAGAGATACTTTTAAATTTTCAATTTCAGTCCAATTAAGATACACTTGAAAGAAATAACAGAAATAGAGAAATAATCATACACAGATGAACACCAGATTTACGTGGGAAAACCCTTACAGAAAAAAAAAACCCACCACACCAAGAAAAACCCCTTTGTATTACAGTAACAAAAATTACATACAGAGTACGAGCTTCACTCTCTCCGATGTCAATTTACAACGACATAATCATAAACCAACCTTGTACAAAACATTCAAGATACAATTCTCTCATAATCAAATTCTCACTTATCACACATCGAACCGTTCATCTCACTGATTGTCCACTATTGATCGAACCGAACATCATCTGCAATTGTAGAGTATATCCATGTCGCTCTTGTCTGTCAAAATTCCTCACAAAATGGCCACAATAGACTAACTTCCAACGGTTCCCATTCAGCTTCTCTGATTGGTCATAGACTCACCATGTAGGATAGTCATCACTTGTTCAAAGGTGTTCAACCTATGTCGCATGTCAGTGAGACACTAACCATGTCTCCTCGATGCCACAAGACCTGATTGTCATTATCGCCAAGATTCCTGACCATCGGCAAGATGTTACATCGGGTTCACAATTCGCATCGACCTCAACATTCTCATTGGTGAGACAATCTCTATTCGATGAGACATCATACCGATGTTCCAAGGTCACATAGATATTTGCTTTCCCTTCAGTGAGACTATCACTCTTTGCCAAGAGATCATACCGATGCCTTCAAGTTGCACCGCAATGTTCCACTATCGGCGAGACTTTGTTCATCGCTAAGACTTCATACCGAAGCCTCCATGTTACCTCGAGACCACCTTTCACCAAGAGTCATACCGAATACATCCGATAACAAACACATGTTGCATTGTCGGCAAGACTTACCGCTATCGCTGAGAGTTCTTACCGAAATCTTCAAGTCACCCCGAGATCAGCATTCGACAAGAGTTATACCGAAGACACCCCACAACATCGGTGAGACCAACACCCGTCACCAAGAGTTCACACCGAAGCCTTTGTGTTACCGCAAAGAATCCAAGTGTAAAGCTATCGGCGAGACTTTCCATATCGACAAGACTTCATACGGAAGCATATGAGTTACTCTGATGACACAGTCACCACAAGTCTCCCCGAGCAGAGTGAGATAGAAATTGTCACAGCGATCATCATGTCACAATGATAGGTCCATTCGGGAAGACTAAAACAAGGTCTCAGCGACCAAAACTTTTCACAAGGTTCCAAAGCTGCTAGTCGGCTAGACAATATGGATTTCACACCAACTTGGCTCTTTCAAAGGTTTTAGCCTATGAGATTGAGACACATATTTCCAACAGTAGTTTTGAAAGGAGATTGCACAACTGTTTTGATTGTAGAAATAATTTGGGAAAAAGAATTGCTGTAGTGTATGGGTTTAGTTGTACTCTTTACGAGCATAGAAATAGTTATCTATGCATCTTTAAAAATTTGTGTATAAATCTGAGTGTATGTAATCTTTTGGACTGTACAACATCTCAAGCTCTTAACAATTACCACTTTTCATTTGATGCCAAGAGAAATAGATTTTAGTGGATACATTGTTTAGATGAGTTTCGTACTTTGTCTCCTTCGTTTATCTCCTGCAGATTTCTTATTCTTGCGTTTCATGTCCCATTAAATAAGTTTCTAGATATGATGAATGACCGCTCATACCCAATGCATTTGCTTGAGAATGTCTAAATTCTTTCTATTTGTTCTCAAGTGCGTACCTTCATCCACTTCTTTTCACATTTTCTGGTGGCTATATTTTACATGCTAATGCATGTTATCGTATGTTAATCCATTTGGAAATTAGTTGATCCATGTAGTTCTCATTGCCTGCTAAAACTATACTAGTGTGTTACATGCCATATTAATCGTGGTTGTTATAAGTTTAGACTATGAG
>VDFB02128505.1:0-26182 GCA_007258455.2 Sequoia sempervirens | reverse complement strand
CATAATCTTTCTGGTGCATTTGCATGGTTGAAGAATCTTTTCCTTGGTTTTTTTTCATGATCATCAAGTCAATCTCTCTAGGGGTTGACTTAGGAGAATTTGATCCTAACAATTTAATAGCCTCACCAATATACTTCTAAATAAGACTATCTCTTAATAATAAATGAAAGATGGAGAATTCAGCGAATTAGAAGACAAAGGTGAGCAATGTTCCACATCAAATCCATAAGTTATAGAATACATTTGTGTTTATGATATTGACCGAGATTTGAAGAATCGACACACTAAATAGTCACAGTCCTACATACGATTTCAAAATGAAACACAAAGAAAGGATACCATTTTTTAAATCAAAATATCACTACACTCTATTAAAATTATTCATCCACATCAATTCTAAAACTAAGTATCTTAACCCTCTTCACATTTAATTTATAATTTAATATTATTCAACTATCACTCTCATTCTAACCTAAATTGATTTATTCTAACTAAAAAAAATTATTTTCCTACTATACCCCTTTATAATCCTTCATAGTTATATAAACTTAAAAGAGGATACTAAGTACTATAGGTCTATAGAGGGATAAGAGCTCCACATAACTAAATATAATTGTAAACACGTGGTAATTAATTACTTTATATTGGTTTTAAAGTTGTGATTGATAATTATAAATATTGAAATTAAATATGGAAAATAATAAAGTTAATCATAAAGGTATTTAATTTTCATAGTTGATTAGTGTTCATTATAGTCTGTTATTTTTATTAAGTAATATTTTTTATCTTTTGTGGCATAACTTGAAAGTTAAATAAATGGAATGTTGATATTGTCTTTTGTTTGTGATTTATTGATAGTTTTGTGTATATTAAGTGGTTATTGGGTAAACCTAATGGAAACTCAATCACATGCTTCTATTACACCTAAGTATGTGAGTCCAAGATTGAAGTTTGTATACTAAGTGTTAGTATATGTGAGCCTAGTTGTGAACTCAATCCTTGTACTACAACTACACATAAGTATGAGTAAGTGGTTTTTTATGTACTAGGTGTAAGCGTATGAGCATGAGTTGGACCTTACTCCCTTTGCTACCCTTAGACCTAAGTATGTTGGTTGTCTAATATCTTGAGAACCTAGGAGGTTGTTGTACCCCAAGATTTTGGATGGTTGGAGAAAGGAGATTACTCTTCTAATTATAGCCTCATTGCTTGGCATACCCAACTCATAATGCTTTAGTTGGTGTTAAGGTCATAAGCATTATATTGAAAAATCTATATTTACATGTGCACTACATCACTATGAATTAGTAGATCTATGACACTAAAGTCCTAGTGCACAAGTGGTGTGGCCAAAATTTGAAGAAGCGACATCAACTTTGAGAAAACTATGAGTTTAGTGTCAAAACATCTAAACATCTAGGACATTTATTTTAAAGGGCTTTAGGGCCCCTTCAAAACTTGTTTTACCCATATAATAAAATGATTATGATGACTAGAGTTATCAAGAGAAGAGGAAAACCTTAGGCCATGTTAATTCCGATGACCAAAAATAGAAGTTAAAGAAAGACAAGGACTAGGTCAAAGTTTTAATGTCAATGCCATATTATTTGGTGTGTCAATGATGATTTTCAAATATTGCATGGGAAAGAATACTAGAGAGTTGATTTTTAATGTGCTAGTCGGTGTGGTATATATCAATCTTGTAAATAGGATTTGTCTATGTGAAAAACATTTGATTGCAATTTAAAAAGAAAACTAGAATTAAAATCATTGTTTTAAGTTTCAGTCTTAAGTATCCTTTAATATGAATCATAATCAATATGTTTTTTATGTTTGCATCAAAGATCAATGCCATACCTTCTTGCTTCAAGGGAACACCTACCAAATTCAATCATAGGATGCCATAAGATAGGCTTAAATTTTCAATTGTGTATCTTCTAAGAGTCAGAACTGTACTAACGGTGTTTAATTTGAGTTTTTCGAGTTTTTTTTGTCTATGTGAAAAACATTTGATTGTTATTCAAAAAGAAAATTAGAATTAAAATCTTTGTTTCAGGTTTCATTCTTAAGTACCCTTTAATATGAATCATAATCACTATGTTCTATATGTTTACATCAAAGATCAATGCCACGCCTTCTTGCTTCGAGGGAACAACTACCAAATTCAATCATTAGGATGCCATAAGATGGGCTTTAAAATATTCAATTGTTGATCTTTCTTAAGGGTCAAAACTGTATTGATGGCATCTAGTTTGACTTTATTGAGTCTGCTGAGATCATTTCATTTGATAGAGACGTGCATTTCAGTCAACAATTGTAATTTGAAACTATGATAGCTTCAAATTATGATCTTAACAAGATCTTATAGTTTTGATTGTGCCTTTCAATTAGCCAATTAAAATGTTTATGGTTTCAAATAATGTTGTTAGACTATCAAATTGTGTATCCTGCTAAATTTAATATCTATATCAATGGCATTCAATAAAATGTTCAAAGTTGTTTATTGCGAATATTCAGTCACAATGACTTGTTAATTAAACAAGGGCTCCCTTCTCCACTCTAGATAAATAATAGGTTGCTGCCCGACTTAATTTCTACGACTCGTGTGTACACCCAGAGAGACAGAGACAGAGTATCAATATATTCTTTATCTAAATCTCCGATTGGCCTTTCATCATCATTAACAAACAACAATATAATGATATTATAATCACGAATTCATCCATCTCTAATGGTTCTTGTTTCGTATTATACTTCACTCCTGATTGGGGACAAAGACGTGTGACATCAATTTGTTCTCAATAACATGTATTGAAACGTGGACTCCACATGGCACAATTTAGACCAACGTTAAACTTGCGAAAACCTTAGAAAACCCCAACATGACTATATAAAAAACCATGAATTTTCAGCAAAACCCTATGAATTTACTATGAAGAAACATCCATCAAAAGGGAGGGTAAAATAAAACAAGGACCACATATACCACTCCTTAAAGGTCTCTTTTACGCTGGCATGATGGCAAACAAATTCACAATGGCACAATTTCACAACTCCTTGACCCTATTACAGCACTTACTCTTAACTGTCTTCGTTTTTATGTTGGATAATGTTTTTAGTATTGTATCCTTCCAAATTCAGTATCATTTGATATGTCGAGCACTTGGGGTTTCAAAGTCCAAATAGTAGGCAATAAATGGCCCCCACTTGTATTTTTGGTTTTTGCTTTTTAAAATTCAGTAAATTTGTGTAGGGATTCAAAAGTCTGGACCAAATCAGACAAATGCGACCAGCCCCAAAATTCCGGATTTGGTATATATGCTTCAAAGTCCAAATAGTAGGCAATAAATGGCCCCCACTTGTATTTTTGTTTTTTGCTTTTTAAAATTCAGTAAATTTGTGTAGGGATTCAAAAGTCTGGACCAAATCAGACAAATGCGACCAGCCCCAAAATTCCGGATTTGGTATATATGCAGTTTGATAAAATTCTGACCTGGGCAATAGAATTTTCATTATGTGTGACTATGATCATATCACTGAATTTGCAATACATATTCTCATTTGTCCAAGGTTTCTTTTGCAGCAATTTCAGCTGAAATTAAAAAGATTTTAAAAATAGTTTAGGTTTAAACTTTAAAGGCCTGATACTTACATTTTATTCCAAATGAGGTTAATCGTTTAACAATGGTCTGCCAATTCTTGCTTTTTACCTATCTATATGTATAGACAATAAATATGCAATATCATTGATGACAATAGAAAATTAAATTAAATGCATGTGAGTCAGCCAAGTTCAGGCAGTAAAATTCATTGCTGCCAACTCAACATATAACTCTACATGTCTAACAGAGACTCGCAGTCTTAATACTGTAGTTAATTTGGCATGTGCTGTGTCTGTTTGCCAAAAACAAAATGTTGAGAGAAATAATGATTGTGTTTCATCAATTATCGGATATATCCTTCAACTTACATAATTGGAAGGCAATTAATGCAAATTTTCATTGCAAAATACATATTTGATCTTCACATCTAAATGTAGTTAATTGTTTGCAAAAGTATGTCAAAATACACATAATCGATGATAAATTAATTCTGCAGATACAAATAGATTACAGTTGTGGAGCTGTTGCCACGGCACCAAGAATCAGTTGATTTTCACCATTAAAGAGAGCTATAACAAGAAATGAAGGAACAAGATCAGATCAACAAAATGAGGACAAAAGGAAGCCACAAAAGTTGTGGCTTATAACAAAGTAAAGGCACCAGCTATAATCTTCAATGCTACACATTCCTTCTTTGACAAGTAGAAGATTCCCAAAAGTTGGTAACAGTCTACATAAAATGGTAGTTAAATTCACTGATCTTGGAAGGGAATAGCACATTTCTAAGGGTTCTATGAGATGAAAAACCTTTACACCTTTGGAAAAATTAGATGACAAAATTATCAATCATATGACATATTACATCAGCGCCTTCTGATTGCATCCAGTACCATTTTACCTGGACCAACAAATCCCCAAAATGTCCACAAAAGGTTAGCTTAATTGAAAGCAAGTGATATAACCAGCTCTAAACCATAAATAATAATATATTACAATGACAGAAAAGGAAATGCTATCTAAATTTTACCAAACAGTGCCATTGGTGCAGATGTGGGACTTAGCAGGATAAATAATTTGATAATTGAAGAGCATTATTTGACACTATAAACATTTTAACTGGCTAATTGAAGAGTATAATCCAAACTACAAGATTTTCCAATAACAATCATAATTTTCAAGTTTCAACCGACTCAAATAAGTGTTTTTATGAACTGAAATGATTTCAGCGAACTCAATATTTGAAGTCAAACTAGAAGCTGTTAGTACAATTTTGACCATAGTTTACACTTTACATACTCTCTGGTTACTCTCCGAGTAGCCGAATAATCTCCAAAAAATTTGCATTCCGAGTAATTTCTGCTTTTACTTGCGAGCAGTATGCAGATGGATTTTCTCCCATCAAATTATTGAGTAATTGCCAGTAGCTCGCAAAAAACCCATAAACTTGGCATGTCTGTGTGTGTATATGCATGCAAACTTGGCATCTTGTGTATGTTTATAGATATGTATGTGTGCACAGTGCAGTCCTGAGTATACACATACATAAATATCCACACACATTTGCCAAGTATTTGTCAAGTATTTGCTGAGTTTTTCCCGAGTCAAAATTTTTGGGCTTGCCAAGTACTCTCCAATTCCAAGTATGTAAACTATGATTTTGACCCTTAAAAAGGATGCGCAACCAAAGATTCTAGCCTTTATGTTCAAACTAGAAGCCATTAGTACAACTTTGACCCTTAAAAAGGATGTGCAACCAAAGATTTTAGCCTTTTATCTTTTGCCATCCCAAGGACTCAATTTGGCAGTGGTTCCACGAAGCAAGGTGCGGCATTAATCTTTGATTTTAACATATAGAACAGATTAATGATGATTCATTTTAAAGGATGCTTAAGAAGGGAACCTAAAACAATTATTTTAATCATAATTTTCTTCTGAATTGTAATCAAATGTTTTTCACATAGATAAATCCTATTTACAAGTTTGATATCAGCCAGCAAATTAAAATTCAACTCTCTGGTATCCTTTCCCATGCAATATCTGAAAAGCACCAAAAATTATTTGACATACCAAATAATAAGGCCTAGCTCTTGGCATGATGCATGTTTTTTAACAGAATATCTCTTGCCTCATCTTGGTCATCAAGTTTAAATAATAGATAACCAGAATTGCATGATTCACTTGTTGAGCCCACCGTTCCTCTGGATTGAAGCGTTTCCAAGGTAACAGATATTTCAAACAAAGCTACAACGCATCCACACCCAATTTGGACTGCAACCAAGTCCGCTTCCACTACTGATTTGATTGTATTTCCAGTTTTAGGAGCATGCCCAAACCATAACTTTAGCATCTTTTCCACAAGATTGAATGCACCCAAATCAAAATCCATCACTTGAGTACACAAAATTTGGGTAATGTATTAGACAATGCATCTAAGACATGAAATTTCATGACAAGATATAATTGCATGTGTTATAAAGCGACTGATAAGGATATTTGCCATGCTTTGTTTTCTTCCAAGTTTGGCTAGTGATGGTGTGCTGCTCTTGCCTGGTAAAGGACTTACATGCTAGTTGCACAGTGAAGTTTTAAGTACACTATGGACCCCATCTTATCTTTGATATTGTTACATTATTACATATATGTATATCATTTTTAAGCTCCACAAAAATTTGGTTGCAGAGGATATTTTGTAAAGTAGGCTCCTAGAAGATTGTCGGTTACCATTTTCCATTTTGATGATCTAAATTGTTAAGAGATCCAAAAAAATTTCTTATTGACACATTTCTTGTGCACTAACCTGAATTGTACTGTGAGCAAGTAACGCTTGCCTGCTTCTCTGGAAGCATACATCAACTCTTTCCCATGGTACTTGAGTAAGACTTGCAATCATTTCCTCTGCAATCAAAAGAATCCATTTAGAAAAATATACTTACAGTGTGTCAAAAGAAAAGGAAATACAACAATGCAAAATACTATTAGCGTGCATGGTGAATTAGGGCTGGAAGAATTCAAGATTTCAATTTCTTTCCAGTGCGGTCAAAAACAAAAATAGCTCCTAATGGTATTACATTAATACAACTATATTACATTGACAATATAAATGAGCCTTCAAAAATATTATGAATTATCACTAGTTTGAAAACTAGAGTTTTAGGCATGTCTTCATGAATAAAATAAAATTGATTACACAAAGCCAAAATCACCTTTGAACCAATTAATGGTCACAGTTCAATTGATTGTAATTTGATGATATTTGACCTTAAGTATCGGACAACAAGAACCAACTTAGATGGAGCATGAGTAACTGCTCTCTCACAGATACTATTTCCAAACAAGAACATTGTATACTTATGCTGTGGAAAGAAAAATTATTGTCTTACATTACTTGAGAGTCCAAAGCTTCACAAAGACAATATAAATAGATGTAAGATTCACCTAATATCTAAATCCTATCTTCCTTCGCAGCCAACAAGCTCTATATGATTTCAACAGGAGTATGCATAATTTGTGTAGTTTCCACTTATTTTTACACAACTCTCTCCAAAGGATCCACCCAAGTGATTACCATGTTGATTACCGTCTTTTGATATATACCAGACAATAGGAATGTCAAGCATCTCTTAGATTCACCTAATCTACCTCTGCAAACTTCTGTTAGGATATAGCAGTTCTCTCCCTTGTGTAACAGGCACTGTGAATTTTCTACTCAGTCTCAAAGGCCATGTAATTCTCTTTGCCTGCAGTCTATGACAGCACATTACCAGTTTCTGTCTACCCCCTGAGACTCGTCAACCTTGGGTGTCATATTATGAGTTGTGTTGGTGGAGGAGGATGGTGTCAACAGTTCTTCCGCTCCAAATGGTGATACATATATACATGTGATAATGCAAATTTCCAGGCTAGTCTCCAGCTTTCACCTGCATCTGTTGCTTGTTTCCCTTGAGGGATCCTCCCATCACAAGGTTATTTATCATTGTATATCATGGCTATGGTTTACCCACTTTGATTTACCTCTACTTATGCTTTCTTTATTTAAATTCTTTTAGATGCTTTTCCAGCTCATAGTCTTCTTACAATTTTCTTTTTTACTGTAATGGAATGTCCTTACCAGGCCCATTAATCTACTTTTGCCACCACTACCAGTGGACATTAATACAATTCCTTTCTATCCTATCAGAATAAATTTTCATGAATGCACTTTGGAATGCAACTACTTAATACACCCATTGACAATTGACTTTTATGATTCTTGCATGGAGAGACAGATCAACATCAGCATTTTTATAAAAATATATGGAACAAGAGAAAACATCTATGAAATTCCCAACTATAGCAGGATAGAAGGTTTCCTAATGCAATCATTGAAATTCAAACTGTTCAATAACCTGAAAGGATCTTGCAAGGAAATCTTCTCCTCCTAAGACATCCACATTGTGCAACAAGTGGTAGCCATTTATATACATCTTTCCAATGATTCAACATTAAGACATAAACTAACTCAACTATAGTCAGTGGGAAGAAAACATATAAGTTGTTCTTCTTGTTCAAGTTGAATCTCCAAGTTGGCTAAACCAAATATGGAAACTTATTAAAAGCAAGTAAAATATGTCTCCCTTGACTATCCCTTTGGTTTTCAGACCTCTACTGTTCTCTAGATTTGGAGAAAAAAATTGAATCATTGGAATAGTCTTAATCTTTGGAAAAGCACAATTGCGAACAATTTTAGCAATAGAGCACATCTACTACTTTTTTTTGAATTTTTACCTCTTTGCAACTTATGAAATACTTGAGATGGAGCTCAAAAGCTATATATTCAGGGAGGAAGGAGAGATGAAAGAAATTCCATCACCATGGAACACTTGCACACTCCCAAGGAATCAAGAGACTATTGGATCCTCCAACATTAGAGCTTGAGGGCAAGCTTTAGAATGAAAATGGGTAGTTAGAGGAGTGGATAGTGAGGCTCTTGGTCAAATTTTACTTTGCACTGGATTCAAACCTCCAATAATTTTCAAGCAAGGTTCAGCTATGTGATTTAATCAATAATGCACGGACTTTCTACCTATCAGGGACAAGCCCATTTAAGCTAATTCAGGCCACATTATGCTTGGAATGTAGCTGTGAGGTCTATATGGACATTTCTTTGCTTGGCAAGAAAAGTGTTACCGTGTTTAGGGGATCTTTTGAATTAAGAATTGCAACAATGGCAAGATGGAATTTAAATCAAGCACAAAAGTTACCTGAGAGAGGAACAAGGATGAATAGAATTATAATTTTATGAGATTACAGGTATGAGGATTGGGAGACGTGGCGCTCTGGTTGAGTTGGACGCTATGGCCCTAGGCCATTAGGGTTTTGGTTTTCTAAACCATGTAAAGCTTTCATCTAGTTGTTTTCTCGTAGTTTGCTTGCTGGTGTTCATTTATGTTTTGCTTGTTGTGGCTCTGCACTTTGTCCGGATACCACCATTTGCTGTTTTTCTCCAATGTTTGCTTTAATCTGTAAAGGAAAAAGCACCTATTTTAATGGATTTGTGCGCATGCATGTTTCTGGTGATCCGACTAATACTTCTCTTAAGTCTTTAGGAATAATTAACGTCGATGTTTCAATCTCTGAAAATTTGAAACAATCATACAAAGAAATAGTCATTGGAACAGAGACAACATCCACCCCACGATTGGCCAAATTCTTAAGGTGTAGCAATGGTGGGTCCTTTGAGGGTGAAGGAGATGTTGGAAGAACAGGTAAGGACTCTTTGTCTTGCCCCAAGAAATTATTTCTATCGCCAAATGCAAACATGGTTACCGCAATTGCTAGAGAAGAACTTAGGTTAAGCAAAACTGCAATTTTTCTTGCAGCCCTAGATGCTAATAAAATCCCAGCAAGAAAATTTTTAGACAATTGGATGCATATTGTTTGGTTTAAAAAACTTGGAATGCAGATTTCATTCTGCAGAATGCTTCAAAAAGATTTGATTTTAATCTTCTTTAAAGAACAGAGCATTCAAGAAAAGGCAATTAGGAAAGAATTTTGGAACATAGGGAAAGCAATTTTTAGGGCAGTACCTTGGTCGTCAAATGTGTAAATGAAGAAGTGTTGGCCATGTCTTATCCAAGGTGGCTAAAAGTGGACATCCCACCCCAATTTTGGGCATTTTCCCCGAAATGATTTCCCCTTTAGGAAAGCTTATCAAACTAGAGGAAACAAACTTGACCATCTTGAACATGGATGCTAGGGTTTTAGTTGCTTTATCTCCAAGAGTGGATATCCCTGATGAGGTAGTAATTGAAACCCCTGAAAAATGGGTAACTTGCAAGATTGAAACTATGGGGGTACTCAATGCATGCTTCCTCTGTAAAAGAGAGGGTCATGTTAGAAAAAATTATCCCATAATTAAAAAGAAATCGGATGCCCAGAAATCTAATCCTAATTTGATCAACACTAGGTCGGAAAAAAATAGGGGCTCTGAAGAAGAAAGTATTGTTGTAGAGCCAAAGATTAATGTAAATGCAGATAATAACTCTCATATTAATTCTCCCTTCTCGGAAGAGGATGCATCCCAAAATAAAAATTTACCTTTGGCTGGGTCGAACTCTGCAGTAGAAAAGGAGTGCAGATCTCTTAAGAAAAATGTAGAGGGAATCACTAAAATGGTAACGCAAAAATGGAACTTGGGAAACTCTGAAAAATCAATAACCAGGCTAAAAGTGTTCCTTTCGTGGAACCTCCAAAAACGAAAGGAACAGGTGGTCCAAACGATGCTCAGGATCGCCAAAAAAAAAAGCTCAAGAGCTGGCTATGGACAAAATTAAACAAAGTATAGCTCAAAAACATAAGTACCAAGAATCTTCAGGTAAAGAAAAGGAAAAAAAGAAGATGGCAGTGAGAAAGAAAAAAAATCTGAAAAAAGTGGTAGAGGTTCAATACTCTGTGAATCAATCATTGAGCCTAATTCTATAAATTCCTCTCTGAATAACAGTAGGAGTAACGGAAAAGAGAAATTAATAGTTGAAATTACAAACAAGTTTAACTCTGATGCAGTGAGCAAGCCCATTTCTAATCGGACTACTTTTCCTAGAGATAATTCAAGGCAACGTGATTCTGCCCCGGAATTAGCTATAGGCAAGGAGTCAAATGTAGGTTTGGCTATCCAAAAAATTGGAGGTGGAAATTGTTAGAAGAATTGTCATTGATGTCAAGATATTCAGATCATTAAAGATATATAAGACTGATAAGTTTGATGAAAGTTTACATCTAATTAAAGAAGACGTTAGAGAAAAGATTTCAATGAAGATACATTATTTCCAGATTGATGAATATATATTTACATTATTTCCAGATCAATGAAGATATATTATTTCCAGATCGATGAAGATATATTTACATTATTTCCAGATCGAAATTGGTGTGAAATTCCATACAGATCGGAATATGAGGCGATAGCTACAAATCAAAACGTATATCATAACATACAAATCGAAATATAAGACGATAAATTCCAGAATTGTTTTAGCGGAAAGCTACAAATCAAAACGTATTTCATGAATTGTTTGTGCGGGTGTGTTAAAAGCGGATTAATTATCTTCAGATTTACAAATTAGTCAAACATCGATTGACAAATCAAGTGATTTATTCATTCAAAGGGTGTGTGATTCTTTTAGAAAGACGTATCATCAAAAGAATTTGTATACGTCTCTTCAATACAATGTTCAAAGGATTGCGTTCTTTTTGTAAAGGGCTCGCAACTCTTCCTAAAGACATCTATCAAAAGGACGTATCTACAAAATGCCGCTCCAAAAGACTTTCTATGACATTCGCATCTTTCAGAATCCAAAAGACGTGTTCATAGAACACGTATCCAACAGATCAGAAGCTTACATCTCTTCAAAAGACGTGTTTCTTCATCATTCGACCTTCATCCATTATTTTTTTTTCAAAAAAAATGGGCATAATCATTTGATGTTGTTCACAAAGAATATGGTTTAGTTGATCAGTCTAATAAAAAAAGGAGGTATTATTGCAAACAGAAGCAAAGACTCTTAAGGCAGAAATTTGTATTAATGAAATGGTGTGAATAAAAGTTGTAAAGAAAGAGTTATGACTTTTCACCACAAGGCACAATTTTTGAAATCAAAGAATATATATTTGCAAACCATTTTTTATTTGAAAGTGTGGTTGTGAAGTTCAAGAAGTCTACATCAGAAACCCATCTTCTTGTGTGGGCTGAGTGAGAGTTTGTCATCACTAAGGCAGATTGAAGGTGTGGGAGATTGCAGATCTGATTGAAGATAATTGCTTCATCCATCAAGTCAAGGTTTGGTACCTTGCATTAGGGGTTAAATCTCCTTGTAGGTTGGTGCCTACTAAAATTGTAGAGGTTTGGGTGTCCCTTGTAGGTTGCAGCCTACTAAATCAACTCTCTTGTAAGTCAAGTAGGTTGGTGCCTACTTCATTAAAAAAAAAAAAATTATTTCAATAAAAGTTGTATCAACTTGTGTAAATTGGTTCATATCATTAAGTTGATGTTGATGAAAGTTTAAGTTGTATAGAAAGTTAAAAAGGTGAAAAATTTGTATTGATTTACTGATTCACCCCCCCCCCTCTTAGTAAATCGTTTGTGCTCTTCAGAAATGAGAAGATAGAGCCCAATTATCTAAAAAATGGGGAACAGCAATGGCGCCCTCCCCCTGTCTAACACCAATCGAGAACCAAAATATATTGGTGGTTATGGATTAGTATCAGACAAAGAAATTGGTGACAACTATCTTCAAGCTGGTAATCAGAAATACACCAAATTGGTGAGTCCAAAAGATAGCTTTGTAAGCATTGATTTTGATAAAAAAGTGGAACAAGACCTGAATCTAGAAGATAACCCCACCACTGTAATAACACAGAATTCTGAACAAAGAGAAGATCCTATCTTTCTTGTAGGCTCAAATGGCCTTAAAAATAAATTAAAAGGAAATAGACAGACTAGGAAACTTGAGAGAGATCCATTTTATAAGAGAAAAAGTAAATTAAAAAATAAAGAGGAAAACATTCCTAATCTAAATGCTTTGATAGCTTTAGGAATAACAAGGATGAAACTCAAAACATGGAAGATGATGAATCTTAACTACTTCAGTTGGAATGTCAGGGGATTGGAATCCCCAGACGGAAAACATATTGTAAGAAGATATTTAAATTTGGAAAGAAACCTTGATGTTGCCCTGCTTCAAGAAATTAAATCTATCAAATTCACATTAGAAAATTGACTTAGGTTTTTCTGGAGAGATGCAACTCAATTCACTACCAATTATGACAGAGGCAAAGATGGTGCAGCTATCCTTCTTGCCTCCAAATGGGCTAGCTTCGTAGCTGAATCTGGCTCCTCCCCATGCAACAAAGCAGTCTGGGTAATCATTGAAAAAGAAAATAGGAGGTTTGGTCTATGTTTTGTGTATGCCTCTAATGATTACAAAGAAAGAATTGGGATGTGGAAGTGGATGTGGGACCTGCCTAACATCCCCTGGATTATAGGGGGGATCTTAACATGATTGAAAACAAAAAAGACAAATCTAGTGGAATTGAAATGGAGTGGAAAGGTAATGAAAAATTATTCTGGGAAAAGATGAAAGCTAAGCTTAATCTATATGACCCACTAGAGGGCATGGAAAAGCCGTCCACAACTTTATGGTATACTTGGTGCAATGCCCAAAGAGGTAGCAAAAGAATTTACAGTTGATTAGACAAATTCTATGCAAACAAAGATTCTATCTTTTTTAATAACTTAGAAAATGAATCAAGAGTCAAAGTCTACCCCTCAACTCTTTTGAATCATTACCCTACCATTGCTAGAATACTTGTAGCTGACCAAATTCAGGAAAGGCTTAAAAAAGATAGGATGTCTTTTAAACACAGATTTATTAAAAGATGTAGACTATATGAATGATGTTTTCACTCTATAGGAAATCTATAAGAGGCTACTAAAAGATTTGAGCCCGATTGAAAAGTGGAACAAAAATATTAAGGCTTTGACTTTACTCCTCCAAACAATAGGGAAGAAAAAAGCTATGGATGGCACAAAAACTGAATCAGGCCTCCAAGAAAAGCTTCTTAGGTTAGATTGTTGTTTACAAGATGACCCAACAAGGGAAGATCTTAATGAAGAACTCATTAAGTGTAAAATTGATTTGAGAAACTTGCAAGCAAAGAAAGTTCAAGGATTAAAGAAAAGAGCCATATTGAATTGGCTTAAGCAATGGAGATAAAGGATCAAAGTACCTTTTCAATCTCCTAAAACAAAAAAGTAAAATAAGAAGAAATTGATTGTTTGTGAGCAATGGAGATAAAGGATCAAAGTACCTTTTCAATCTCCTAAAACAAAAAAGTAAAAAAAGAAGAAAATGATTGTTTGTGGGTAGGGGGGTAACTTGGGTAACAATCCTGAAGAAGTGCAAAACCAGTTCCTTATATTTTTCAAAAAGCTCATCTCCTCGAAAGAGAATAGCTCTCGAGCTCATAATGCAAGGGAGATATGTAAAAATTTAATCCCAAATATGATCTCAAGAAGTGTTGAGGAATGACTTAGGAAGGATATTGCAAAAGATGAAATAACACAAACCATTCTGACCTTTAGTGATGATAAATCTCCAGGTCCAAATTGACTGCCTATTGAAATCTATAAGAAAAATACAAGTTGGATTAGTAAAGACTTTTGTCAGGTTTATAAAGATGCATTAGATAAAGGCACTCTAGGCAAAGAGATAAACAGAGGAATTATTAAACTAATCCCCAAGTATGGTGATAAGACTTTGATAAAAAACTGGAGACCAATTACATTATTAAATGTATCATACAAAATTCTTGCAAAATTTTTGGCTTTGAGATTGAGGGACATACTACCCTTGTTTATTAGTTACACCCAAACTCGCTTTATTAAAGGTAGATATATTTTAGAGAGCTTGATAACAAGTTGGGAAGCTATGGATTGGCCAAAAACCTCCAATCAAAATATTGGAATGCTTCTTCTTGACTTTGAAAAGGCCTATGATAGAGTAGAATGGGCTTTCCTCATAATGGCTTTGGAGGCCTTTGGCTTCCCCCAAAGAATTTTGTAAGTTGGTTAACATTCTATTAAAAGATGCAAATGCCCAGGTAGAAGTAAATGAGACCTTGACAAAGCAATTCTCTCTCTTGAGATCAATTAGACAAGGATCCCCCCTAGCCCCTGCACTTTTCGTAATTGCATCTGAAGCCATTTATTATTTAGTATTAAGAGACTTCTCGCATAGTCCTAAAGGAAATGGTCTAAATCTGCCTAATCATAGTGAACTGATGAATATACACTTTATTGAAGACAATGCCCTCTTTGTTAACCTAGAGGAAGAAAACCTTGGCTTCTTAATGCAAAAACTGGATATTTTGTGAAGCCTCAAAAAGGGGAAAGAATGAGAAACAAAACCCAGAAATAATTTTGCACAAAAATCAATCAATCAAAAGAACTTTGGTCTGCAACTAAACTCACAAGATTTCTATAACATGCTGATTTTCAACGAAACAGAGCCAAATTAAAACAAACGTAACTCTCATATCCATTGGCCAATTTTTAAAAATTAATATGTTCTGGAAAGAGGAAAGAGCAAGGAATAAAACCCAAAAATCATTTGAAAGAGTTGTAAGGCACGTGTGAGCAGTGAAGCCTCCAGGGAAAAATCTCCAAAGAAAAATCTATAATGTTAAGTCGGGACCTCAACTCTCCTGAGTGGTTTAACAACTATGGAATTCAATGGGGAAGCGGGGGGGGGGGTGGGGGAGGAGCTGAATAAACAAGATATCTGGGAATACCATTTGCGATTAATCCAAACTTAAAAGATATGTGGGATTGGGTAAAGAACAAAATTGAAAGGAAACTAGATAATTGGAATAAACATTATTTCTCTTTAGCGGGGAAAGTCCAAGTGTGCCAAAAAAATCTCTCTTCATATACTCTATACTATTCTTAAGTTTGGTTATTTTGTAGCTACCAACTGCAAGAAGTCCAAAAGAAAATAAGAGAGTTTTTTATGGTCTGATGGTTGTGATAACAAAAAAAGGCATGATGTCAGTTGGGAGTGGTGTTGCCAAGACAAAGAAAGTGGTGGTCTGGGGCTAAAAGACCTTAAAAAGCAAGGTGTAGCCCTGACTATCAAATGGATCCTTAATTCAATGGTAGGTAACAAACCTTGGAAAGTATTAGTCAGAAACAATATGCAAAACGTTGCACCTAAAAACGGCAAGAGCTGGAAAGATATCCCTATAAGTGACATTCTAGTAGGAAAATTCCTAGTTGCTCCCAATGGGTCAAATGTTTTTAAAACCATCTAGAAAGCATGGGAGAAAATTAGAAGTTTGATAAGTAATGATAGTGAGCAAAATAAAATTTGTCTTGAATCCTCAATTTGGTGGAACTTACACCATAAGGGAAAGCCACTTGCTCTTCTCCAAGACTGTTCGGCTAAGGCTTGGGCAAAGAAAGGTATTAAGTGCTTCAACAACATTCTAAATAATGATCAGCTAAAGACATGGGTTTCTCTAAGCAAAGAGTATGGTCTGCCATCTACTCAATGGAGAACATACTCAGTGCTGAGAGATTCCATCAAAACTATACAGTTCCTTGAAAATGCTAAAAATTGTTGTGGTAATGGAAGCTGTGATACCTTGGATGGTTACAGCTGGAAGGATGGCTCAGACCTCTTCAAACTGAACCCCAAAATCAATTATAAAATGCTGGCTGAATCAAAAGAGATTATTGATCATGTTAACAAACGATGGAAACTTAAGGAAGTTGAAAAAAATTGGAAAAGAATATTTAAGTGGAACTGGAATAATGTTATTGAACCAAAAACAGCATGTTTTAATTTTAAATGGATGTTACTGTTACAAAAGCTACCATTCTCTCTTCATGAATCAAATTTAGAATTATGTTCTTTATGTAGAGAACCTGAAAATATTACTCTTTTTTTTTTTTTGAATGCTTCTTTGCAAAAGAAATTTGGATGATGTTTTGTTCTGATCTGGATGGTTGGGGGGAATAGGAAATATCAAGGCTCAAGAAATTCTAACTGGGCAAATAGAAGGGGTTGAAAAATCTGTTAATTTATTTTGGTTGCCGCTATCTACTGAAATTTTATGGTTTTTATGGAAAGCAAGAAATGAGGAAAAATTTCAAGGCAAGATGAGAGTTCTTACTGAGTCTTCTAGAAGACACATTTTTTTCAATAGTTCGATGCAGGTAACAGTTTTTTGGAGATCTCTAAATCAAAATTTGCAAAACTAATGAAAGATGAAAAGGTTGAAATCAGCAAGAAAGAAATTAAGTTTACGAGGCATTGGCCTTTTAACTCAGAGGACAGTATCCCATTCAGAGAAAACTACCTGAACATCCAAAGAAAATACAATAAAAAATACAACCTGGATACACTGAAGAAGGATCTTGGTTTACGAGGGCCAAGGTTTCATGCAAGCCAGGATGAAGACATGAAGTAGAGGTGGTAAGGTACAGCACTGATCTGTCTAACATAGAGCCTCCATTGGGATGGTATGACATGGACAGCTGTAGTGAAAGCAGAAATGACTGTAATGCTCCTCCATAAATAGCTGATCTTTAGATATTACTATAAGAATGTGAAACAGTAATAGTACTATAAAGTCTTTTGGCCTTGTATGGCAAAATTTCATATTTGAGGATCTCTCATGATCAATGTCAATGTATAAACCTTTATGGAGTTGATTTTGATAAACTGTAATTAATACAAAAAAAAAAACTAAGAGAGACAAACCAACATATCAACAATTTTGCAAGATTGGTGCAAGTTGTCTATTCAAGGTTGAGGCCCTTATTGCAAAGATTTATATGACCAAGTGAATTATACCTATGCTATTTCTCCATGACTGAATAATTGATGGGGGCTGTAGCCCCAAAGTTAGCTATGGCAGCACCAAACTGTTTCAAATTCTAGAGCTTTCACAAAATATAAAATCCTGGGTTGGCTAGTGCTTCACCAAGGTCTGGCAATCAAATCAAGACAACACAAGGTTTAGCATAGCAGATTTCTTTATGTAGTATATGTGGCAAAGAGGAGTCAAAAAGTTGTGTCCTCTCAAATTCTAGGCATGCCAAGACTTTAGAGTCATGTTTACATGCTGAAATGAACTGCATTTCCCCCATTTCTTGATGAGGATCTCTCCTCAAGAAGCCTAGATCATCACAGATAGTTGCAATACTATTTGGAAAACAATTGAGCTGTTCATAGAGATTTCATACAGAAGACAAGATGTAAGGTGACCTTCATGAGATTAATTCTCCACTACTTCGGGGAGAACAGATCTTTTGAGCATTATGTTTGTCAAAGCCAATCTGGTGATTGTTTCTCTAGAGATGTTGAGACTGTCTTTTAAGTATCAATATTCCTTGAGTAAAATATAAAACTCATTTTTCAAAGTGAAATTTCCATGTAACAATCTATTGCTGCACCTTTAAGTGTTGTTGGGAAAAAATTTATTCAGTATGGCTCATCTAACAATCATTGGCTATAAATATAGTTTCAAGTGTATTACAATGGCATATCAAGTGTTAGTTGGCATTCTTGTGAATTTAGCCTCTTTTTGCATGCTTAACAGTATTGTTGGGCTTGTCTTATATGGATCCCAAGAGATATCAGGGGATAACACTCTAATAGTATAAGAATCTAAATGTGTTATATGTGTGGAAGTAATATTACTAATAAATCAGAGATAATCATTAACCAAAGAAGAGGCATATGAGAACTAATATATAAAAGTTTATCGGTACGTGCTTTATGTAAATGCCATACTTTCAAGAGAGAAGTATGTTTGTTTCTCTTCCATTAGCTATGTCTTAGCTATGACCATGTTTATGCTTATTGCAAGATATGATGCATATATTATTGTAGAAAGTCATGAAAGTTAAGTAACCATTATAGAAATTGGAATAGTTCATATTCTGCATAACTCTTCATCTTCTATTGGCTGCCATCATATCAAATCTGGCAATTGGGTCATATGGAAGGCTCTGCCCTTTCTGTGACGGTGGTTGCAATACTCTCAACACTTGATGGTACCACATATTATGAGTGGACCTTAGTAGTTTGGTCTATAGATGTCTCGAACCCTAACAAAGCGGATGATAAAGACCAAAAGAGGTTTGTTGCTCAGTGCACACTGGATGGCTCCATGTCCAACTGCTGAAATTATCTCATGCCACTGGAAAAGTGTGTGCAACATCTAATGACAATCATTTGATGATCTTTCATGTCATTGGGAAAGTGTGTGTGAAATCTAATGAAGAGAGATTGATGATCTTTAGGATATCACACACCTCATGAGAGTGTTCAGGAGTACAGCATACAATAAAACATAAGAAAACATTATAGCAAGCCATGAAAATGAGGTTGGCAGCATCACTGGAGATGTCTTTGAATAATCCAACTGGAAAATTGTCATAGTAATGAAAAGTTTTTCTTCCTGAATTCTTATTTAACTATTCAACCAGTTCTGTCACAGCGATGGAGAGTTTTTCTTCCTCAAATTCTCATTTATTGTTTAACTATTCAACCAGTTCGCCTTAATGGTAAGTTGGTTTTGGCTTGTAATATCCTCCGACTTTGGTGAAAGAGTGTAGGTGTAAGTCATGCCTGTGCTAGTATATAGGAATTTTCTCCTTACCAGTATTCTCTAGGAGATGTCTCAATTCTTCTTCTAAATCCTCTGATGACACAATTCCTTTTCTCTACCAACATTGTTCCTTTTTAGCCATTTGCATCCTCTTCTTCCTTTTTCCATTTCTGCCAAACTCTTTAAACTTCTCACTCATCAATCGCCATGCTTCACTAGCAATCTTTTTGGCTAAAACCTAGAAGAATTTTTTCTTCAAGTCTTAAAAAAAATTAACGTCTTTGACTCTATTATTTATCTCATTTCAAGTGATTTGCCTTTGTCACTGTCACTCATTTCTTTCATATTTTGAATCCTTGCTAATTTATTAGGCATTCATTTTTTAAATGATATATCTTTTGGCAAAAAGTAGAGGCAACAATATGACGAAACATTCAGTACTCTCATTCATCCAAAATTGTCTTCCACTTGTTGTGGAGTGACTTGCAAATGAAATACTCATCCTAATTCTATAGATTTTCTATGGTGAATGTTTCTTTGAAACCTTGTTCTCCCTTTCTCTTTCCAATCTTCAAACTAAGTGTAATGAAACAAATTGCACAACAGAAGGAAATATACTGCAAATACTTGAGAATAATAGCCACTTCAAGGGGAAAAACTTCCAAAAATCTCCAAGAAAAACACAACTTGCAATCTAATGATAATAAACTAACCTCAAGCTACTGTATATACCCTACTTATGCCTTGGATGTCACCTAGGCCAACTTAGATACCTAATTATGACACCTAGGACAACCAAAATATGTAAATAAAAATAATAATGATCATGACTTAATTGACAAACTAGCAGGCCCCTTTTCTTCAAAGAAGCATTGTCCTCAATGTTGATGAACTAGAGATGCTTCTACACAAAATCTTCATCTTCCCACATGGTATCTTGGCTCAACCAATTCAAGGTATTTTGTGATTGTCTGAGGTCTGAACCCTAGATCCAAAATGACTCTTCCTTCTTCATCTAGTTCCAATAACATTGTCTAGGATGAAACTCTATGTTCATTAGCCTTCACCAAGCTAGAGACATGGAAGATTGGATGTCGCTTTGTTGACTTAGGTAGCTTCGACTTGTATGTTACATTGTTAGTCCTATATAAACCCTTATAAGGCCTATAAAAATTGGGTTCCCACTTGGAATTCAATGTTTGGTGTTTCAAGGATGGTCATTAGCTAATATCACTTTATTGTGTGCTTACAAGGAAGAAGTATAGATGATGGTAGGTCCTTTAGTAATTGAAAGGCTTGATCCTGATTACGACTATGAGGCCATGTTTTTGGCATATCCCAAAAAGGTATAATTGCTTGAAAACTACGTGATGCAAGATTCTTTGGTTGTACTTCCAATGATAATAATTGAGCTCAACCTCTATCCACATGTTTTTAGGCATCTCTTGCATTTGATGTGTGCTTACCATCTATGGACTCTTTACACACAATCCTCTCAACTCAAAATTTCTACCCTTTGAGAGGAAACACCTGAATGGCTCCTAGAAATTCATCTCTAATGTATCCAAAGTAATGACCAATTGGACTCCCAAAACAATGTCTACTCAAGCCATGGGTATGGAAAACATAGGACAATCTATCATGTAGCCTCCCATGGTGAGTTTAATACTATCGCATTTTCCACAAAAACTAATTGTACCACCATTTGCAATCATAACTTGGAATTCTCTTGCATTTGATTGTGTGCTTACCATATATGGACTCTTTACACACAGTTCTCTCAACTCAAAATTTCTACCCTATGAGAGGAAACACTTGAATAGCTCCTAGAAATTCATCTCTAATGTGCCCAAAGTAATGACCCATTAGACTCTCAAAACAATGTCTACTCCAGCCATGGCTATGGAAAACATAGAACAATCTATCATGTAGTCTCCCATGGTGAGCTTAATACTATGGCATTTTCGACAACAACTGATTGTACCACCATTTGCAATCATAGCTTGGAATTCTCAAGTCAAGTAGACAAAACAATTTAATTGTTTTGCCAATTTATTGTTGATGAAATTATGTGTATTCCCTAAGTCAATCAATACTGTTATCTTGAGAATTTGTGGGTTGCTACTACTTGAAAGTGCATGGCAAGAGATAGTTGGTTGGACATCTTTTGAGTCTTATATCACCACTACACACTTTTCTTTATCCATTTCTTCCTCATATGTACCATCAATGTAAAATAATTTCTTCTCAGCACATTTATGTCCATTGTATTTTCTATCAAAGTTGAAACATAACCCTTTTACCTTTTTCTCTTCAATTTGTTGAGGTGTCAATCTCATAGGTTGTGGAAATGATGATGCATGGGTCCTCCAATCTCCCTTGCTAGGAAATTCCTCCCTTCTGTTAGCCAAAAGAAAATTTTCTATTTGCCTTGCCATAATCATTGTTTGGGACATAAAGTTGGACAGAACATGCATAAGTCATATTTAATGTCGTCCTTTACCATACTTGTTTGCTTTAACATTTTCCAATCTTAAAGACAAAGTTTGGAATTGATGAATATAATCCTTGACCATACTTGTTTGCTTTAACTTAGTAATCTAGTTGAAGTAGTTATCCATAAGATTGTCACCACAATGTGTAGTGAATTCCTCTTGAAAAATAGACTCAATAACATCATATCCCTTCTTCTCTTTTTTTCATATAGCTAATGATACCAAATGAATTGGTTAGGTTCCAAGTATAAGGAAGCCATTGCCACTTTTGTTGACAAGGAACATGGTGAATATCAAAGAAATGCTCCATTTAGTAGAGCCAATTGGTAAGATCTTTTCCGTCAAACTTTTGCATATCCAACTTTGATGTGAAGTGCCTAGCCATAGAATTATTTGGGTGATAATCCATCTTTAGGTCTAATTCAAACCCAAAAGCACCCTTCCCCTTGGGAGACTCCTCTTCCTCCCAAGCCTCCTTGTGTGAATCTATATGTTTGGAATCTCTAGAACCTTGGCCATAAGCCAATCTCTCCATCATTTTCCCAATATCAATTATCTTAACCACCCCTTGCATTTGCTCTGTCATAATTGACAAGATTTCATCCTTCATCTTGTTGGTTATTTTCCTGAATTTGTTCCATAACAGATTTATTATCTTTAGGACCAATCTCCTCACCACATTCTCACTGCCTGAAAATTTTCTAGGTGTGACAAAATTATCTTTGACTTTTTGTTGTAAGACCCACCATGATAGGAAAAAAGCAATTTTGCAATAAATCACACAAACCAAATCCAAATAATCTAAAAACTTTACTGTAATTTGTTAAATTTAGTGATCAGATTAAATGCACAGAAAATTAATTCAAAAAATCAACACAAGACACAGCAGATACCCTGGGAAAACCCTCCTCTTGAGGGAGAAAAACCCAGCACTAATATATCTCTTATAGATTAATTCTTGAAGAGAAACACTTGTACAAATGAGGCCAATAAGAGGGGCCAAAATAATGCACTAACAGATGATGCAATAACATATCTTACCACATATAATCTGCTAACACAGAACTGAAGTCTATCAAAATCGCACTGCACATATGATGAACTCACACTGCTCCTATAATGAATTCGCACTGAGACAAGTGATAATGGGATGAACTGAATGCTAACTGGATGATGAACAATGACCAAACAAATGAATATATATACAACATGAAGGGAGAGACGTGACTCTCCAAACATAGCATGTCGGCCTTGATCAACAAATATGACAATTAATAATCAAGAAGTCGGCCTCCTTAGAATCGCGCCTCCTCAATAGTTCGTATCACTTCATTAAATACATTTAATCATTATTTATCAAATGAAGTGCCTCTTCAAGGAAATCGCATATAACAATTAAATAGCCGATAGCTAACATTTAATTGTTCTCTCCAAGTGATCTGGGCTGGAAGGAATCACACGATGCTGCTATAGTCATCAACATAATTTACTAGGGCCTAGATCTCACCTTGCAAAAAAATACTCCAAGAATTTTGCTGATTTGTAGTCTTGAGGGTGAATTTGGTAGGAACCCTAAATTTGCATCAACATTTTGAGAACTTCAAATGACTCCAAATCAGGATTGTAAGTGGATCAATGTGCCCTTGTTCAACCCTCCAGAATTTTGGGGAAAAATCATTAATTTTCTGCCGTAGGAGCTAATTTTTGAGAAACACTAATTCTCCAATATTCCTTGAATTCTACTCCAACTGCCTTAAAATTTATACTATAGCAGCTTCAATATGATATTGAAAAACCCTTAAAAAATCAAGAAAAATTTGCTAAAATCGTAGATATATGCACTTTCCAAAATGAACTCCAAAATTGAAAAAAAATCACCTTGTTTCTTGCCTTCATGGTGCCAAAATCATGCTCTAATACCACTTGTAATGAAACAAATTACACCAAATAAGGAAACATGCTGCAAATACTTGACAATACTTGAGAATACTAGCCACTTTGAGGGGGAAAACCTCCAAAAGACTCCAAGAAGAATACAATTTGCAATATGATGATAATAATCTAACCACATCCTCCAATATATACCCTACTTATGCCTTGGATGTCACCCAAGCCGACTTGGATACCTAATAATAACACCTAGATGACCTAAATATCTAAATAAAAATATAACCTTATTAACACTATAGGATTAAAGGGGTAACACTAAGTTAGGATTGTGTGGTAAAGTGGATCAGTTCAAGGTGGACATGTAGAGTCAAGTTGCAAAACATCTATAGCAAGTTGTAAGTCATCCTAACAAGACAAAATGATACATGTAGCAAGCTTATTTGACACCCTTGGAAAGGCTACAAGTCACCTCTAGTAGCTTGCTAAAGCATTGTGGACTGCATGTTCACCTATGTGAAAACATTATTGGGTCACATTGGTGTACGTTTATCCACCGAACACACAAAATAAAATGTCCAAAGACACTCTATCCTCTCTTGAAAAACCACCGCGTATGCTAAGATTGCGAGAAGATCATATGGCGATTCCAAGGTTTCTTTTGTTGGGTCTCGACGTGTGGATAAGCTCAATGGCCGTTGTGATATGTTGGTAATGAACAAGGGGACTTACGTTAAAGAACTTTTCACAAGTGTGGGACTTAGGCGAATCTATCATTAAAGGCTTTCTTCACTTAGGACTTTCAAGGTGGATCTCAAAAAATAGCAAAAGGATAAGGGTTTAGGAGGTCTATTCTATGCCTAAGAATTCAAGAGACAGTAAGGACTCGGTGAAGGGGATAAACCACACTTTGTTTCGCCTCCTGCTGGACAACATACGCAAAATGGGTGCAATCTTCAAGGGGTGTGATGATAATTTTCAAACCTCGAATGAAGCTGAAGTTAAGCTTCCACAATTATGAGCTCAGGCTAACTTTACGCATCGAATGCAAATCATCCATTCGAAGAAAGTATGAGCAATACTTCACCATTGAATCAATACGATCAATCTCTCATTCACTTAACCAACTTTCAAAGCAAATTCTACTTAATCTAATTCTAACTTTAATCTATGGCGGAAGAAGATATGCAACCTCGCTTACTATTTGACAATAAAAGTTATTCAAAGCAAATCATGCATAAGAGCTTTTATTATTCGAAATAGTCTCAATGCAACAATCTCATACTTTGTCTCCACACAAATGAAAGTGAGAGAGCACCAGTTTATATAGAGTTTCAGAAATCAAATGAAGGGCCGAGATTAAAACAATATCAACGGCCAAGATTATTACAACCCAACCCTAATTAGGGTTACCCAAAATAACAAGAGTTATCAACTAATAATCAATCAGTAAAGTGGCAGTTGCAGCTATTATCAAGGAGACGCGTCCTTATCCTTTTGAGCAGCATTGCGTTCGATGAATCTGGACACTACTGCGATGACCTCCTCCATCGTGACAGGTGGCAGCATGCTAATCCGGAATTCTAGTCCGTCCAACTTTTCAGCACATTTGGCAAAAGTATTTTCCCAATCCTCCTCCTGTTTCCCAAAATCATTTCGGATGGCTGAGAGTCTTGCCACTTTCGCAAAATCTTGTCTCAGAAATGGTCCAGTGGCTGAGAAGAAAGTCTCTTGAACTTTACGTTTCAATCTCTCTAGCTGCATGTCGTTCTCCCGGACAATCTCACGGTCGAACACTTCTGCAGCTGTCATATAAATCTTCTCCTGGATTTCTTTGACCTGCTCTTCAATCCTGAGCCCATCCACTTTTGCCTTCTCCAAAACTTCTTCTCATATAGTCACTGCCCAAAACCAGTGATGGAAATCATATGCTGCTCCTGCAGCAATCACCCTTCTATCAACCAACTCCTCCCTTGGAGTGCCTTTCAAGATCCTAAGGCTTGGAATAAGCCTCTCCTGCATGTCCGGAATACATTCCCATGTCTCTGCCATATCCATAAGTCTGGAAAGAAAAGAAGAGGTCCGCCCATAGGCAAGTGCCAGTTTTTCCATGAACGAGGCTGCTTCCGTGCCTTCGCTCACCATCCAGTCCTGAGCCTCCCCGGTTGTTACCATTCCGTGCTCTACATCCTTGGTCACTTCCTGTGATGAATTGAGGAGAAGAGGAGCTACCGCATTACCCTGATCAAGTGGCTGGGTCAAATGCTGTATGTACTCCTTAAGGCGTTCAACCTCCTTTTTATACTCTTTCTTCTTAGCCACTTCTTTTTCCAATCTCGCTTTGATGGTCGAGACGGGATTATCTAATTCCTCCACTTCTTGGCCTTTTGAGGTTGGGCCAAGATCTACAGTGGTTATGGCATACTCTTGAGGAGTAATCTCGTCTTGTGGCTTGTCCACTGTGGGTACTGCAATGTGTACGGAACGGCTGCCTGTCTCGTCCCTTTGAATAGTAGAGAATTTCTTGGCAGGCTTCTTGACTGC
>VDFB02128504.1:0-34327 GCA_007258455.2 Sequoia sempervirens | reverse complement strand
TTTTATTAAATCCCTTTGTGGAGTCTAGAAGAATGAGTCAGTAACTGAAAGGATGTTTGTTTATTTCATGAAAGAGGAGTTACCACATATTGATATTTGTAGACACGTAAAATGTATTGATTGACATTGGACACCTGATCTTGACCACTAACATCACTTCAAATCTTGAATCATCCTCATGTCTAACAATTTAATCAAATGCCTTTATTTGATTAAATTCATCAATATTCCTCTCTTAATTAAATAATCCAGTTACCTAATTAAGTCATCCTCTCTCAATAATTAAATTAACATGTCTGATCTAATTATCCTTATTTAATTAAATAATTAATTTTATTTGATTAAATCTCTAAAGTCTATCTATTAAATTAAATAAATTAAAACCTTATTTAGTTTAATCTAACATCATGTCTTTTAATTAAATAAATCAAAAGTCCTTATTTAATTAATCCTTTATCATATTCTTCTCATATTTGATTTAAATAAATCCACAAATTTAAGTCAAATAGGTCACATCATTTAATCCCTTCATTAAATTGATTAACCTTGATATTTAATATCTTCTCATGTCCCATCCTCCATCTTTAACCACTTGCACATGAAAATAGATTTATTTGATTTATTAAATCTCTATTTTCTTCAACAAGGCATCTTTTAAGGAATATTCCTCAAATTTGAATTCAAAATCCAAGTGGACTTGGTCCTTCCAACAAGGCATTTACTCCACAGGTACAAAGTCCTTTTTCCTTGAGCCAGGTGGCATTCAATGCACCTTCTTACCCTCTTACATGTCATTTCAACAATTTCAAAATTCAAATATTGGCATTTATTGGTATATTGATCAAAACTTGCACATTCCTCAACCTATCACATGTTGACAAGTGGCACTTTTCCATTGGATGAAATTTAGTCCCACATTGCTCTATTTTGGACATCTCTTCAACTTGACATTCTATAAATAAGAGGCTAATCTCCTCATTCTATCATCCACAATTTGAGTAAACTTACTATGCTCAAATATTTAGCAATCTTCATTCATACTTTCAAATTTGTACCTAGGTTATGCAGGTTTTCATCTTGAAGCACTCATCAATCTTCATCAAAGTGGATCACAATGTTCATCAAACCATCAAGACTAGCATCAGAGCTGGGAAAGGGACAATTTTCACATCAAATTGCAACCAATTCCCTCAAGAGATCAAGAATTTACATTACTTTCATAGGATTTAGTCTCTCTCATTGATTTCTCATTGTATTGTCTTCATTTTTCCTATTTTGAGTATTGATAAATGAATTTCTTTAGGAATCTATGTTCTAGCTTACATTTAATCAAATTTGTTGTTTGTTTCTTGTATAATTGTAGGTTTGGGACCTAGGTTCATAGATTTGGCGCTAGAAGGAACAAAGGAATAGAGAAGACCTACACATTACATTCTATGCAGTCATTACTATCACAAGAACAAGAACTCCTAGAAGATTTCTTGAGAGAAAGACAAGTTAACTTTGCATGGAGCTATGCAAACATGCTAGGGATTGATCCAGAAATTGTATTTCATCATCTAGCAGTATACTCTAAAGCAAAGCCCATTAGACAAAAGCTCAGGAAAATGCACCATCAGATCACCTTGCTAGTCAAAATGGAACTAAAGAAGCTATTGGATGCAAGATTCATTCAACCAATAGACTATCCAGAATGGGTGTCAAACCTGGTTCCCATCTCAAAACCTAATGTGGGCATCAAAATATGCACAAAATTTAAGGACTTGAACAAGGCATGTCCAAAAGAAAATTTTCCATTGCCCAACATTGACATGATTGTAGATGTGACGGTGGGACATGAAATGCTTTCCTTGATGGACAGTTTCTCGAGATATAGCCAAATAATGATTGCTAAAGAAGACCAACACAAAATGGCCTTCACTTGTCCATGGGGGACTTACTACCAGAATATGATACCATTTGGCTTGAAGAATGTAGGAGCAACATACCAAAGAGTCATGACATTAATATTCCATGGCATGATCCATAAAACTATCGAAGATTATGTCGATGACATACTAGCCAAATACAAAAAGAGGAAGGATCACATAGCAACCTTAAGTGCCATTTTTGACAGGCTAGAGGAATACACTTGGTCTAATTAAATCCAAAGAAGTGCATCTTTGGCGTACAATTAGGAAAGTTGCTAGGATACATAGTATCAATGAGAGGTATTGAGGTAGATCCAGTAAAAGTAAAAGCAATCCTTGAGATGGAGGGGCCCAAAATATTGAAACAATTGAGAGGTCTCCAAGGCAAGCTTCAGTCCATCTGAAGGTTCATAGCACAACTAGGAGATAAACATAATCCATACTCTCACATACTTCACAAGGGAGTAGCATACAAGTGGGATAACAAGTGTGAAGAAGCCTTCAATAAGATCAAAGAATACCTACTTACACCACCAGTCCTCTGCCACCAATCCCAAGAAAGCTATTAATTCTCTGTGTCAAGAAAAATAACAGCCCTTGGAGCTCTACTAGCTCAACACGACGAAAATGGGACAAAAAGGGCCATATATTATATCAGCAGAACAATGGTTGGTCATGAGCTAAATTGCTCATTCATTGAGAAAGCATGTCTAGCAGTAGTGTTCGCTTCACAAAAATTCAGACATTACATGTTGGCACACAAAGTCAAACTCATCACCAAAATTGATCCCCTCAAATACTTATTGTCAAAAGAAGTACTCACTAGAAGGATGGCTAAATGGGTCATGATACTATCAGAGTATGACATTGAATATGTAGAGCAGAAAGCAATTAAAGGCCAAGTCATCATAGATCAGCTTGCAGAAGCACCAATCTATTCAGAGAATCCTCTCATCTCAGAGTTTCTAGACGAATCCATCTTCAATCTCAACATAGTTGACCACTAGAAACTTTACTTTGAATGCTCATACATGCAACATGGATCAAGAGTTGGTGTCTTCTTTATCACCCCACAAGGAGACTACATACCAAGGTCCTATAAATTGGCATTTCCTTGCACTAATAACATTGTAGAATATAAGGCTTTAACCATAGGTCTCAAAATAGTAGTGCAGTGGAACATCATGGCCCTTAGAGTATACAGAGACTCTCAGCTAATAATAAACCAAGTATATGATGAATACCAGACTAAGGATGATAAGCTCGCCCCATACAAGAAACTAGTGGAGACTCTCAAGGAATCCTTCATCAAGATCACATTTGAGTAGATTCCCAAAGCCAACAACAAAGCAGTAGACACCATGGTAATGATTGGATCCCTAGTGGACATCCCTCATAACATCCTAAAACATGAATTCTTGGTAGAGAAACTTCTCGTACCCACATTCAAGGTACCATAATCAAATTTTTTGTGTGAAATCATTGGTCCTGGTGATCCCTAGTACAATGATGTTTATACCTACTTGTGAATAGGTGTCATACCTGATGACTTACCCTAAACCTTAAAATGAACCTTTGTTAAAAGACATCCTTATTTGTCATCCTAGGAGACACCTTGTATTGTAGGAGCATAGAAGGAACCTTATTATGTTGTTTAAATGTTGAGGAGGCATTGACCACTTTAACTGAAGTACATAATGGTATCTATGGTTCACACTCGAGTGGAATGACCCTAGCCAAGAAACTATTGAGGATGGAGTATTATTGGCCTACAATGGAAAGAGAGGCACATGAATATGTTAGAAGGTGTCTACAATATCAACAACATGGGGACCTTGTCCACGCTCCAGATCAAGAACTTCATCCCATCATCACACCATGTCTCTTTTTGCAATGGGGAATTGATCTCATTGGAAATATCACTCCCACTTCATCTAATGGCCACAAGTTCATCACAACTACCACTGAGTACTTTACTACGTGGGTGGAAGCCATACCCATGACATATATAACTGGGAAGCAGATATCAAATTTCATCTTGGACTATCTTATTTGCCACTATGGTGTCCCACAAGCCATCATATCAAATAATGGGACACCATTCAAGAATCAGGATGTTTGTGATTTTTGTGAAAAATTAAAAATCCAACATCGCTTCTCCACCCCATACTATCCCCAAGGCAATGGCCAAGCAGAAGCCACAAATAAAACCATTTTAAAGATCGTCAAGAAAATAGTCAATGACATAGGTTGTGACTGGCATCTCTAGCTCAATCCCACCCTCTAGGCCTACTGAACCAGTAGCCGTACACCCACTGGCACCACCCCCTTCTCCCTGGTCTATGGATCAGAAGTAGTACTCCCCATTAAGATCGAGCTCCCATCACTAAGAATATCATTGCAAAACCTCATCATGAATGAAGAGTATCGAGTATCAAGATTGAATGAGATAGAGCTATTGGATGAGTAGAGTCTAGATGCTTTAAATAATTTGTAAGTCTATTAGAATAGACTCAATAGGAGCTATAACAAGAAAATTATAAGTAGGACTTTCCAAGTCGGAGAACTGGTACTAAAGGAGAATTAGAAGAACATCCCAAATCCAAACGACAAAGGAAAATTTTAACCCAATTGGTTGGGACCATTTGTTATCTCAACAAGCTATAAGTCAGAGGCATATTAGTTATCAACACCTAAAGGGGAACCTCTACAAGAGCCTAGGAAAAACTCTCATCTCAAAAAGTTATGCCTAATCTTTCAAGGTATAGAACCAAAAATCCAAAACATCAAAATATCTTGAAAAAATGGTTACCTTAGTGAGAAAGCTAGCAAACAGGTGTCTTGGTGACAACAAAAAGAAAAAAGAAAAATATCCAAAAAAATTAAAAAAGGATAAAAGAAAAATCGTCCTCTAGTAGAAACCACTCGGTGGCACTTTGGACAAGTACCTTAGTGAAAACCTAAGCAGGTGCCTTGTGTAAATAAGCACTTTCCATCCACCAAAATCTCTATGGCTTATTTTGTCCATCCATCCATCACATTCCATTATCCATCGCAGATCATCCATCGCTCATCCACCCGCATTCGCACCATAGCTTGGTCTTGTGTTCATATCATGATCCCTCCTAGTACTACTCATTTCATCCTAAAGGTTAGTTTGTCCTTGCTTTATCAGAGTAGTCTATTGGATCACGTTGGGGACATTCTCATTGGTTTGGATTCATGTATATTCTTGAAGTCCTAAAATCTCAAAAAATCCAAAAACATCAAAAAATACCAAAATCCGAAAACATTCAAAACATATCAAAATCCAAAAATAGGTCAAAAAGTTGATCAAAAAGTCAAAAACAAAGTCATCTAGTCAAACTACGAGTCTCTGAGCCTTGAACGTAGGCGAGGTTGATCTTTTATCATCCCCCAAGACACTTAGGTTAGTCCTTTAGGAGTCTGTCATAATAAAATGACATTTCATCATGTATATCATCATCTATAAATCAGTCAAGTCATTAGTCGAACTACATGTTCTCTACATGTGTAACATAGGCAAGGCTAATTTGTTGATTAGCCCTCGAGGCCCCTAGGATAGGACCTTAGGTTAGTCTCTTGGTCAAAATCTTAGAAAACCCCAAAACATTGGAAAATCAAAAATCAAAACATTTGCAAAATATCAAAAAATACCAAAAAATAGCCTCAAAACATTGCAAAATGTCAAAGACATCCAAATATTTGAAAAAATCCATCCACCTCATCTTGCTTACACTCGCAATAACACCACTTATAGTAAATGATTTTCATCCTCAACCTTTGGTGAAACAATTGGAAACAAGTCTAGTGGGTTAAAAGTGAAAACTAAAAACGTCAAGTCTCAAGTCTAAGTCAGTATGTAAACAAGTCGGTCAACTCTTTGTGTCAATAATCCATCACCTAATCAATCACATTTTAAACATCTAATAACATCATGTCCTAGGATGTATCCTTCCTACAATGGGTAGTATTTGTTAGAAAGAACGCTTTGGATAAACGAAATGACATGTCGCCATCCACTAACATGTCCTAGGATGTATCCTTCCTACAATGGGCATTATCTTTTGGAAATAGTTTTGGTTCTTATCCTTAAAAATGCATTCCCTTGTTGGTTAGCAGTATTGAAGAACATTAGCTTGTTTGTTTACTTTATCTTTGTCTTTTGACTGATCTTATTGCACTCATTCCAAGGACCTCTTGATGATAACCAAACAAATGGATTTAGAGAAATAGGAATGGGGCAATGATCATTATCTTTTTTCTTACTGTGCTTGTTGGATATTCTTGTAAAATAACTTGGCGAAAAGTTTCTTTGTTAGGTATGTATGGAGGGTGATTTGGACAACTTTTTGACTATTGCATTGATAGGTTATATATTTCCATGTTTTGGTTTGAGATCTTTGAAACTTCTAAAGTTCATCCTAGCAATGTTTTTGTATTTTAGGTGTGAACAAGAATACTTGTATCTATTTGTCAAGTCAAAGTCCATCACACTAGGTACAACACCACCCTAGTCCTCTATACCTTGATACATTGTACCACATGTGTTATCAAACATAAGGAAATCAGCCCTTTGAAAATCCTAACTCCTTGGAAAGTAATCATCATCATTTGCATATTCATCACCTTATGTCTTGTTGAAATGTCTTATCTTCTTTCATCCCTTCTTACTTTTCATACTAACAAGTTACTATGACAGTTAAGCATCATCATCATCAATCTTGCATCCGCATATCATTAGCATATTTGCATAACAAATCATATAGGAAACATGAGCATTGCATCTTTACCATCATATAAATGTGTTATTATACACATTTCTCATAAATAAGCACATCCATTTTTCATCACATTACATCAATTTTTTCCATTACATTGCATTCATCACATAAACCATTGCATAACATTCATTCACATAAAAAATTTCATAATCATTTCATATTACCATATATTGCATAATCAAACATAATAGATACATGGGTATTATACATAATCCATTGCATTTATAAACATACATATTCATATAGACCATCCCATAAATGTATTTATTATTCACATCACATAAATATCATAAAGTCATCTCTCACATTACATTCATTTTTTATAACATAAAGCATCATCATACCACTTTGCATTAACATATCATTTCACATATTACATCGTATCACAATAGATGCATCACATACATCCAACAATCATTTAACATTTTTAGGATAATACATATTTGCATCTTAAAATCATCTCATTTAAATCATCAATACATATCATATAAAGTACGACCATGGTATTCATATTACATCATACATAAAAACATAAAGAACATCTTATAAATAACCACATCACAATAAATTTTTCATTTCGTACCATTAGGAACATAAACATTATAAAATCCATTACATTAAAAGCATACATCCATTCATAATCATTTTATAAAATCATTTATAATCATGATTCACATAATCATTTCGCCTATACACGATAAATCATCTCCATATCATTTTGCATATTACATCATCCATCTCATATCGCATATCATATCATCTATATCAACATACACAAATCATCATAAATTACATCATCATCCATCCATATCACATATTAGATAAATCCATTTGCATATCATTTATTAACAACATAATATAGATCTATTAAATAAAACATACATCATCAGAAATAGAAATGCATCCATATATACATAACACCATAACATTATTACATAGCATATAGAAGTAGAACCATCAATAAAAGCATAAATAAATGAAACACATCACATCATATCAACATCATCATCTCATATATATCATCATCGGGTAACTGTCATAGTACAAAATAATCAGATCACTATACATGTGTGTCAATAAGTACAAAAAGGCCCAAATGGGCTATCAAAAATGAAACCCATATGCCATGAAAGAATATCACATCGATAAAAATAAGACCTAACCCTCATGTCTGTTGCCGTCACCTCTGTCATCATGACCCTTTGTTGGTCTGTGGCTAGTCCGCTACGAGTAATCTAGGGGTTGCTATGCTCTAGGTACAAACTGATTATAATGCATGGGATAATAGTTGGCCTCCTGGATGACCTCCCTGTAAGAACAAAGAGGCACTATGCTCTAAGAGGAGGAGGCTTCCATGCTTTCCAACTACTATCTCTGGCCCATCTATGTGGCCACTTGTAGCTTAGTAGCTTGTCTCTACAAAATGGCCTAGTCTCTCTCAGCCCTGGCCTAATCCCTCTTTGCTGTCAAGGTCTGAACTTTAGCCTGTAGCTATGCAATCAGTGTGTCTCGAGGATCTAGCTATCCTACTAGCTATGCTCATGCGGACTACACATGAGGCTAACCCTCACCCTCAGCTCGTGGTGGTGCATCTATCTACTCTTAGTCCTGCGTCTGAACATCAACCTAGACTGGCTGAACTCGAGTCCTGAATGGTTGATCCTGTCACTCACCATCTCTCTGTCATCATCCTCCCCCTCTACCCTTCGATCTCTACTAAGCGGAGGGTGCTCCAGGAAATTTCAACGATAAGGGTGGTTGAAACCAATCTCTATAGGCCTGAGTAACACCTATATTTGCAGGCCCTTGATCATATACCCATGGTCGGGCCACCAATTGTCTAAAGTTTTCCACTACCTCAGAGGTAGGAATGTATTGTCCCCATGCACCTTGTGATATAGTGCAAGCAAATATGGCCACATAGTCATCATCTGGCCGATCTTGTGGCTCATCGAACTGATGTTGGATGTGCCCTGGAAAGTATCTCTCCACCATAGTATGCTCTCGCCCCTGCATAAAGTGGTCCTGATAGGTAAAGAAAATATATTGGGCATTGTCAGCCCATCCAGGATGACCAAGGTATGAGCACCATGTGAAAAACTACATCTCATCTAGGACCCTCCTCCAGTGAGGAATCACGTGATCACCCATGTGTGTAAAGGGTACACCACCTCTGTAACACCACACTAGGGGATTATCAGGCCCCATTGACACTGCAACGACTCACGACCAAAGAATAGTGTTGTGCTATCATTCCGACATGTGAAGTGTAACAAATGCTCTGAGTGCTCTACCATCAAGGTAGACGTACTCGTGTAAGTCTTTGTAGAGCGAGGCTAGAAGAATAGGCCCCCAAGCAAAACAAACTGGCCTGTCATGCATCACCATTTGCTCCTAGTAGAGCCCCCAACCAGGACTGAAATATCAACCTCATCGATCTGGGGCAACAAGACCTGAAATGATCGCTACAACCACCAGGTAGAAGGGTGAGGTCAGGGCCCTATGATGTTCAAGCTCTATCTGATCCTCATTATAGATAACATCCTCCATAGCAAGGACTATGTGATAGGCATCTCATCCCGCATCCATATCATATATAACTCACCGACCATGAATCGACAATCAAAGGATGTGCGACACATCCTCCAAGCTGACGGTAGCCTCGCCAGTAGGAAGGTGGAAGGATGAGATCTCACTGTGCTATCTCTCGGCAAGTGCTGACATCATCCCAAGATGTGTATGCACAGGCATTGTGTATGCAATGTACCACAATCCCATGTCCCATAGCCGATCCTGATCTTTGTCGCTAGGGTCTCGCACGTAACTAAAAATCTCCCATGATCTGTGCTCCTAAGAGTAGAGCTCCCTTTCTGTGTCCTACGTCAGGGAAGGTCACCATGTTAAAACATTTGAGAAATTTTATTTCGAGCGTCTAAAAAACTAGCCCAATGTCTCTATCTATGAAGGCATCGTAGTTTGAAAGATTGCAAACTGCGATGCTGGAGTGCTAAATTTTGAAAATGCACCGATGCAGTGCACTTTTCTCAAAAGCTATGTAGTTTGGCAAGATTCTAGTTTAAAATGCACCACCACTTCACACTTTTAAGTGACCCCACTGGAGATGGCATGAGCATCAGAGTTTGCAGTTTGTTTCCAAACTCCAAACTCCACTGTTGTGGTGCAATTTAATGATGGCAGGTCAGTTTGACCTGTGAGTGGTGTAGTTTGTTTTTTGAGCAGCACTATATAGTGCCGCTATGGAGAAACTAAGTTTAAAAGCATTAAATGAATGTAAAAAATGAAAAACAAAGCTCAAGTAAGGATCACTTACTGGTACCCCAATGTTGGGAGATCACTGGTATGTCCAGACTCGGTTGGAATGTGCATTAGAAGCTGTCATTGTGCCATCTCATTAGAATATTAGAGCTCAAATCTGAGAATTTCTAGGAGGCTAAGTGTGAACTTACTATGCTCAAATATTTAGCAATCTTCATCCATACTTTCAAATTTGTAGCTAGGTTATGTAGGTTTTCATCTTCAAGCACTCATCAGTCTTCATGAAAGTGGATCACAATCTTCATCAAAACATAAAGGCTAGCATTGGAGTTGGGAAAGGGCCAATTTTCACATCAAATTGGCACCAATTCCCTCGAGATATCAAGAATTTACATTGCTTTCATAGGATTTAGTCTCTCTCATTGATTTCTCATTGTATTATCTTCATTTTTCCTATTTCGAGTATTGATAAATGGATTTCTTGAGGAATCTATGTTCTAGCTTGCATTTAATATAATTTGTTGTTTGTTTCTTGTATAATTGTAGGTTTGGGACCTAGGTTCACACAATATTATTGTGAGATCACTAATTAAATTGCTTGAGGATAACACTTTTCGTTCTCCATCAGGCTGATGAATTAGGAGTTGCAGAATTTGATTTGTTACGATAGGAAGTTGTTGTCATAAGTAGCATGTAATGAAAATATAAAAAGACAAAAAGCTGGTTAGCTTTAGATGAAAATTTTGTTGTCTACATACATGGTCTGCAATGTTATTGGAATGATGAAAGACTTGTTAGGAGTTTATTGACTAAGTGGTGACATAAGACAAGTAGAGCATACACTATGTTCCTTAAAGATTTACGTTTGAATCATTTTTTTTAGGTCTAAAAACTATTTTAGATGACATTCATCAAGAAATAACTTTGATATTTATGGTATATCAGGAAGTATTGGTATATATGGTGCATTAAATTTATCTCATATAATTATTTACCAGTAATATTCAGGAATTTTAGAAGAAATTTGTTTATTCTCTTAGCAGTGATTGTGTTCTGGCTAGTGGAAGTGAATTTCATGGTGTTGATATATTTATACAAATCTTGGACAAGCATCATTGGTAGAACTCTTGGATAGGTTTCTATGATTGGTACTACAAAAACATTTCCTAGTGAACAGTGCTAAAGGAGACAACAACAACATGATTAAGATGATGGTGGGGTATCTGTTAGATCATCTCTTGAAGGAACAAAGTAAAATGGTATGATTTTATTGTTCAGAAGCCTCATTGACCTCTCATCACATAGGTTTATTGTTCAAAATAGTTTTGCATTGGTATAATGGTGACCGAGTGGTTAGAGCAGACAACTTGTGTTAATGTTATCTTTGCAACACATTTATGTTGATATACCAAAGTCTATATGTGATTTTGATAAAATCTATAATACAGACATGCTTAACTATTGTTATCTACTTGAGAAGAAGTAGAAGAATAGTGTTATGAGTCAATAAGAATGAGAGTGTTATGGTTCAATACATGACACAAAGTTTGAATTTCCACAAGGTTATTGTAGATCTTATTGGTAACTTCTGACAATGGCATAATGAATTGAATATCTTTAACTAAAGAACCTTTGCTAGCAATAATCTCAGTTATGGAAATAAGGGAACATACAAGCCACATGTATACAATATTCTTAAACTGGAGTTTACTTGATACAAATAATATTTGGTTCCTCAGTTTGGCTCAAATCATCGTTGATTATTATGCAAGTATCTTTGACACATGATATGAACAAGAACACACATATCTTGGTTATGCATATAATACAGTGGTTTTCTCATATGTTGAGTCACATGGTACAAGATAAATGTTTCTCTAGACTTTGGTACTTCATTGGATTTTGGTAAATTCCTTTTAATACTGGAAAGGAATGCAATTGTTTTATTCCTTAAATTGAGTCGGTCTAACCATTGAATTTTGAAGATTGCCTAATTTATGGATACACAATCAAAAAATGATTTAATGTCGGAAATGAGCTCATTCTTTAATTTACTTGCTGAAATTAAAATTGTTATATTTTGATGTCCATTATGTTTGAAATAAAGTTCATCTCTATCATGTTTGGGAAGGGCCTCTAATGGATTGACCAAGAGAGAAATGATAGAAAAATACACCTAGTATGTTCCTAAATTTAACAAAGAAAGAAACCTTGAGTTATGGTGTGTGGGTGGATAGGTAGTCTAGTAAGCCCAGGTGATTAGTTTCTCCATAGTCAAGCAGGGTTGTGAGATAATCATCCAACCAGAGTTGGCATACTTAGTACGAGGGTATCCTTAGTAGTGCGACAGAGTTGATTAGTTTCTCCATAGTCAAGCAGGGTTGTGAGATAATCATCCAACCAGAGTTGGCATACTTAGTACGAGGGTATCCTTAGTAGTGCGATAGAGTTGGTTAAGTGGGGTACACACCAGAGCTCAGATGGAAGCTAAGTGGAAATTCCTCTTTTGAATGGAATGTCGAGTCTTGAAGGATAGTTAAATTGGAAATAAATTTTTAACTTTTCTCTTGTAATTACTTAATAGCTTTGTCTAATAAAGTACTAGATAAATAAAATTGGTACTTGATGAAAACCTTTACACTAGAAAGGTGAAGGTGATGTTAACCTTTGGTGAAATTCTCTTGGAAATCCTGTGTTAAAAGTAATTGATTAATATATTTAGGAAGAGTATTCACAGGTTAAGGTGTTTGTAATAATGGCTTCTATAATTCTGCTATCAAGTCGATTAATTTGAAACATTAGATAGAAAAGATTCTGAATTCCTGTAAGCTGGGTAAGCTAGGAGACAAGAATAGCATTATTCTATGAATGTTATCTAAAATGGTAAAAAAAATCTAACCAATCAAGAAAGTTTCGTTGAAACTATTAATAGATAGAAAATCCAAGTAAAAGCCACCTGGGAGGATTATAAAGTAATCCTTTAGAAATATCCTTATCTTTTATTGAACAATTAATAACACTATATTTATGTTTATGTTTAAATTTAGAATAAACAATCATTGAGGATAATGATTCTTAAGGGGAGGTGTATGTTACATCCCTTGCATTGAGACTACATGTTTGGTTATGTATTTTGAATGCAATTTTAGTTTCAAATAACTACTTTCATGAGATTATGACACTGAGAATGCAATGGTTGTTCTTTTAGCATAACTGTAATGTTAACAAACTCCTTACTCCGCAAGTGAATTTATTGTTCACGTGAAGTTGAATGAGATAATGAGATTAAATTTTGAATGCATATTATTTAGCCATTGAGAATGATCTAACCTTAATCCTTGTTAGTGGGTGCAAGATTGCCGACGCCATAAGAGAAAGGGAGATATCTGTAAGGAAATCTAGGAGCGCATCTAGTGAAAACTCCATATAGTACTGCCTTCAGTAACTTTCATTTCAATTAGGCTTCCTCAAATACATGTACAACTATGTCCTAAAGCAGAAACAAACACATCTATTTCCTACATTAAGCCTTCTAAGAGAAACACATGTAAATTCAACAGCAATCAACAACACACATGAAAGATACTACAAAAAATAGAACACAAAGATTTTACGTGGGGAAAACACTTTTGGTTAAAAAACCCCACTCTCCAAAGTTTGAGCCATTGTATTATTCAGCAATAGAATGTTACTGGTGCAGGAGCACCTAGGTAATCAGGAGCTTTTGTAAGTGAGTTTTTGTTTTATTGTGCCTTTTTGGCATTTAGTTGAATGATGTTATTTATGTTTCCTCATAAGGTCATGTATACCATTAGTGGTGATCTAAGGGATGGTTTTGATCAGTTGGAAGAAGGTTAACAAGAGTCAAGTAGTTGTAACTCTTCATTTTGGCTAAGTTGTAAAAATTGCCTAAGTGCTTGAAAACACATTGGGTTTTACAAAAAGCATATTTAGGTCATGCAAAGCCTCGACCCAAGAAAATTAACTATTTGGGAGGCATATTTAAAGCTTTTTTCAACCTTTGGAGAGGGTTGGAAGATTTTGGACGGTTGTACCTTCATGAGATCAATAAGAAAATGGTGATTTTGGAGTGATTTTCCTATTTTTCTGTTCTTGTTTGTGTGACAGCAGCTTAATGAATTGAAAGAGGCATTTTGCAGTTTTGATTGTCATGTAGTGAAGCCTCTGGAAGTTTTGGTTTGGCACATCAATTAGTAAATTCATCGCTTTTCTTCATTCTTGTAAATTATTTGTTTTTTCCTTATTGCTGTCTTGACTGGAAACAGTGTAATTATGGGGTTTTAGGCTGCATTCCCTCCATACCAGGAAATATGGACTTGATGGGAATGTTTCCAGGATCCCTGCTTGTACATATCTTAGTAGTAGAGGTCATTAGGAGTTCTGGAATCATGATCAAAGTCTTTCCCTAGGCGAGTTTGTTGATACCTAGCTTGGGAAGACAGTTATTTGCACAGTCCTAACGTGGTAGGGGTGATGAATCTTTGTTAAAGCAATGTGTGTAGTGGTTTTAGGAGCCTTCATAAAGGTTGGCAAGAAGGCAGAGTTCTTGATTGATCATTTGGAGGTTGGACAAAGCAAAACAAACCAAGAAATGGTCTAAAAACCCTAGTTTCTTGTAAAAATCTGAGTTCTGCCTGTGTACGGACAGAGAGGGACCCAAACCTTTAAAATATTTTAGTGCTTGGAAATTGAACTAGGGTGTCAGAAGAAATTTTGGCACAAGCATTTACAGGAGAGGAGTACTAACCATTTTCTAGGGTAAGGAGGCCTAAAAGGGGCTCAAGCCTAGTAGCCCTTCCCAAACCCTAGACTAGGGTTTTGTGATAGCGATGGAGAGGAGGTGTATGGAGGTTGAACAAGAACCTTTCCTAGATAGTTTTGTAGCCATGGAAGCCTATGCACACCCCTGCAAACAAGTTAGGAAGCAGTGGAGATTAACTAGTCTTTAAAAGGATTAAGGGCTAGGGAGAGTAAGAGAGGAAGAGCACCAAGTTTTGGTTGGTTGAGGCATTATAAATGATAGCAAGGTTGGAAGAAGAACGAGGGGTGCCTAGATAGCATAGGACCTATAGGTTGAGTGGTGGAGAGAGTGACACCGAGGGGTTATCAAAGGTGAGACCCGGAGCATTGAGTCAGTGATTGATTCAATCCAACCCTTTCCCTATCAGATTGGTATCAGAGTAGCAAAAGATTTGGGAAAGTAGCTTATATGTCATAAGTTGAGCCAAGTGAAACTCCCACCATGGTGACAAAAGCACAATTAGCCGAGATGGTTGAGGAACAGGAAGAGGACAACAAGTCTTTAAAGGAAAGAATAGAGCAACTTGAGAAATCATTGAACAATGCAAGGTTGGAAGGTACGGTACCAAAGGAAGAAGAGGTTGTAGAGGAAAACAAGGTCCCTGGACCTGATCCTATTTTGCAGGAGGAGCCTTTCTTGAAGGAATTGAAAGCCCTGAGTGGAAAAGGACTTGAGGGCATACCATTGTTCAGTGGAAAGATGGATCCTGATTTGGTCATGGATTGGATAAAAGGCATGGAGAATCACGTTGAGTGTGATGGAGTAACTAAAGCATAGAAGGTGAAGGTGGCTAAATCAAGGTTGAGAGGATTAGCCTTGACATGGTGGAAATTTGTTCAGATAGAGAGGGAAAAAGAAGGCAAACAACCCATTTCAACTTGGAAAGGAATGGTTGCTAAGGTGAAGGAAGCCTACATGCTAGATGACTATGAGATTCAGTTGCACAAGAAGAGGACAATTCTAAGGTAGAAAGACCAAGATGTCAACACCTATACTGAAGAGTTTCAGAAGCTTTGCTTGAGATCAAATGTTATAGAGGATGAGAGCCTAAAAGTGGCTAGGTACCTTAATAGTTTGAAGTGGAACATTCAGGAAGAGATGGCTTTACTAAGTCCCAAGACAGTCCACCAATGTTATCAGCTAGCTATAAAGATTGAGGAAAGGAACAAAAGAAAGTATGATAAGACTTCTAAAGGTAGAGGCAAAGGCAGAGATCAAAGAGGACAACATGGTGGTTACCAAGGAAGAGGTAATGATCAAAGGAACCAAGGAGAATCTAAGCTTACTGAGCATGGAGGTGAAACATCTTCAAGAGGAGGATTTAATAGAGGAAGAGGACCTCAAGGAGGTTCAATCAGAGGAAGAGGAGCAAGTAGGAGTAATTCTTACTTTGCAAACTTGAAGTGTTATCATTGCAACTAGCTAGGTCACCCTGCTTATAGGTGCCCAGAGAAAGAATCCTCTTCTAGCAATGAGAAAAGAGTGGCTTATGCACAAGAGGACATCATGAGTCCTAAGGCATCTGAGATCAGTCATATAGAATTAGAAGTAGGAGAAAATCTGATGTTTAACAGGGTTTTGATCAGACAACCAGTCAAAGAAGAACCCAAGCAAAGGAGAGATTTGTTTAGAGCAAGGTGCAAGATACTTGGAAAGGTATGCAAGGTCATTGTAGATTCTAGTTCTACAGATAATATCATCTCTAAGGAGGCAGTAAAGAAGTTGAAATTGGAAACCAAACCCCACACTAACCCTTACAAAGTCACATGGTTGAACAAAGGGTAGAGTGTTCTAGTGAATGAGCAGGTAACAGTGAAATTTTCAATTGGAGGATATAAAGACAAGTTGGTTTGTGATGTACTACCCATGGATGCATGCCATCTTCTACTTGGTAGGCCATGGCAATATGACAGAGTTGCTATATATCATGGGAAGGAGAACACCTTTGAATTCAAGAAGGATGGAAGAACTTTCAAGTTGCAGTCATTATTAAAAGAAGATGAGGGATAGTCAAAGGTACCTAACATCATGTTGAGCAGTGGTAAGGAGTTCCTTAAGGACCTACACCAATGGAATGAAGGATATGTGATCCTAATGTAGTCAAAAGATGAAGAAAAGGCTGAGAAGATAATCATACCTGAAACAGTTCAAAGGCTGCTAGAAAAGTACAAGGATATTGTCAGTGATGGTACACTTGCAACCCTACCTCCAAGGAGAGCTATAAGCCATCAAATTGATTTCATACCAGGAGCTTCCTTACCTAACAAAGCAGCATACAAACTCACACCAGATTAGAATCTTGAAGTGGCTAGATAAGTGAAGGAGTTCTTGGATCAAGGCTTGATTCAAAAGAGTATTAGTTCATGTGCAGTCCCAGTGGTTTTGGCAACAAAAAAAGGTGGTAAGTGGAGATTATGTACTGATTCTAGAGCAATTAATAGAATCACCATTAGGTATAGATTTCCTATTCCTAGAATTGAAGATTTGATGGATTGTCTTGGAGGTGCACAATACTTCACCAAGTTGGATCTTAAGAGCGGGTATCATCAAATCAAAATCAAGGAGGGTGATGAGTGGAAGATAGCTTTTAAGACAAATGATGGCTTATATGAGTGGAAAGTGATGCCATTTGGCCTCTCAAATGCCCCTAGCACGTTCATGAGACTAATGAATGAGGTGCTTTAGGATTTCACAGGGATCTTTGTAGTAGTCTATCTTGATGACATATTGATTTTCAGTAAGACAACAAAAGAACATTTGAAGCATGTGGAGATGGTACTTAAAAGGTTGCAAGAAGAACAGTTGGCCATTAACCTTGAGAAGTGTGAGTTTTTCAAACAAGAACTTGTGTATCTAGGATTTTTAGTATCCCAAGGAACGTTGAAGATGGATCCAAGCAAGGTGGAAGCCATCCTAAACTGGCCTACACCAACCATAGCAACAGAGGTAAGGAGTTTTCATGGTTTAGCCCAATTTTATAGAAAATTCATAAGGAACTTTAGTGGTATATGTGCACCAGTCCTAGATACTATTAAAGGTGGTCTAAAAACAAAGTTTAAATGGACTTAAGAGGCTGATAAAGGGTTTGAAAAACTGAAACAAGAAGTGGCAACACAACCTATTCTGTTATTGCCTAGTTTTGATAAGTTGTTCACAGTTGAGTGTGATGCAAGTGGAGTAGTAGTAGGAGGAGTACTTAGTCAAGAAGGTAGGCTTGTAGCCTTCTTTAGTGAAAATCTCAATGAAGCCAAGCAAAAATACTCCACCTATGATCTATAATTACATGCTTTAGTGCAGTCCCTTAGGAAGTGGAGGCATTATTTGTTTTCCAAAGAGTTTGTGGTCTTCACTGATAACCAGGCACTCAGTTACATCAACACCCAAGAGAAGATAAGTAATATACACTTGAAATGGATGGAATACATCCAAGCTTTCACTTTTACCATCAAGCCCAAGAAGGGACAAATGAATGAGGTTGCAGATGCATTAAGTAGGAGAATGTTGACAGTGCAGGAGATACAGCTGAAAAGCATTGGATTGGAGAGTTTCAAAGACCTCTATGGTGAAGATGAAGACTTCTCAGAAGCTTACAAGGTATGCTCTAATTTTGAGAATCATTTTCATAGTTAGTATGTTGAGTATACATTGCAAAATGGATTGTTATTTAAGGGTAACCAGTTATGTGTCCCAAGAGGGTCAATGAGGGAAAATCTGATTCAAGAAAAGAATAATGGTAGTCTTATTGGGCATTCTGGTATTAATAAAACTTTAGAGCTTGTTCAAAGGTTCTATTATTGGCCTAAGTTAGCAAGAGATGTCAGAAAATATGTGGAACAATGTGTTGTGTGCATGAAAGCTAAGGGAGGAGCTAGCAATGTTGGATTGTATCGACCCCTGTCTATTCTTAACAGACCATGGGAGTGTGTGAGCATGGATTTTGTGGTAGGTCTTCCTAAGACCAAGACTTGTTTTGACAGTGTGTATGTAGTAGTGGACAGATTTAGCAAGATGAGTCACTTCATTCCTTGCAAAACTACTCATGATGCAAGCTACATAGCTCACGTTTTCTTCAAGGAAGTTGTTAGGATCCATGGTTTGCCTCTAAGCATTGTTTCTGACAGAGATGTGGAGTTCATGAGTCATTTTTGGAAGACTCTATGGAGCAGATTGGGTATAAATCTGTCATTTGGATCAGCTTACCATCCTCAAACATATGGTCAAATAGAGGTGGTTAATAGAGTGTTGGGTAATATTTTAAGGTGCTTGACTAAAGAATATGGACAGACATGGGATATGGTGATTTCCCAAGCTGAATATGCCTATAATGACAGTGTTAATAGAACTACAGGGAAAATTCCTTTTGAGGTTGTGTATGGAATGCACCCAAGAGGTATTTGTGAACTCAGAGACCTTGGATCAATGGAGAATAGGAGTGGACATGTAGAAGACTTCACTCAAACCATGAAAGAGATACATGAGCAGGTCAAGAAGACAGTTACAGCAACAACTCAAAATTTGAAGGAGAAAGTTGATCTGTCAAAGAAGGATGTATAATTTGTAGTTGGGGACTATGTTATGGTCCACCTCAACAAATATAGATTGAAAAAAGGAGTGGCAACCAAGTTACAGATGAAAAGAGTGGGTCCATGCAAGGTGTTGGCCAAATATGGCAAGAATGCATATAAGGTGGAATTACCATTAGATTTGGGCATCTCTCCAGTGTTCAATGTAGCTGACTTGATCAAGTACAAGGGATCAATCAATGATGAGGGTTAGAACAGAAAGGAAGTCTTCAAGGACATCAGTAATGTGACCCTACCTCCACAAGAGAAGCTTCAGGAAGAGAAGGTCTTGTATTCAAGAGTGCAAAAAGCTACAAGACATAAGGTGTACATGGAGCACCTTATCAAATGGAAGAACAAGCCAGAGTTAGAAGCCACCTGGATACAGGAAGATTAGTTCAATAAACTTGGCATTGACTTGACATTGGTCACTCCTTCCTCTCCTTAGTTGTTTGGGCTGAGAGGGGGAGAATGGTGCAGGAGCACCTAGGTAATCAGGTTCTTTCGAAAGTGAGTTTTTGTTTTATTGTGCCTTTTTGGCATTTGGTTGAATGATGTTATTTATGTTTCCTCATAAGGTAATGTAGACCATTAGTGGTGATCTAAGGGATGGTTTTGATCAGTTGGAAGAAGGTTAACAAGAGTCAAGTAGTTGTAACTCTTCATTTTCGCTAAGTTGTAAAAATTGCCTAAGTGCTTGAAAACACATTGGGTTTTACAAAAAGCATTTTTAGGTTATCCAAAGCCTCGACCCAAGAAACTTAACTATTTGGGAGGAATATTTAAAGCTTTTTTATACCTTTGGAGAGGGTTGGAAGATTTTGGACGGTTGTAGCTTCATGAGATCAATAAGAAAATAGTGATTTTGGAGTGATTTTCCTATTTTTTTGTTCTTGTTTCTGTGACAGCAGCTTAACGAATTGAAAGAGGCATTTTTTAGTTTTTATTGTCATGTAGTGAAGCCTCTAGCAGTTTTGGTTTTGCACATCAATTAGTAAATTCATCACACTTCTTCATTCTTGTAAATTATCTATTTTTTCCTTATTGTTGTCTTGACTGGAAATAGTGTAATTATGGGGTTTTAGGATACATTCCCTCTATACCAAGAAGTATGGACTTGATGGGAATGTGGCTAGGATCCCTTCTTGTACATATCATAGTAGTAGAGGTCATTAGGAGTTCTGGAATCATGATCAAAGTCTTTCCCTAGGCGAGTTTGTTGATACCCGACTTGGGAAGACAGTTATTTGCATAGTCCTAATGTGGCAGGGGTGATGAATCTTTGTTAAAGCAATGTGTGCAGTGGTTTTAGGAGCCTTCATAAAGGTTGGCAAGAAGGTAGAGTTCTTGACTGATCATTTGGAGGTTGGACAAAGCAAAACAGACCAAGAAATGGTCTAAAAACCCTAGTTTCTTGTAAAAATCTGAGTTATGCCTGTGTATGGACAAAGAGGGACCCAAACCTTAAAAATATTTTAGTGCTTGGAAATTGAACCAGGGTTTCAGAAGAAAGTTTGGCACAAGCATTTACAGGAGAGGAGTACTAACCAATTTTCTAGGGTAAGGAGGCCTAAAAGGGGCTCAAGCCTAGTAGCCCTTCCCAAACCCTAGACTAGGGTTTTGTGATAGCGATGGAGAGGAGGTGTCTAAAGGTTGAAAAAGAACCTTTCCTAGACAGTTTTGTAGCCATGGAAGCCTATGCACACCCCTGCAAACAAGTTAGGAAGTAGTGGAGATTAACTAGTCTTTAAAAGGATTAAGGGCTAGGGAGAGTAAGAGAGGAAGAGCACCAAGTTTTGGTTGGTTGAGGCATTGTAAATGATAGCAAGGTTGGCAGAAGAACTAGGGGTGCCTAAATACCATAAGACCTATAGGTTGAGTGGTGGAGAGAGTGACACCGAGGGGTTATCAAAGGTGAGACCCAGAGCATTGAGTTAGTGATTGATTCAATCCAACCCTATCCCTATCAGTTACAATACAGTTTTAGGCTCTTAGCCTTTCAGAGATTACAACTTGTTCATTCTAGATACAACTGGTAGCAAACTCTCCTAGGAAGATCAATCATGGCATTAATGATGAAGAGAGATTCTAGCACAACTCTGCCTCTCTCTTCCTCCGCTTCAACCTCATGGCCTTGGCCTTTTGACCAGCCACTCGATGCTCACTATCTCTCTCTTGCTTTCAGCTCTTCAGGTCATTGGCTTATCAACCTATCAGCCTCCTCTACAGAACGTGAAATGCATACATATATGCATTTGTTCTCAACAGGCTCACTGAGAATCAGTTCAAGATCACACCTAAACAATCTCCAACTCAGCAACCTTATCGTCATAGATGTTTCCATCGAAAGTGCTACAAAAAATCCAACCGCCAACCATTTGAATTTCACTTCCTCTAATTGATCCACGAGCCAAGTCAAATGGTCAAGAAAACAATCCACTAAGTTCGGATGTTGGTGAGACACGAGAAGTGTCTCCCCGATGCTCAAGGGATTCACAGACAATATCGGCATAGGTTCCAATAGTCGGCAAGAGGTTATATCGAATGCCATGAGTCGTACTGAATCCCTCGACATCCATTTTGTTTCCATCAGCAAGAGATTCCTCCATCAAAAAGACATTTTACCAATGCTCACAAGTCATATCGATTTCAACTTTGCCATTGGCAAGACATTACCATTCGCCAAGAGTTCTCATCAAGTCTCTTGAAGTTTCACCAAAGCACCAAGTAGTCAGCAAGACTTTTGTCTCTCACCGAGACCTCACTTCGAGCACAACCAAGTCTTACCTAGTTGACAAGACTTATGTCTTTCGCTAGGATTTCATGCCGAGGTCCTATGTCACACCGAGCACTGCATTCAGTAGTTGGCCAGACTTATGTCTTTCACCGAGACCACATACCGAGTGCTCATGTCTTGCCGAGTCGGCAAGACATTTGACTTCACCAAGACCTTTCACTACCGGGTGCCGAGAGTTACACCGATGACTTCAGTTGCACCCCCGTTAGCGAGACCAACACCTATCACCAAGACTTCACATCGAAGTCTCTAGGTTACCTCGATCCCACCTTTCCCCAAGAGTCATGCCGAACACATCCCACACCATCGGTGAGACAGATGCCCATCGCCAAGACATCATAGCGAATCCTTCAAGTCATACCGATGACTCCAATTGGCGAAACATCTCTCGGTCACCAAGACTACATGCCAATACCCTTTGAGTTACTCTGAGTGTATTCAGTCAGCCAGACATCTCCTAGTCGCTAAGAGATCTTCCTGAATGTTCAAGTCACCCTGATGACTACAATTGGCGAGACATCTCCCTATCGCTAGGACCACATACCAACACACTTTAGTTACCCCGACAGCTCCAGGAGAAAACATATCAGTGAGACAAACCTCCATCACTAAGACTTCATATTGAAGCAAACGAGTTACACCGATGATCCAGTTGCCATAGGTCACACATACATACACTAGGTGCCCAATAACAAACCCTTCTATTGATGAAACATTCCCACTCGGTAAAGGGTTATAGCGAATGCACCAAGTCATAGCGATAGGATCCTTTGACAAGATATAAGCGAAGTCACAGTGACATGAGCAAAACACAAGATTACTGAACTGTCAGTTGGCCAAACAACAAGATTGTCACAACAACCATGCTTTCTCAGAGGTTTCAACCTGTGAGATTGAGGCACATTTTCCAACAATATCCCACTTGACGAAGATCACACAGGCACCTCCAAAGCATCCAGGAACTAAGATCACACTAGCTCCACCAATTCAAACCCCACAATACTCAAGACACCCAATCAACATGATTCAATAGATAACAGTTCACAGGACAATCTACAACAAAGACTAGGCATCCAACTGCAACTCACTGACCAACAAAGCAACCGATCACAGCCTTCCAAGAAACCACATAGACCTCAAACATTCTCTCATGCTCCATCAAGAAATCAGCTCCAACATCCAATATGTCCACCATCCAAGCAACAATCATGCCATCTTCCAACATGCCACCTGTGGAAGAAGGATACAATGCCAAGGTGTATAAGCACCATTCCAACAAACACAAGCCAAAGATCCTAGTGATATCACCAACAAGATACTGTTACCATGTCACTGTGCTCAAATGCTATATAGAAGCAATATCAACTTCAAAGCCTCAAACAGAACACAACCATCAAGTCATCCTCTAGAAACAAGATAAAAAACACCAGTTAGAACAACAATCAAAATGACTATTTCCATCCAACTGATAAACCCATGTGGTTGAAAATAGCACCCATAGCTCATGCTATTCTGTCCAATTTTACATACCTCAATAGTTATCAACATTAGTAAACTTATGCCAAATCAGAACCAGTTCATCAACAACAAATACAAGCTCCAAGTGCCAACTAGTCTAAGATGACAAGACACATACAGAAACCCCCACTGCCTGAGTGATCTAGATCTAAAAGATCAAAAAGCATCAACAAGTCTACCAATAACAATGCATAGAAAATGTAACCCTATAGTACCAAGGAAAAATCCATAATGATATGCACAACCTACAACAACCTACCACAAGAAACATTTCTCTCACCACAAACCACAGAGAGAAAATCTGCACATCATCTTCCTATAGAACATCCTCCTACACACACTTCTAATAGCCATTTGTGCTAAGAATGATCTTCTTTATATCCCAAAAGAAATCCTTAACAACATCCATCCGTTCAATGACCAAGATCAAACCATCTTTAAAACCAACATGGATGTAAGCATCTCAAAGAAGATCAAACTAGTTCATTTCCCATTTCAAGAAATCAGCCCATACAACATCTCCTACCAATTCTCATTAGCAAAAAGGAGATAAAAGAAACTGTACAACTTCCACTATGAATCTTCCATAATCATTAAATAGTAATTCAAGATCCATATCATGAAAGTAAACTTAATTAAACACATCTGAAAAATATAATGGACCAAATACCTTTTAGATAAACTGCCGAGTAGACCAAGAGTGGGAATGAGAATACTCCTTTCAAGATATGCAAGTCATCATGACTAATCCAATAGCAATCTCCTCATAGGTCTCTTATTGAACTCACGTTCAACCAAGGTGTAGGCTTATTGGACTTTCTGCTGAAAAACTTTAACAAGAGTAACAAGAAGCAACACTTCTCTCACAAGAGAAAGACAGCCTCACCTTATTCTTGATGTATCCATGAGTACTACCAACCGATCATCCCATGCTAAACTTCAATTGCATTACTACACTATCATGAAGTATCAAGCAAATAATCAAAGCACTCAATACACAAAGAATTACCAGACCATTGTCAAAGCTCCAATCATCTAAATCAGGAACTTATTATGACACCATGATCTACACATCTCCTTAGGAGATACCATGCTTCAAGTGACTTCTCCATTGTCTCAAGTACAATGCACAATGCCAAAACTCTAGTGTACAAGCAAGAGTATACCATGACATAAAGCAAATAGACTCAAAAACAACATCACCTGTCAAGCACCACCAACACCTTAGCCAAAGACTCCAAGTGTCCTCCATGGTTCCAAGATGTTTCACATCTTCAAATAATGTCCATGAAAAAGTGAAAGAAAACAATTCTGCAGCAACATGATCCCAAGAAACATCTGCAACATTAAGAAGACCATTCACCACCATGTGATGAATCCACAGTCACTGCTAGAGCTCCCACTGAAACATGACACCTGAGCTCTCCAAGCATCATGACCACCTACTACAAGTTCCCTTAATCGACTATTTAGGTACTCAATAGTATCCATCCTCTCATCTCGTAACACCACACCAATGCACAGTTTGTACCAACAATGAATCAACCTCATCGAAATAGGTAGTCCACTTCTGAGTTGTTTCATACCAAACATGTAGGTAAAGACAACCTACAACATTGCATAACCTGTAGATCCATTCAACAAAAATGTACAAACCCATCATTGCATTGGAAACTGCAACACTGAGATACCAAGGAGAATAACCATGTAGACAACATGACTCAAACACTAAATCACACGAAATCTGACTTGCCAAACATGTCCACACCGAGCACCATAATCAATGAACACCACCACAAAAATTTTGAGTGACAAATCATGTACCAACACTCCCATGCAGAGAAGAAATCATACCTCCTCAAGCCATGCACCAAGCATGCATGCAGACCTGCAACTATCTCATCCAGTAACACCCCAAAAGGCCAGTTTCTAGACAATAGCTTAACAACAACTCCACATGATCACAAGTTTTTCTTAACCAGGTAAAACTTGCAAAACCACAAAGCCATGCAAGTACAAAACATCCTTAGAAAGGAAAACAAAAGTTCAGGAGAATCCAGGTCCCTTTCAGACCAACTCTAAAACCACCACCATGTACATGCATTCGAGAAAGAGAGAAAGTCTATTTCAAAAGCTTGGAAATCATCTAATGATTAACTCCATAGCCTTCAAATATTCGAGGTTAACAAGAAATAATGCCTTACAACACCAGGAACCACCACCTAGCATAAGCACTCTCTTCCATGACTAAGAAACAATATAGGCTTCTCCATATCATCCAAGAGCCTGTCACACAGACACCAATATGAAAGATTTATTGTTGCACAGCCATAGAGTAAGAAAATCCACCTCATACTCCAAGGTTAAACCTCTACCAGCCAGGGGACATAGATCACAACATGATCAACTCCATTTTCCATCTTGACCATCCTTCAAGCTGCATGTTGTCTCAGAATATCACAAGGCTTCCACTCATCAAAGGATCAATACATCAGTCCATTCCTCTAGATTTCTTCCAGCCCATCAAGCTAAGAAATATTCATAGGAGAAATCTCCAGATCCATCAACCAGAAGAAGGCTCTCATACCACTTGTAAGGAAATCTAGGAGCGCATCTAGTGAAAACTCCATATAGTAGTGCCTTCGGTAACTTTCATTTCAATTAGGTTGCCTCAAAGACATGTACAACTATGTCCTAAAGCGGAAATAGACATAGCTATTTCCTACATTAATCCTTCTAAGAGAAACATATGTAAATTCAATAGCAATGAACAACACACATGAAAGATACAATAGAAAATAGAACACAAATATTTTACATGGAGAAAACCCTTTCGGGTCAAAAACCCCACTCTCTAAAGTTTGAGCCATTGTATTATTTAGCAATAGAATGTTACAATATAGTTTCAAGCTCTTATCCTTTCGGAGATTACATCTTGTTCGTTCTCAATACAACTGGTAGCAAACTCTCCTAGGAAGATTAATAATGGCATTCATGATCAAGAGAGATTCTAGCACAACTCTGCCTTTCTCTTCCTCTGTTTCAACCTCATGGCCTCTGCCTTTCGGCTAGCCACTCGGTCCTCACTATCTCTCTCTTGCTCTCGACTCTTCAACTCATTGGCTTATCAACCTATCAACCTCCTCTAAAGAACGTCCAATGCATACATATATGCATTCGTTCTCAATAGGCTCACTAAGAATCGGTTGAAGATCAAACAACATCAATCTCCAACTCAGCAACCTTATCATCATAGATGTTTCCACTCTTGTGTAGATTTTTCCTTATAGACTGTTCAGCTCCATTGCAACTGCTACAAAAAATCCAACCACCAATCATTTGAATTTTGTTCCTCTGATTGGTCTATGAGCCAAGTCAAACGGTCAAGAAAATAATCCACTGAGTTCGCATGTCGGTGAGACATGAGAAGTGTCTCCCCAATGTTCAATGGATTCATGGACGATATCGGCATAGGTTCCAATAGTCAGCAAGAGGTTATATCAAATGCCATGAGTCATACTGAATCCCTCGACATCCATTTCATTTCCATTGGCAAGAGATTCCTCCATTGGAAAGACATTTTACCAATGCTCATAAGTCATATCGATTTCAACTTTGCCATTGGCAAGACATTACCGTTCGCCAAGAGTTCTAATCGAGTCTCTTGAAGTTTCACCGAAGCACCAAGTAGTCGGCAAGACTTTTGTCTCTTGTTGAGACCTCACTCCAAGCACAGCCAAGTCTTATCGAGTCAGCAAGACTTATTTCTTTTGCCATGACTTCATGCTGAGGTCCTAAGTCACTCCAAGTGCTGCATCACCAGTTGGCAAGACTTATGTCTTTCGCTGAGATCACATACTGAGCGCTCATGTCTTACCGAGTTGGCAAGACATTTGACTTCACCAAGACCTTTCACTAGGCACCGAGAGCTACACCGATGACTTCAGTTGCACCCCCGTCGGCGAGACCAACACTTGCCGCCAATACTTCATGCGGAAGTCGCTAGGTTACCCTGAGCCCACCTTTCGCTAGGAGTCACGTCGAACGCATCCCACACTGTCAGTGAGACAAATTCTTGTCGCCAAGACATCATAGCGAAGCCTTCAAGTCATACCAATGACTCCAATCGGTGAAACATCTCCTGGTTGCCAAGACTACATGTCAATACCCTTTGAGTTACTCTGAGTATATTTAGTCGAGCAGACATCTACCAGTCGCCAAGAGATCTTCCCAAATGTTAAGGTCACCCTGATGACTACGATTGGTGAGACATCTCCCTATCGCTAGGACCACATACCTACACACTTGAGTTACACTGACGACTCCAGGAGAAAACATATTGGTGAGACAACCCTCCATCGCTAAGACTTCATATCGAGGCAAATGGGTTACACCGATGATCCAGTCACCATAGGTCACATCGACATATGCTAGGCACCTGATAACAACCCTTATGTCACTGAGACATTCCCATTGGGCAAAGGGTTATAGGGAATGCACCAAGTCATAGTGATAGGCTCCTCCAGCAAGACAGAAGCAAAGTCACAGTGACATGAGCAAAACACAAGATTACTGAACTGTCAGTCAGCTAGACAACAAGAATTTCATAGCGACCATGCTTTCTCAGAGGTTTCAGCCTGTGAGATTGAGGCACATTTTCCAACAATATCATCAGGGAGAGGACATGGTTAACAATGGATCTATTTCATCATCTATTTCAAGTTGATGTATGACAATTATCTAGGTCATAACTTGGTCATAAATAATTCAATTTAATTATTTTATTCCCTAAGTCAATTTATATATAAATAGTATTTTATAATTTTAAAAGAAGCATGCAAATGAATAATAAATGATATAAATAAATATTGGAATCCTTAGTGTGGAATGAATCAATAAAGAATAACAATTTAACTCTTATAAATATCAAATATTGGCATCGAAGGTGTCTTTGGTTAAAAAATTAAATGGTGTCGAGCCTTAAGGCATGGCTTCTGGAACTCACCATCTGCATTGATGAACACCCAAGAATGGGAAAATGAAAAGTTTCTTGAGTGGTTTGGAAGTTCAAAAATTCATATAGGAAAGAAACAGGCTATCATTCTTCCTCTTCTATCATCTTCGCTAAGGAGGTTCTCTCTTCCAATCGGTGGAGCATTTTTCTGGAGGTCATGTTCAATCCTCTATAATTGTTTTCAGTTGGTTTGATTTCAAAAAAACTTATGTACATTGTGCTAAAGCTCTTTCTCATATTTTTTGGAAAATCTCTATTCCTCTATAAATAACGGCTTGCTCGAGCTTATATCTTTCCATTCCATCTCTGTTGTTGGTGAATTTGGGATAATAATCTAGGCCAAAATAAGATGAAGCCAAAGCTTGAGTTGATGTTCATTTTGCTCAACTTCAAACTAAAATTGAGGATAAGAATTCTTACTTTTCCATTTTGTATTCCTATCACGTCAAAGGGCATCGTGGTTCTAGGGCCTATTGAAGTTGCAGTGAAAGAGTAGGGATATCAATTACGAATTCCTTTTCCCCAAGCAAGTAACAAACAGAATCCTTCACGGAGTTTGGTAATGATGAATTAATTTGGGTACTTACAATGATGCAAAAGCTCTAGTTAGAATTCAATTGTTGTAGTAATTTCTATCATTATGTTGGAAATAATTCAAAATGCTTTCTTTTTACTATATATCTCACTTAAGGGAATGATAATTGCTCGAAAATGTTCATCGATATATTTCTCTTGTTAGGTTTGGAAATAGGCTAACCCTGAAGATAGATTTTTTTCAATGTGTTTTATTTATGTCTTCCTCTATCGGTTGGGAGCTTGAATCTCTGTAGAGATACTTGAAATGGTTATGGTTTCTTATTCTTTTCCATGTTGTGACCAAACCTTGCTTTTGTATCGAAAGATTTGATGGATTTTAAAAACATGATATAATTTCATTTTATTTGGATATGAGGGAAACAAATTGATAATACCTGACAATCTCAATCTATTCTGAAAACTGAATCTTGACCTAGTTATCATTCTATCTGCTCTTCAGAGTTTTTCTGAATATGTATAAATACTATGAAATCTTTTGTTCTTGTAGTATTTGAAACCAAACTCTTATCTTTGTCTCACTGATGCCTATATTAATTGACTCTTGTTATTCCACTGTGAAGTTATTAAGAATGAAGCCAATATACTTTTTTTTTGAATTGGTGAATAGATCTTGTCACATGAAATTCTACTCACAATAATGTAGAAGTTGATAAATCCAACTTCACAGACCCTGAAGATCACCTGCATGTAAATAACCTGTCATAGAAAGGAAGAGATGGAGACAAAAAAGCAAGGGTGCTCTACAAGCTTCAAGAGAGATTGCATTAGCTTAATTGATAATAATACAAAGAGATCAATCCTTAAAAGGAGATCATGTAAAACCTAAAAGTAACCCTAATAGGTAGACATTTAATAATTAATATAATTATTAAATGTCACAATATGAAAACTAAAGTGAAATCTTAAGAAAGGAATAAAGGTAACTTAATTAACATAATTAAGTTAAAAAATTTACTCTAACACCCCCCCTTAAGACGAGAAAAAGTGTAGCTACAAACATGTGTGAGAACAAAAAGGTAACTACAATGCATGAAAGCAAACAAGGGTCCCGACAACTAGGCCTGATCAGGTACCCGAATACAACCAAATGTCTTTAAAGTGGGGAAATAGAGAAAACCTCATGGGAAAAACTCTACTCCAAAAAGAACCTCCTCTAAAGATAGGATGATCAAGATCGAGAAGACAACAATTTGCATGAGTTCCCCTAATGACACTACTCCAATCAGATGGAAAACAAAGGAAAACACCTGGAACAAAGATATAAATGGCACAAGTACCAATAGCTTGAAGAACACTGATCAACTGAGAATGGAAGATTCCTTCCAAGGTGAAACCAAGGAAGCATTAGCACCAACAGTATAATACACCCCCATAATACTGACTGGGAGAGCCTGAAAAATCCACTAAAATGCTATGTAACACCCTGTAGTGCATAAAGGAGAAGAAACATCTAAAAGTGCACAAGAAAGCACCTAAAACTAAAAAATTGGTGTGCAAAACAAATCACAAATACATGAGACTAGAATCATATGGATCCACTATTATTGTGGAGGGACACTCACCAGACAAAGGTGTGATGGAAAAAATAAAGGCACTACATAACCCCCCCATGACACTTTATAATACAGTGCGAGTACAAAATATGGCACAACCTTATATGCAAAATCCCCAAACTACATGTACAATAGTGTGGCACTTTATCTCAGTGCCTTTACATAGAAGATTGCCTACAAATGATACTCAAAATGTCATACAAAGACACAAGGCTGGAAATACACGAATAAAAGCCAAAAATGAAGCATCCCATGCAAACAAGACGTTTCCAAGAGCTAATATGTCCAAGTATTTCACCAAAGTGTGAAAACACAAATAACTAAATAAAATATACCTGGAATGAAATCTTGAAAAATTGCATGGATGGAACTGAAGAGCTTTGAAATATAGTTCCAACGCCGCTGAGATCGTAAAAAATAGAGAAACTGGTCAAAAGTTATGAGCTCGGGACTGAAAGTAGCTTCTCTGACTTCAATTGGCTGTAGAATGCACCAATAGAAAAATGAAGTGATGAGATCCACACCACTAGAAATTTGACGGAAGCAGCTTTCTAATGATATCTTGTTTTTCAAAAAAACTATATCGTATGTCCAAGTTATGGCCTCTAGAAGAAAATAGCTCCAAAGGGGAAAAAACTAGTGATGGATTAAATTTGATGGTCATACAACCATTGCAGCAAAAATCCGGGCCTAAATTTGACAGCGGAATGGCCATCGGAGGATTTGCACAACTGTGCTTATTTGAAAAAAAATGTTTTTAAAAAAAAAACAATAAAAACTTTACAAATTATATTTTTTGTTAAAAAATATATAAAAAATGATTTAAAAAAAAAATCATAAAAAGGTACCCGGAGAATGCCAGCATAGGTCTATGCGGTCGATTACATACATAATTATCCAGTCGATTGCCTCGTGTATTCTTTCTTCTTCTTTTTTTGTAAAACAAAACTTTTAAAAAATTGCAGAAAAAAATTGAATGATTTTATTTGTTTTATTTAAAAAATCACCTCAAACTACATGCAGATGACGAATAGGGCCATATGGATAAAAAAAATTTCCTCATGAACAACTGACGCCGAATATAGGCGAGTTTACACTCGATACTTAGGTTTTTGGTTGCTCGGGATGCAATGGTGAGGTCCATTTGGGCTCAAAATACTCTAAAAAATTGAGCACCCCTGGATCTAGCAAAAAAATCTCTTTCTTCAAACCCTCACAGATCTTACAAACAGAAGCCAATTTTGATGAAACAAAGGCCTATCTTGACTATTCCGGCAGCTCTGGATTCAATGGAGAGATCTTATTTGACCTTGGATGCACTAAAAATGCCCACCTCTTTGGATCAAAAAAGTAAATACCCAAACCGTTGAAGCTCCAAAAAATCCTTCAAAACATGAACAGGAAGCAGTAGGTCTGGAGCTCTGATACCATGTAGAAGTTGAGAAAGCCAACTTCACAAACCCCGAAGATCACCTGCATGCAAATAACCTGTCACAGAAAGGAAGAGATGGAGAAAAAAAGAAAGGGTGCTTTGCAAGCTTCAAGAGAGATTGCATTAGCTTAATTGATAATAATACAAAGAGATCAATCCTTAAAAGGAGATCATGCAAAACCTAAAAATAACCCTAATAGGTAGACATTTAATAATTAATATAATTATTAAATTTCACAATATGAAAACTAAAGTGAAATCTTAAGAGAGGAATAAAGGTAACTTAATTAACATAATTAAGTTAAAACATTTGGAGACAAAAAGGCAAGGGTGCTCTACAAGATTCAAGAGAGATTGCATTAGCTTAATTGATAATAATACAAAGAGATCAAACCTTAAAAGGAGATCATGCAAAACCTAAAAGGAACCCTAATAGGTAGACATTTAATAATTAATATAATTATTAAATTTCACAATATGAAAACTAAAGTGAAATCTTAAGAGAGGAATAAAGGTAACTTAATTAACATAATTAAGTTAAAACCTTTACTCTAACAAATAATCCTTTTCTGGCCTTATGAGACCACTTCATTTGTATATTATTGTTTCGTTAAATAGTGAATTGCCTGCCTAATCTAGATCTCTTCTAACTTTTAAATGTTAAGACTAGGAGAATTTCATAGAAAACTATCATATTATTCTCTCCCTGTGTCTTTCTCTTAAGATGAAATCAACTGAGTATCAACAAATGAGGAGATAAATTTCTGAATTGAAACCTAACTGAAAGTAAACATGATTCATTAATTGGGAATTGAGAATATACATACTCTTGGGGTTAAGTATAACCCTGAACTAAAAAGAATAACAACCAAACTTGATAGTGCAAGACCATAACTTAATCTAATATAAAATTTTGAACCTTGAATCAAGAAGGAAGAAGTGAAGATATTGCATTGAATATATATATTTCCTTAGGTCAAGATTTGACCTCAATCTAAGAGAAAATATTCTGAATAAAATAATTGTAATAAGAGAAAATTGCTCTTAGTTGTGTTCATCTAAAGACGTACCTTTCTAAGGGACTATGGGTATCTCCTTCTCGGAAGATATTAGATTGTTAAGCTATCCTTGTTTTTAAAAGAAGTTTGCTACTAAAGAGGTGAAATGATAAGGAACCCAATTCCTCTATTAAAGAGTTATGAAAACAACATAGTCTTAAGAAGTCAACAATTTACTGCGATATTATATCCTAAGGTAAGATATAACCTCAAATCAAGAAGAAATGTGAATCAACTTGCTAATGTAAAATTAGACCTTGATCTATGAATTATCATGTCGAGCAAGGGTGGGAGTGCTGATGGCATAGTAGTTCCAAGATATTGGTATGTTAGTGCTAGAGATATCGGCATAGTAGTGCCAAAGATATCGGCATAGGAGTGCCAGTAAAATTAAAATCCTTGGGCAAGGTACGATGTTAGATTCAACATCTCTAAGCTATCAACTACCAGATATACCACTTATCAGAGTTGCATTTCTATTTAGGAGGAACCCTTAGTAAGGTCGATCATGAGGTATAGGTCCTTGACACTAGGCTTAGAGGCATGATGATAAATTGATCCATGTTGATTACCCTCGTGAAGGGTTGTGTTCTTTAGTTGAAGACACTCAAGGGACCAGTTGGTCTTGGTTGTGCAGTAAAGCCCTTGATGATTTTTCTCTTTCATCAAGTGATGATGTTCAACATTTCAAAATAATAATGTTTACATAATGGGTTACCTACTTTCTCTAATTCAGGTACAATATTTTTTCATTTGAGTACTTTATATGCTACAATTACTATTATGTAGTTAATGTATTGTTCAAAGTATTTTTGAATGTAAAAGATAGACAATTAATTTCTTTACTTTGTTATGAATGGAAGTTAGACAATGATGCCCTAGTAGTTAATATTTAGTTGGAAACAAATTGGAAACCCTAGTGTTAAAAAAAAATTAGTTGCAATTTTGCTAAGAGTTGGTTGATAATTTCAGAGTTATTAAAC